>LPNX010596059.1:397786-500120 GCA_001517045.1 Pseudotsuga menziesii | reverse complement strand
TATATATATATATATTATATAAATTTAAAAATATAAAATAAATGTATACATTATATAATTTAAATTTTTTTATGATTTTATTTTATTAAAAAATATAATATATATAAATTTATCCACTTATAATACCTAAAAAAAATTGTGGTTGGTTGATGCTGCTCTATGACATATAAGGATGAACAAAACCCATCACCATCATCCATGGTCATTGAAGCATGGATGCTTGTTAATCATAATTAATTATATGTTAATCAAAGAGTAACAAGTATTATCATTACTAGTTCTTAGTTCTCTTGCTTGCGTGTTCAGGAGATCTTGCTTGCTTACGTGCTAACAAGACCTAGGGAAGGGATGTTCACCGAAAGGACACAGTTACCATCACAACCGCAGATAACCAAAAGCCCCATGTTGACCTCGGGACAAAGCAGAACAGGGCGGGGTGGATAGAATGATTGATTTACTGAATTTATTAATTAGATTGACGACCAAAAGAGAGATGCGAGAGGAGGTGAGGTGGTAGTTCGTCGAAAGCCCAGTTTACTGAAAGGAAAGGACAAAGCGAACCGAAAGAACATGTGATCGGTAGTAAGCATTATTATTACCAATAGAAGGCCTATATAATTGTCAGTAATTAATTAGAATATTGGAAAAATAAATAAAGTGAGATGAACGATACAGAGAACACATACAGGAACTCCAGGATTGTGTTCATGGGCGAGGCAGTACAAAAATGAATTGACGACACGTACAATGATGGATTGACAAATCGATAAAGAAACGCAATTTAGCTCTACCCACACTACTCCATTTGTTATAGTTGGATCGTGGATGGAATCCTTTTGCATCACAGATCAACAGTCCGAAGCAAGTACAACACAACAAGCACAACACCATAATTGTCATGACGTTTGCTTTGTCGCCCACACTGGATGGAAAAAGTACATATCAAACGTCAACAAATACACAAATAAATCAACATTAAAATAAATAGTTTTTAAAAATTATATTCAATATGAAATTTTCACGGCTTTTCAAAACTCTAGCAAAATAAATAAATAAATTTGTGTACATCAAAATTAATACAATCTACCCATTTATATATGTCAACTCATGCGATGACATAATATAATAAGGACACTTTGGGATACGTCAATAACAAAATACTATGGGATCTTGCTATTTTTTTCTCTTTACTACAATTTATTTTTCAAAAAATATCCAAATAACAACACTTTATGATATACCAATAATAAAATAATTTTATATAATTATAGTAAATTAAACTGATATATTACAACCATATATTAATATATGATATACTAAAAATAACTAAACTAGTATTTGCACTGAGAGGTGGCCGAGAGGGTAAATATATAGAGCATTTATGCAACTGAACCTTTTTAACTTATCTTGGGAGATTGGAGATTACATTTTAATGATACTTTTGTCACATGCAGGTGTTGTGAAAATCATGTTTCATCTTTATTACCCAAAACAATAAAATAAATAAACGATTGTAACTTCTTTAAAAAAAAATGTATACTATCTAGCTATAAAAGAAAATAACAAAATAATATCTATGTTAAAATCTAATATAAATTTCTAATATAATACCATTAAAATAAAATTATAAAAATGACAAAAATAATAAAAATAAAAATAAAAATTTAAGAATTATTAACTCTTGTAAAATAAAAATAAATTACAATATAGGCCCACCTCCCACCTCTGCATATGTATATTGTATATATGAATCTACATCAACATATGGATTTGTCCCCACTCATAGTAAACCCCAATATTGGAGAATTGGCAGGTTCAATTCATGTTGGATGTATTAGTATAAATTTGAAATTTAATATTAAATCTTATACATTCCAAAAAACAAATGATAACAAAATCTAAAATATAAAACTTAATATTTTAAATATAAAATGTGAAATCAAACCTAGTCTAAAAAACTTGAAATTATCTAAGTTATATCCACACCAATAGAGTTCAAAATCACCTGTTAATCTGAAATTCAGTAGCCTATAAAATTCAGTCATATATAAAATTCAGTCTTCGGATCCTAAAATTCGACAACATATAAAATTTGGCAACATATATTGTTAAAATGTTAATAAAGCAAAATAACAAAGACTAACATGAAAAATATATTTAAAAAAAAATTCCCAACATTACTTTGATGTTGATGTGTTGGAACGTGATACTAATACATACCTCAGAGCAAAGTTGAATGTCAAATACTTCATGATATTGTTCTCTCTCCACCACAACAGACCAAATCCAGAACCCAAGAAACAGATAGAAGCAAATGAAACATAACTCAAATAAAAACAGTGGAAACAGAACAACTGAAACAAAAATTAAAACAGCATAAAAAAACAGAACAATTAAAATAAAAAATAAAAATAAAAACAATATAAAAAAAATTAGAAATTAAAAAATAAAAGTATGGTCGTGCTTCAGAAAAATTAAAAAAATACAATTCAACACACATTCAATTAACCCAACTCCCACATCGTCCCAAGTCTCCTCGGCTTTGGACAGGGTTCCCAAATTCAGATCGGCTAAAACTCCGCTCCCAAATCGGCTCAACTCTCCGAGTGGTTCTAATGCTTGGCGGCTCCTCTTTCAGATTACTTTTTCTAGGATCTTACACAATCATGATGTCCAAATTCAGAGATCTTCTTCTCTCCCTTAGGCTCGGCTCTCCACTTTTATTTGCCTTGTCTCTCTTCGGCTCCGTGGCTCCGCTCTTGGCTCTCTTCAGCTCAGCGGCTCGCTGGTTCGAATGCTCGGCTATCCACTTTTATTCGCTCCTCAGCGGCTCTGTTGCAGTTTGAATGCTCGGTTTAGCTCAGCTTGGCTCTCCACTTTCATTCTCTCCTCAGCGGCTCTGTTGCAGTTCGAATGCTCTGCTCGGCTCGGCTCGGCTCGGCTCTCCACTCTCATTCTCTCCTCAGTGGCTATGTTGCAGTTCGAATGCTCGGCTCTCCACTTTCATTCTCTCCTCAGTGGCTCTGTTGTAGATGGAATGCTCAGCTCGGCTCTCCACTTTCTTTCTCTCCTCGGCTCGGCTTGGCTCTAGGTGTCCGTCAGCGGTTCGAATGCTCGCTGGCTCCCTCAGCGGTTCAAATGCGGCTTCTATTTCTGTTTTCCCATATAAAGAAGAAGACACCCGACACATATCCAGCATACACGACACCTGTCCATCCATAATTCGTCAAACCGATGAGACACGTGTCAGAATTCTATTTGCTACGGATACAAGGAATCTAACGAGACTGCGTCAACATTGTGAACGCCTCCGACGTATATATTATACATTACTTTAACGCATTCTCATATGATATAATTTATTGTATTACATTAAAGCATTACTCTATATACAAAAAGTAAACGATAAGATTGTGTTTTGCTTTAATGGTTAGCTCAATTGGTTAGATCTTAGTTGACAAGTCATTTCTAGGCAGTGGTTCAATTTTTTAGCTTCTTGGGGTGAGATATTTTGTTTGGGTAGATGATTCCTCGAGTCCATGATGCCACAAGGTACTCGTCCCTTTAGGGTGGGCCCCCTAGTTCTCTTCGATGAAAAAAATATTGTATATTTGAAAAACCATTGTTCAATAATATAACGTAAAGATACAAAATATTTATGTTATATTAATGTTATTCAAACATTCATAGATAGGTATCAAATTTCCAAAAAATATTATTTGGTTTACTCGATTCTTTACAATTAAAAGTTTGTTAGTAAACTTTTTTAATAGCAATATTATTTAATAAAACATAATAAATAAACGTCAAAGAAGATAACTTAACACTTAGTGGGGACTTCAAAAACCAAATATACTTGGCTTATTAAGAATCCAGTGTCGAGGTGGCACCAATGTTAGAATTTGTAGCACCAACATCCCTCGGGTTTGTTACATTGTCAAGTGAATCCTTGGGAAACAACACAATTCTTTCCAATAAGCCTTGTGAGGAAGAATAAGAGGAGTTGTCACCAAAGATTAGAGAGTGGAGAGGATGGAACTCTAAGGAAGGTTCACATGGGCCATTATTCCCCATCTAAAATCTACAAGAATGCTAGAGAAAAATCCATTTCCAAATGCCTTTCTCTAAGGATTATGATGGAGGCACGAGATCAAGTCTTCTAATCATGAAGTTTGATCAATTGGTACCTAGTTTCTAGGGATAAATTGTCCCTTGTCTAGTTATTATCTAGCTTCTTCTACTCAAACCATTCTTGTCATTTGTCGGGCCCTTTATTTTGTTGGAGGATATCTTGGTGGAGATTCATTAGACAAAGAGGTTCGAGTTGTGCAACTAAGAATGAAGTTCGTTAGCAGCAACAAAGAATATCAAAGAATGTGTGAGTCTAAAACTAGGATATCAAGCAATACTTCAAGTGATTGGAGAGGAGAGTGGTAAATGTCTGAAGACATTTGGCCAAAGATGGTGCCATAAACTCAAATTCATATTTGCACAATTATATATATATATGAGATAAAAATACAATGAGGTGGCCCAAATTTATATTGTTTGGGAAACGTAATGAGGAGTCATGTCCTTTTATAACTATTTATTTATTAGTAATATTATTATGATTATTTTATGTGGATTGTTTTGAATATATGTAACATTGCCCTTCCCTTAAAGTTTGTTTTGTCCTCAAAGAAAAGGTAATGAAGGATGCAACTGTTGGAAAAGTTATGACTTCTAGGTTGTGCCTTCTTTAGGAATATTTTTCTATTTAATAATATACAACTTGATTAGTTGAGAATGCAATCTCTTCTCCCTAGTGGAAATAATAGCTTCTAGCTCCACAGTGATTCATCCCTTATCATCTAACACAAAAAGAATTGTTTGTGCCTTCTGATGTTCCCTAACACCTTTTTAAGACATGATACATGAAAAACATTGTGGACATTAATCTTATCTAGTAACTCCAATCTGTATACTAGATGGCTAATTTTTCAGTCAATTTGATATGGCCCATAAAGCTTTGGAGCTACTTTATGTTTTCCTTATTGTTTAAGAGATAATTGTTTACAGATTTGGAGCGTGACAAATACCCAGTCTCCAATTTCGAACTCTCTTTCTATTCAATGTTGGTCGGCTTGTTGCGTCATACGATTCTTGGCAGCTACTTGATTTTTCTTGAGTAATTGGACAACTTTTTTATTTTCCTCTAAATGATCCTTTACTCATGCAACTTTTGCTTGACTTGTATCTAACTCCTTCCATTTTAGGGGTTCATATCTATAGAGAGCTTGGAATGGTGCCATTTTGGTAGAATTATGATATGTGAAATTATAACACCATTCAACAATATGCAACCATTGGAATCATTTATATTGTTTGTCGGTTACAAAATAATGAAGGTAGGTTTCCAAACATTTATTTACATTCTATTGGGCCATTAGTTTGGGGAGGTAAGATGCATTCATATTAAGGGATGTCCCAATTTGTTTGCAAAACTATCTCCAAAAATTTCCTTTAAACTTGGCATCTCTATCACCGATGGTGACCTTGGAAAACTCATGTAGCTTGTAAACATTTTTACATAAAACTGTGAGTGTCTATTTTGTAGAAAATGTTTATCTTACCCCAACCAATTATGCATACCTGGTTAATCTATCTAACACCACAATTATTTTATCCTTCTCTTCTGACATGGTAATCCTTCAATGAAATCCATTTCAATTTATTCCCATTTTTTATTTGGAGTGCGTAGTGGATGGAGTAGCCTGAGGGTTAGGACATTTTCAATTTTGTTTCTTTGGAAAATGTCACATGCTCCTACATATTTTTTAATATCTACATTCTTCCCCTTCCAAAAAAATGATTGTCTTATGTTATAATAAGTTTTGAAAAAACCTACATGTTCTGCAATTGGACAATCATGGTATTCTTTGAGCACCATGGATTTAAAACTTGAATTGGGGCTTAAATAAATTCTTCTTTTATACCATGAGATGACATTATTCCACTCAAATTTGGGGTACTGATTCACATAAATGATTATGGGGCAAGTCTCAACTAGCTCACAAATGAAGAATTGGGAGTAAGTCAACATGTTTTTGAGTTTGAATGAGCACCCCCCCACCCCCCGCCCACCTACATTTGTGATTTATAAATGTAAGTGTTTCGGCCCATTTCAGGATTGGATATCGATTAGACATGAGCCAGGTAGAGGGTATCAATTAGTTTGCTAGGTTTTGAGTATGTTATTCCATTATGGCCTAATGTAAGAAGGCTTGTTATGTAAGGATGCATTGGATTGCTCTAAAAAAACATGGAATGAGCCACAAGTTTCCTTTATGCTATATGGTGATGATGTTCTCTATTTTAGTTCCTTATCCACTGTGTTACATGGTAATATTTTGTTTATACAAATGTTGTGTGCTTATGCTTGATAAATGATGAAACTGGTAGTAATGTTTTGTATATGGATCGTAGAAGGAGGATGCACTATAATGTTTATAGGTTTGCAATGTTAGTTATTGGTTAAGTATGATTACTATAATGAAAAATTATTGCAGTAGTCATATTGCTTGAAGATATGAACAACCTTTTATGTCTTGGCACAATGGTTAGGGTGAGAACTTTCCCTTAATGGGAATTGAAAATGCCAACACCTAGACTACAATGGAACCCTTGTTGGATATCGATGTACACCTAGGCCTCAAATTAAACTAACAAATGGTTCCATTGCCAAAACCCTATCATGACACAGGAGGCATTTTACAGTATGATTAGTACACTCACCCAAATTTATATGGGGGATTTCTAACTTAAATAGATCAACCTCTTTGTGAATCAATATGGTAGGGACACTGATCTGATTTGCTACATGATTTATATGAAGTATTTTGGGTAGACTCTATGGTGGTTTTGTTTGAATGGCCAAGCAAATCAAGAGAGCATCCACTATTGGACTAGAAAAAAAAAGGAGGGGAATCTTTAGGAATGTCCAAACTTGATTGCAATATAGAGATTTGATCAGAGAGGTCATTTTTTGGGTCAAAATCGTGATAGAGGGATACATTGTTTATTCACTATTGAGTTCAACAAGCCTTTTTCACGAGCAGGAGATAAGTTCAAGAAAGGATCTCATGGGATGTTAATAAAGGAAATCATGACTTGGGTGAAGATGTTTTTAGAAAAAGAAGACTACATGTCTTTTACCTGCTAGTCATGGAAGCATAGGAAATTGCACTAGGGTTTGACGTAGGATGAAACTATAAATAATGAGTAGTTAAAGATAGAAGGTACCGTGGAAGAGGTGCAATATTGAGAGAGAGTATAACCATCATTGAAGCATGGTGCAATAACCAAAAAATGATGGTTGAAAAAGATATAAGAGCTTCATTTGAATGAAGTGTTCAAAAGATATATTGATGAACAGGGGGGCATAAAAGAGAGACTAAAGAAGTTAAAGAAATGGGAAGAGAAACCCTACAAGTGGTTGAGAGAATGTGCATTGGTAGTGAAATAAAACCCATAAAGAAGAAAGGAAGGAGGTATATCATATAGGGAATCATGGGAATTGCTATAGGAAGCACAACAAATAAGAAAATATGTCCAAATTGATGGAATGGAGATAATACAACATGAAGTTTCATCCAAAGAGAATTATGATCAACTAATAGAAGAGGGCATGGGAATTGAGCCAGGAGATAGTGGGCCACTTGATGATGTTTTCTAACTATTTTAAGGAGGAGATATATATGTGGTACAACCTTAAGGTAGTGGAGATGGTCCAAAGCAATCATTACCCCCTACATAGTTTGAGGAAACAAAGGTAATTGTTAGTTTTTCTTATGGCCCTAATTTCAAACACCGCCTAATAGTATTTCGGGAAATAGTATTGGCATAAATCCAAGTTTAGGGGGGGGATATGGGTATTGGAATAAGTGCATCTATTTATATTTTATTAATTCAAGAGGTTGGAAAAGTATGGTTATCCAACCAATCCCATGAAGTTTTATTTTGTTGAACAGATAAACCAATGATATGGTTGGAATAATAGTTAATGCAACATTGCACCATCTCAAATTCTTGAGGAATGATGACAATGACACATAAAAACATTGGTTCCTATGCGAGTCAATCTAGAAACGTAGAGGACCTTCTCTAAATTCCCAACTTGTAGAGTTCCAAACAATGTTGTGGGCGAGGGATTCATAACAATACATTAAATTTGTATAAATAGATCACTAGGGTACTATTAAAATCCCAAACAAATTAAAGGTGGGATTTATAGTTGAATTCCATAAGATTTACATGGAGAAATGAAGTTGCTTCAAATTGAAGGATATCAAATAGATCATTGTAAATATCAACAGGGAATAAGATCAACGACGTTTTTACCTATTCAATAGATTGACTTGTCTTATACATGGGACCTAACACAAAGAATGGTTTATTAAGGGTCTCCTGCCTCTGACCAAAGTACCACTTATGCAACATAAATGGTCCAAGATATAAGAAACCTTAGCCTAACCCATGAATATTGAGTCCATGAATGGGTATCCTAGGATTATTCAAACAAGTGTTATGACTATTCCCTCGACTAGCATGTCATAATTAACAAAGCATGTCTATGAAATGAACAAAACCAAAGTGGGGAGAGAGTAAGTTTTGTACAACTACTAACAATTTCCCCACACTATAGAGAAGGGTTTTGGCTCCTAACCTGACCCTGTCACCCATTGGGTTTCAAGGAAATATAAGAAATAAATATGGTGAAAATTATAGAGTTTATGGACATTCCCCAAAACTTTTCCCGATGTTGAAAAACACTCTTCTTCCTCAATTACAATACTTTATGGTTTATATAGGAAAAACACCCATACTAGAGAGAAAAGGCATGCCTTATAAGCACTTATGGACCAGTTGCTCCTTATCAACAACCCAAAACCTGCAAAACCTGTTAAGTACCCTTCCTCACAAGTTTTTTGACTTTAATGAAAGATTAAATTAACACAAGAACATGTATATGACATTAATCAACTTAAAAAGTGTTCCTATAAACTATGAATAACTTTCAAATATCCGACAATTAACCATTTCAAACTTTCATATGGGAGACGGAAAGATGTCAAATTTCCATTAATGCAATGAAATATAGATAGCAGTTACCTTCATCATTGCTTGGCACCTTTTAGAATCCAAAGATATGGTTCCTCTGAACTTGTACACCTACAATCCCATGCCCAACATTCTGAATCTGTATAGGATAGAAGTCGCATAGAAGTGGTGACTCCAACACTTAAGGAGATGATATTCAAGGACACATGTCACTTATTGAATATGGGGATGAATGAGTGTAATGAAGAAGTGAGATTCCTCTAGAGTAATGATAGGGTGGGTGTGATCCCTTTATTTGTCCCCTCTTATCCCCTTTTAATGAGTTTTTAGGATAGTTAGAGAGGTTACCAAGCAATTTTCTGAGTTAAAATTGAGACAAACCGCTAAAAAAACTATATTAACTTCCCAATTTTTTTATTTTTTAAATGTTTTTTTGTCATTTTTAGGGCCCACGGACCTTTATCAAAGGAAACATGCATGGCATACTCCTTGCATGAAGTAAAAGGAACGTGGGGTCTCAAATATGCTCAAACTTCAGTGTTTCCATGGGAAAATGGTTTGATTCTTCTCTAGGGTACTCAAGCCATCATATAGGGTCAAAATAAGGGCTTTTCCATGTTTGATACATTCATATCTATGAAATATCATGGACTCTTAAGTGTTGTCTAGAGGTCTTGTCATCACAAAAAGAGGAAGTGACAATTTGCATTATAACATATTCCCCCCAATGTGTGAGGTCAAAAGGGGAGCTAATGGTCAAAATACATTATAATTTCCATTAGAGGTGAGTGAGGTGATATCAATACTGAGGTTCCCGATCATTAGTCAAAAGAGCTACCTAAAACAGAGACAAAGGTGTCGAGAATTGGTCTTCCCTTAGGCATATATATCCATGGTCATATGAGATAGAACATGGTAGCCAAAACAAGTACACTATAGATCCATGGCATATAGAAAATGTAAAACCATGGCCACAAAAATAGTACACAACGAATCCATGTGACATATATAATGTGAGATCACAACCAATAAAATGATAGATAATGGATCCATTTCAATTAAGAGATCGTAGCCTCTAGGAGATCTTCATTTGAGGGAAGGATGTCATCCTAGAGAGAACATATCCTCGTACATTGACTTAGAACAACATGGTAAAGGACAAGCTTCAATGCCCCCATTGGATGCATCATGTGGTCAACTACCAAAATCGAGTCCCAAGAAAGTGAGCATGAATGTAGAGACTTCTTCTCAGTAGTAGTTGGACATGAGGGATATGAGGCCACATAATTCACTCATGGAAAGGTAGTGTCTAGTGAAACACTAGGAATACATACAGGGGATACTTGGTCTAAAGTCAAGAAATGAGGAGGATCAACAAATGCAAGCTGATCAATAGTGACAATGCTTCCACTATGAGGAAAATGTATCACACAAGAGAGCATAGACACCACAACATTCATAGCATATACATAATCACATTGAAGGAGCATATTGAAGTCTAACAGGCCCACCATAACCATAAAATCAACTAAGATAGTATTTCCACCGAATGTAATATGAAACTAAGGGAGAAACCCTAGGGATTCACTTGGTCTTCTATCAAAATCCATCGGTTGACTGACAATTGACACAAGGTTGGAAGAACCAACAATTGTCCAAGCATATGTGGATAAACTACTAACAAAGACTCCTTCATATATAATACATTGAAAAATGGTACAGTGTTTAACTTTAACACTTATTTGGAAGAGTGTATATGAAAGAATATGGTGACCATCTATATTATTCCAATCATAGGAAGAAATCCTAGAGCTTGGCAAGGGCTCATTATAAGTTATTGGAGTGCTCCCTTGTCCATAAAACTTTGAACCAGTAGTGAAGAATACTTGAGTGATAGCCTCAACACTCTCTAAGGGAAGAGTGGGTGTGGTTTACTAAAGATGCATATTTTGACCACTTGAATCTTATAACTCCCCATGGGAAGAGTGGGATCGACTGAAGATTGAATCAGTTCGACCACCTTATCAACCAAAGGTTGAACGAGTTGTTAGGAAACTATAGACAATTCAAGATCCAAATACCCTAGAGACATGGACCACACTCTTTGTACATCTGGAAGTGTAGGGCACACATGAGTAAGGTGATATGTCTCACAAAGTTTATAAGGGAACTTAGGCTTGCACCCTATTTGTCTAGATTTTTATATAGCATCAATACTCTCAGCATGACTATAATTAGCTAGTAGTTTCTCCCCAACATAATTTACAATGGTTGGTTGCTTATAAATTGAATATTTTAAGACAAAGACCATACTATTTGTACCTCTAAAAGTGTAGGGAACATATGAGTAAGGTGATCTCCCTTACAAAGCTTACAGGGGAAATTAATCTTATGTCTTATCTGTTTAGGCTTGAAAACAATGTTAATACTCTTAGCATGACTCACAGTGGTTGGTTTTTTTCTGGCTAGGATGACAAACAATGGTTAGTTTTTTTCCCCTAGCATGACTTGCAATGGATGGTTGCTTGCCCCCATCATGATTTGCAGTGACTAGTTGCTTGGCTCTAGTATAATTATCAGTGACTGGTGAATCATCTCGAGTATCAATGGTTGTCAGGTGACATTCCACTAGAATGACTAGCATCAACTGAGGAATTCCCCCCATCATGACTTGTAATGCATGGTGGCATGCCCCATCGTCTTCGCATCTTCTTCTTATCCTTCCTCTTCCTTCTTTTTTTTAACACAGATGGGTAATTTGATTGAAAAAGGGAAAATGGGACTTTTTTGGGAATGGCCAATCAACCTATTTACAAATTTCAAAGAATCCAAAGGCTTATCGTAGCATTCCAAAGAGGGAGGGAGTCACCCATTCAAACTAATTACAACTGCATGAAGTTATAGAATTGGATGGAAATGATTGGGTTTCCCATTGATGATAATAAATCCTTGTGGGAGAAGACATGCTTTGTTTGCCAAGGCATATGCAAAATTATTTAAGTCCCAGAGAATGTGGAAAGAGTCAGACTTATCAAAATATTTGAAAATTCTCCTAATTCTCTGCAGAGTTATATTCAGGGTAGAATTATTGAGACTGTCAGTTGAATTTAGAGATTTTATCAATATTTAAGAGCCACCAAAAATAATAACAGACTTGAATCCTTTCTCCTTATCCAACTGACTCGCCAAGAGGAGGATGTAACTTTCGGCCTGATTGTTGGACATGGTACCAAGCCCCCAGCTGAAACTGAAAGAGGGCGTTCAGAGAGAAAACCAAGCCCCCAGCTCCAGAGGCCCCGAGATTCCCTTTGGAAGCACCATCGAAAAAAATTACCGTTGAAGGGGACCTCATCCAAAAAGAATTTAATGCTTCTTTATCCCCATGAAACCTCCAAGAAGGGAGCCTGGCAGGTTTGACATAAATCAGAGAGATCCCCACGACCCGAGAACTTGAACCCACCCACAAAGAACCTGGCAAGGAGGACAATGGATGTCCAATTGACTCATCGAACCACGATAATGCTTTATAGCTACAATCTAGGATATCGACCGCTGATCACTAAATACACAACTATTTTTAGCTAACCACAGGGACCACCATGTTCATTTTAAAATCGAATGCCAAATTTTCTGCAAAATTACAACAATTGACTTCGGAGGACGCAAATCATGCCAGGCTGAGTAGAGATCCTTTACGAAACTATGAATTGGAATCAAGCACTGCACACCGTGTAAAACCAAAGCCCAAGCTTTTCTAGAAAACTCATAGTTTACAAGGAGATGATTAGCAGACTCCAAAGCTGATTTGCAAAAACAACAAGGAAAAGGGCCATTGAAGCCACGTTTAAGAAGATTTTCACCTGTCAGGATCTTTTTTTTCAATACCAGCCAAGTAAAAAAATTAACCTTTATAAGACAAGAAGAATACCAGACAGTTTTCCAGATCATTGTAGCATAGCTTGAGATATGGGTCGATTGAAGGGTCTTGTATCCTTTAGCTGATGAATAGAAACCATCAAAACACCAACCCCAGTAATATTTTTGAGAGATGTGAACAGGAGCAAGGCCATATAGGAAGGAGAAATACAATGATTTTTGGAAATTAAGATGAGCAGGAAGATCAGGAAGAGCCCAGCCTACCAAATAGCCATCATTATCCCAAATGCAGATATCTGCCAAAAGTAACAGACCTTTATTTTTTTCCCAATTCATAATCTCTGAAAACTGAATGACATAGGAGAGGGGAGGTTTCCCTGATATTTTATCCTCTCAGAGAAGGATCCACTTCCCATTGCCAAGGGCTCTAAAAAGTTGTTGATTAAAAAAATTGAAACCTTTTCTGTAGGAGTTCCATATAGTAGTGCCAGTTGGTGTATTAGCAGAAGTAATATCTCTCAATGAGCTACCCTTTAGGTATTTTTTCCTAAAAATTCTGCGAACTGGGTGATTTTTGTCCCCAAATAGCTTCCAAATCAACTTGTCACTCAACGCCAGAGAAGCCAGACCAAGGTCCCGAATTTGTAAACCACCTTCTAAAATAGGTCTCTTAAGAACTTCCCAGTTTACCAAATGCATCTTATTTTTCCCTCCTTTCCCTCCATTCCAAAGAAAGTCTCTCAATAGTTTAGAAATTTGAGCCGAGATAGACTTTGGGGCGAGTAGAAGAGCGGATTGGAAAATAGGGAAAGCTAAAAGGATTGATTTAATCAAGATCAATTTCCCATCCTTAGTAAGCCACTGACCAACCCAGGAAGTGATTTTGGCCTTTAACTTAGCTAGCACATCAAGCCAGAGAGAAGGAGGGGACGAACCAAGAGTTAAGGGAAGCCCCAAATGCTTGATCTTTTCCCACTTGACAAACTCAGGGAAGCCAAATAAGTCTGATATTCGATGAAGTGCCAAATTTTCTACATTCCATCCATAAATAACACTTTTTTTTGGTTTATCAACGCTCCTAGTATTTGGCAAAAGTTTTGAAGGATAACATTAAAAGCCCGAGCAATATTCATAGAGGCCCCTCCTAAAAGAAGAGAGTCATCTGTGAAAAGAGCATGATTGATTGGGGCCACACCCCTAGTAATATTAATGCCTAGGATGTACCCAGCTTCCTGTTCAGCTATCAGTTTTCTGCTGAGAGTTTCAACCATCAAAATGTATAGAAAGGGATACATCAAACAACCTTGGCGGAGGCCTCTGGTGGCTTTGAAGAAATCAATAGGTCTACCGTTGACGAGTGGTGCAATCCAAGGCTTGTCTATGCAAGCTTTGATCAAGTTTACAAATTCAGAGCAAAAACCAAATGATAGCAGAACATCGTATAGGAAGGGAATTTTCACTTGGTCAAAGGCATTCTTCATATCCAACTTAATAATCACACCTTTCTCTTTCCTTTGGGAACTAGAATAAAAATCTTCTTGTACTTAAATTACATTATCCATTAGGTGTCCGCCTTTAACGAATCCCCCTTGAAGAGGAGAGATCGGCTTACCTAGCAAGAGCTTAAATCTGTTAGCTAGAAGTTTAGTTAGAATCTTATAAGAAGCATTACACAAAGGAATAGGGAGGAACCTATCAAAGGAAGAAGGATTGACTTCCTTTGGGATAAGGGCGAGAAATGTAGAGTTGGTGCACCCACCCACTTTAGCTTTTTTTCTTAAAGGCAAAAATCGTACGGAGCAGATTGTTTTGATAATGGGCCAGCAGACTATAAAAATGAATAGAAAAGCCATCTAGCCCAGGAGCTTTATCAGACTCCATAGCCCAGATGGCATCAACTATTTCTATTTCTAAGAAAGGATTCATTAACTCATAATTGTCCTCTTTGCTGACTAGAGAAGGAACATTTTCTAGGAAATCCAAAGACACTTCCTCATCAAAGAGACCATCATCTTGAAACAATAGCTGAAAAATTCCTAATAGTTGACTGTTTGAGAAGTTCTTGGCCTTTTATAGTGACCCCTTCATCATTGGAGATCTTTGAAATATGATTTCAAGAAATCCCAGCCTTAATGCAGTATTCTTATCACCCACCTTCAAGCAGAGACTTCAAAATTTCAGCCTAAGATGTTCCTACTCATGCCTGAAAGATTGAGAAGTTTTGAAATAGGCAAGTTGTTCCGAAGCTAATTGGGAATTGGTGATATCACTATTTTCCATTCCAAATTGAAATGCAGATAACTCAGCCACTCTTTCCTTCCTGTTGTTCGTTGGAGAAGAGAAAGGAGTTTTGACCCACTTCTTCAATGCAAGTTTGGTTTGTTTCAATTTATGTTCCCAGAAAAAACTAGGAGAACCAACGACATAATAGGACCTAGCTTGAGATACGGTGTCCATAAATCCTTCTCTCTTGATCCAGAGTGGGCTAAATCAGAATGGAATCGGACCAAGTTCCTCTTCTTTTTCAAACATCAGAGAGATTGGATGGTGGTCTTATGAGAGCTTAGGTAAATTTTTTGAGGAAATAATAGATTTACCATCCATCAGAGTACTATGGACAAGAAACCAATCGAGCCTGGCAGAGGTGCTAGCAGCACCCACTCTGTCGTTGGACCACGTAAATCGTCCAAGCTTGGGTTTTAAATCTATCAAATCCCAAATTTGTATCATTTCCTCCACCATATCATGCAGATAATCCTTGCCACACAGACCTCCTTTCTTTTCATTAGGAGCTAAAGTAATGTTAAGATCTCCTGCTAAAAGTATATTTACACTCAACAAACCAATTATTTAATTGAAAGTTCTCTTCACACCATAGTGTTGCTAATCGCCCACAGGAACCTTGTTGGAGGAGCAAGTCGGTATGCCGACTTGAACGATAGCCGACTTAGTCGACCAGCTGACTAATTAGAGATTAGGTCGGCCACCTAAGGTCGTGTCGGTTCACCAAACCGACAGGTATTTATTTTGTAATTGTTTGTAAAACATATATATTAGGTTGTTGAGCTAGATGAGAACTTGGTTCAGTTCTTTGCATTGTATGGACCCTCTCGTGTTAATATAATCTGTTATTTTATCTACTTGTTCTTATCTCTTGTCTCTGTTATGTATGTATGTTTTAGTATGTATTATTGGTAACACTATGTGATCTGTGAGATTACAACATTGGTTCTGTTACCAGTAGTACACGTCTGAGATGTATGCAAGCAGATGATATCAGAACAGGAGATTAAGGACTGGTGGGAGCGTAAAGTAGCAAATTATCTGCAAAATTACGCACGAAGAAACAGATTAACGACCGCACAAGCAAAGGAAATATTCTTTACAGAGACACATGAGAAGTTTGTAGAATCAGTGCCCCAACTTCTGAAGAAACTCTTGGATGAAAAATCCGGAAGGGACTAAAGATCAACAGTTACTAGAAAAACTGATTCGCGGGGGAAGAACAAACTTGTCGGAGTGGTTCGAAAAAATCGCCGACGAATTCTGGGAGGAGCAAGCAGTAGAAGACAGAACTTCTGTGGAAACTGTCAAGAAGAAATTATACACAGACCTCACTGAGCAATTTTTGTGTTCCTTACCGACCTTGTTGTTTAAGTTCCTGATCGAGAAGGGAGTGGGTCATATTGTCGAACCCCATCCATCACTTCCCGAGCCACCATTAAACCTTAACTGGGCGGAAAAACAAAAGACGTGGGAAAAATTCATTGCTGAAAGGGAGTGGGAATACTTCCTAAGCAAGTAGACCAAACTATCTGGGATTTCTAAAGCGTCGGGTAGGCTATGGGGGGGTAGCTGGTAATATGTCGGAATAAAGTGGAGTGGATTCTAGTCGACTAAAGGAGATACCAATCACTAGTAATGAGAAGTCAACCTAAAAAGGAAATCGAGAAGACAGTGTCACACAAAGGTATGACGGACTTCCAGAAAATAGAGAGGGAGAGGAGGCTACAAAGTAGGGAAGAAAGAAGAGAAAGAGCCTTAGTGCTGCAGAGAGGAATCAGTACTAAGGTGACCGACCAGGAAAGAGATCCGTCGGAGTCGGGTCATGACCGACAAGAAGAAGGCGTGGAAGAAGAGGCATCCCCTATGGAAGAAGAATTGTGGATAGAGCAGCGATAAGCTCTCCAATTAGAAGTTCCCCAAGAAGTAAAACCTCCGACAGATCCGCTTGCTCGGATACAAGCTATTGTTGAAGAGGACCTCAAACTAGGAGCTGGTGACTTTGGTGTATGGAGTTGACTAGACGACGAAACATACACCGGTAGACATCTAATTATCCGTCGACCAGAAGAAGGAAATTGGGTTACGCTTCAAGCGGTACCATCCAACCGAAGTATCCACTTACTTTTATAGGCACAGGAAGGAGCACCCCCCCTGCCAAATACAGCTTTGGAAGATACAGAACATTCAAAACTGCAGACAAATAATTGCAGTTGGACATCGATAGAAGAAGTCGACACTAATTGAATGCTGGTCGAAGAGGAAACGACAAAAACAACTGACAGGAACGAGAGTTTCGTCGATGATAATTTCACAGAGAGGACTAAGCAAATAACCCCACCGCCCACACCACCACCTCCACCACCGCCACCTCCTGAAGAAAGCAGTGACAGTGACTCTGACATGGGTCACGGTTCAGCACACGTTCCCCAGACAACACTGGTTCATTTGTGAGTCGACTTGGGAGGCTAACCAAGTTACAAATGAAGACAAGCAGATGGCACAGTTCGCTGGTGCCTTAAGGAAAAGGGCATTAACTTGGTACATGACCTTTTCTAAAAGAACACCTCGAGCAACCAAAGCTGAGATCAAAGCGCAATTTCTATCATTTTTCAAAACTCCAGATGCAAACCATCTGGCAGCAAAGAAACTAAAAATGACATCACATAAGCCAGGAGAAATTGTCCGCGATTACGATAAACGATGGAAATACCTTCTTATCCAATTGGACTATGTTATTGATGAACAATTATTAATCCAATGGTTTCTTGCAGGCTTATCACAGAAAATTCACCGACACATAAATCTGGAAACATTCAAGACTTACGAAGATGCGCTTACAAAAGTTCTCCAAGTAGAAATGGATGAGGACATACCAGCATACTCCACCGATCACAGATTAGAAGAACAGCTTGAGAGCATATAGAAGTCATTAAAAGAATTAAACCTCAAAAGTCAGGATATCTGGTGCATGAAGTGCTCAACAATCGGACATTCAAAAGACACTTGTCAACAGGAAATCAGCTGACGGGACGTTCGATTCGTGCAGACTAAATGTTTTTGCGACATTTGCCAAGAGCATGGAGACCACTCGACAAAATATTGCTCGTTCAACATGAATAACGGCAAGGCACCTTGGTGTGCAATCTGCGAAACTAAAAATCATAACACGGTCGATTGCCATCTGAATCTCAAGAACCAACAAAATTATCATGCAGTCTATCAGACCAACGCAGTTGCACAAAGTAATGAGAAAAACCACGCGCCAAACAATCTGAACAATCAAAGATACAAAGGTCGAAGATACAAGCGCCGGTATGACAATCGACATGGAGGCTATGGAGGTTGAGGTCGATTCTTTGGGAATCAAGACAACCGACCATGTCGACCCATCCAATGTTTTACATGTTATAAGGAGGGACATCAGCATGCAGACTATCCATACAAGGACAAAACTGACCTCAAATTTTGTACTAGTTGCGGAGTAGGGGATCACTCATTAGAGGATTGCCCTACCATGCTGGAAAAAATAAATAAAAAGAAAAATGTTGATGTGTTGTCGTGTGTGCAAAAAAATGATGTAATAAATACAAAGAATTTGCATATTGTAACCCGACAAGGGACAAAAACAGGAAGTGATAACCCACGAACCAGCAAAATAAAAGAAAAAAATGTCTACCTTGATTCAGTTAAAGAAAAACAAATATATAAAGATGCAACAAATGTATTTAAAGAATTTGCACGACAGGAAGAAGCAAACAACAATCGGCATAACACAGTAAAACAGCTAATACAGCTAGTACAGAAAGATAACTCAGTATCTCAATTCATCAATTTATTATATGAAATAAAACACAACAACACCGAAAAACAAACAAAGAATATCTGTAGTCTAAATCAAAAAGATAAAAGTGATGCCGACCCACTTGTCGACCTGGAAATTGAAGGATACCACATCCGACAAGTTGTGCTCGACTTCGGATCACAAGTAAACAGCATGACTCGTGACACTTGGGAACAACTGGGCAGACCTCGACTATATGAGTCAGGTATATACTTGAAACTAGCCGACCAAGGCCTAATTGAACCTATCGGAGTCTGGAAAAATGTCGACACAACGATAAAAGGAATATCGACCAAAGTCGACTTCGAAATTATTGACCCTAAGGAAGGATCTAGCTCCTTCCCAGCATTAATAGGTCGACCTTGGGGAAGAAAGATGAAAGCATCGATGTCCCTAGACAAAGAAAGAATAAAATTGAAAGGAAACAGACAAAAGGTCATTGTACCTATTCATCCATCTCAAGTAGAACCTTGGACATAACCTATCGATGAAGAAGTTGATATCCGATAACTTTATCAGATACAAAATAATGCAGATTATACAGAACCTAATATCTATGGAGAACTTCATTTAGGCAACCAAGACTCAGTAGGATATAATTCAGATGCAGAATTATATGATTGGGAAGTCAAGAACTACGAAACACAAGCAAGAGGGTGCTGGACTATCCAAAAAGTACAGAAAAATCCCACCCAACAGTGCTTCATAGTGTCCATTGTACCAAAAATATTTGAGAAAAAACTTAGGGAATACCCTACTTTAAAACCTACAAATGTAAATAATACACAAATACCAAGATATAAGGAAAGAGAATCACCAATCATGCACATAGAACAAGTGTCCAAAAATATTGGTGAACATGGTTGACTACAAAGTTTAGTAGAAACTTTTACAGAACAAGTTGCTAGATGGTGGGATACCCATCAGACAAGACTACAGACCTGGACATCAGCTTCGACTTACTTTGTAGAAAGGTTTGGAGGAAAGAAGTTAACCAACCAAGCTCAGATACCTATTTTAATTCAAGGACAAAATCCAGAAGACCATATTAAGACATGTGAAAAAGAATGGAGAAGACTTGGGTACAAAGATGAACGTGCATGGCCACACCTGTTTCCATCAACCCTCGTCAACTTACCAAACAAATGGTATAAGATGGAGGAAGCTCAAGGTGAAACATTCAGATGCCATGAACTCAGATGAAATTTTATCAAAGATTTCACCTTTATACCACAAAATAAGAATTTGGTCGAAACATCAAAACAGATTAAAGAATTTATACAACCGACAGAAAAAAAACCCTTACAAGACAACGACCAATTTTACTTCGACCAACCAGTCGACATCTCCGGGGAAGTCATTTCCAAATTAACAGGGCTATCAAACAAAGGAGACCCAATACCAGTCGTTATAAAAGAAGGACTGGTCGAAGAATTAACAGGGTCAACATCGAGCAAAAACTTGAAAGGACTAATGATTGGTCACATAACACATCAAATGCCACAGATTGTGGCCAAAATCATAGCTATTACACTCATAATGGCAGGTCGTGGAAGCAACCTCAAACTGGATATGTTGGAGGCAGTAGACACCATTGCGACCAATGGAAAGATATACATATGGGCTGAGTATGTCACCGAAATGATCAAAACCATCTGTGAGAAATGCCCAGAGATAGGAGGAATTATCAGGTTCCCATCCCTTATCTTATGGATAGAAATGTACTCTATTTGCCCTGAAGGAGACAAAAAATTTCAGGAACCGACAAAATTCCATACGTGGAGATTCAAACCCTTCTCCCGGAAAGGAATAATGAAGGAACTTGCAAACGGAAAAGTGTTGTTGGAAAACTAGCTCCAGCAACTAAAAGTCCGCACGACCAGATGGAGGGTGCCTCAAAACATCTAACGAAGTCTACCTAAAAAGTCCCACATTCAGCAAGAGCTCGACCATACCGCAGTGTGGTACATGCAGGGTGCCAAATCAAATGTAAAGGCCCTCGACTATTATCCGTCAGTCGAACAGATCTTTCGGGAACTATCTTGACAGGCGGGAGCAAAGATACCAATTCTAGCAAAAGCAAAGGAAATAGACTTCTCGATAGAGGAATCGTTGACAGACTAAGAGAAGGAGGAGGATTACGAGCTCAACCTATACATCAGTACCTTTGTGTCAGAGGAGACACTGGTCGACTACAAATCATAATTAAACCTCCGACGACACATAGGGAAGAAACACATGCAGAAAAAAAGGTAACCAACCAAGCTGAAGAAAATCTCATCCTGAATCAACAGCCAAGGGAAGAGATAGAAACTGAAAATCCAGAGTATGATGTCATCAAAGAGATTATCACCAAATTGTCGAAGGAGATAAGAACTGTAAGAAAAAGGAAAAGAACACAACCACAACCATAAGGGAAAGGTAAGTGCAAGCTTATCATTCCAGAGTCCTCAGATGATGACGAGGAACTGGAAACTATGACCCTCAACATAATAGAAGATGTCGCAGCAAACAAACTGCCAGTTGAAACCCAATTTCAGAAATTTGTCAAGGCAGGGGCACAACAAGGTCGACCAAAGAAGGTGAAGATCACACACACTTCAACGCCTGAAAATGTTGTAGATCTTGTGTCTACACCCCCACCTCCGTCTCTGGAAAAAATAACAGAAGAGCTAGTACCATAACAACTTTCAATAAGCCCACTTGACTTATGCAAAAGTGCTATGCCAGAGGCTGTGAAGGAAAAGTTCGAACAGGACAGAGACCTCCAGGCTTACATCGAAAAATTGCCTGAGATATTCACCAAAGTGCAGAAGCTCTTGACCAAAGCACCTCTCTTTGAAGTCAGAGGATCCCGACTACCAGTTTCCCAACCTAGCCAAGTACTCCAAAGGCAAAAAATCTTTGCAACTATGACTTCGACCTTTGAGAGAAATCCCGACAAAGAAGCTGAAGTCGTCACACGTCGGACCACGTCTATCATTTCGACTGAACCCGACACCCACCTACTAGCCTCTGAACCGACCAGAGGTGAGGAAGAAGAAAATATCGAGGACATAAATCGAGAAATCAACCAACTGTTCTCCGACTTGGATTCACCTCCTCAGACCGACAATCCACCACTCGACCACATTTTCACCAACCCAGTCACACCCGACCATTCACCAACCCCACCAACCCCCGACTCAGAACCCTTGATTCAACCAGCTGCGCCAGAGCCACCTCCACTGCAAGCATCAGCACCAACTGCATCCACTTCTAGACCCCCTGCATCCAATCAACCAAAGGCCCAACCAGATGCAACAGTCATCCACCCGACTCAAATAGAAATACCATCAACCAATGCAGCACATCAAACAGACAATCCAGACTTGACTCTTGCAGGTACACAGGTGCCGAAACAAGCAGAACCAGAGAAACACAAGAAGAATAAGGACCATCATGGACAGCCAGCAATGGTCCACATCAATCTACTTGGGTCGATCACTGCGGTTGATGCAACCAAATTGAGGGATTCAGAGCTAGGACAACTACTGGAAGCATTAGCAGTCGAAGCAAAAACAAGGAGCCAGCACAGACGTAAGGAGCTAGACAACAAGGAAAAAGAACAAGTTAAGTTCCTTAACAAATGCAGGAACTTGGTCCAGTTTGTGATACCAGGACTGATAGAGGTCAACACCGACAAACCGCTAGAAAGAGATTATCAACTGTTTGAAAGCGTGGTGTTGGCACTCCAAGCATAGATTTAGGAAACAAAAGAAGAGCAGAAAGAAGAAACCATTCGGCTACTGGTGGAGCAACACACAACCTTTTCAGAAGCCTACAAAGTGTTGCAAGATCACATGGAGGAGTCTGTTATCATGGAAGAAGTACTGCGAGACTGGCCTGCTTACTACGAGCAAGTCTATCAGCACACCAGACAGACCTGACAAGAGATCCAAGCACTCGAGAAGAGGAAAACCACTAACGAAGAACTCAGAAGCACAATTGAAGATCAAATAGTGCTTGAGACAACCAAACTACAGAAACTCGAGCGAGAAGCACATCAGTGGGTGCATCAAGCCATTCCGAACTTAGAAAAAGTAGGCATCATCTGCCCGCAGATGAAATGACTCATGGAGACAGCAGAGGAAAAGGACCAGTTTATGGGTCCCGACATGGAAAGAATAGCTGAACTTTCCATTCAAGATAAAATGCCGATCTTGTCAAGTCTGACTACACTCACCATCGACATACATAAAATATTGCAGAGTTGGCCAGATTTCCAACATCATCTAGCAGTGACAGCTCCAACAATTGTCGAAGTCTGCGTACAGAAAAGACCAACCATCAGACTTCACAGCCCATGAAGACCAAGCACAAAACATTGACTACTAGACGGACAAGGAAATTTTTGTACCTCCCTGTTTCTTCGGGACGAAGAAAAGTTTTGTTCGTGGGGGAGATGTTGGAGGAGCAAGTCGGTATGTCGACTTGAACGATAGCCGACTGATTAGAGATTAGGTTGGCCACCTAAGGTCGTGTCGGTTCACCGAACCGATAGGTAGTTATTTTGTAACTGTTTGTAAAACATATATATTAGGTTGTTGAGCCAGATGAGAACGTGGTTCAATTCTCTAGACTGTATGGACCCTCTCATGTTAATATAATCTGTTATTTTATCTACTTGTTCTTATCTCTTGTCTCTGTTATGTATGTATGTTTTAGTATGTATTATTGGTAACCCTATGTGATCTATGATATTACAACAAACCTCTAGAACTGACAACTTTTCCAGTGTTCAGTTTCCATTTATTTTTGCTAATGAGAAGAAGAGCATCCTCCTCAATCTTGGTCTCTTGGAGCAATAGGATTTCATAAGGAGCCATTTTCATTAAATTTTTGAATGCTTTGGTTTTGATTGGATTCCCCAATCCCCTACAGTTCCAAGATGTGATCTGCATTACTTACCCACGTGAGAGGGAGTAATTACTCCCTTAGGGGGCATGTTCCTCTTATTCCTCCTGTATGGCATTTCAATAGTGGACTAACTTCCTTACGTCTTAAGCCTCTCAACCTCTTCTTCCCAAATCTCCTTCTTAGACTTCCTACCATCCTTTTTAGAGAGCTGCTCAAATGAATCATCATCAGAAAACCCATAGCTGGTTGCTTGCTTCTTTCGAGTAATGTCTACATAAGAAGGGGGAGAGATAACATCAATAGGAGAAGTATGAGAGGGTCGACCATCCCATGGAGGAACCAACAATGAAGGACCATCTTGATCCTTTAATACTATAGTTTCTTCAGAATCCAACTCATCGTTTTGTTGCATTTCACCTTCTTCAAGGATAACTTCAGAAGAACAAAGAGCAACAAAGTGGTTGGGAGAATATTTGGGGATGTCAGCAACCTGAGAAGAAGGAGGAATTTTCCCAGCAACAAAGTCATCTTTCACCGATTTACTTTCTTTGCCTTTCTTTCTAGGGCCCTGATTGGAATTCCCTGGTTTTCAGACTTGGGTCCATTGATCTTCTTTCTCATTTACTGTATCCTCTTCTTATTTTTTTTTTACAGTTTCGGGCAAAGTGGCCATAACCATGGAAAAATCTACATTTAAATGGAATTTGTTCATAATCCAACTTCTGAATATAAGACCACTTAACAATTGTTAACTAGATTGCTTTGGGCAGGACAATCTCCAAGTCAACTTCTACACATATTCTTACGCAAGAAAATTGATCTTTCCTTTTAGCCCTATCGATGTATTTACCTAGCTTGTTCCCAATGGTTTCCAGGGATTCTGAATTCCAACAATGCAAGGGAAGATGCAGGAGTCTTACCCAAACAGGGACAACAGACGTGACATATTGAGTAGGATCAAAATCAGGGGTCCATTTGTTCAAGTAGAGCCCCTGAGGGCCCATGAAGTATGGACCATTTCAAAAGATTAGTTCTTGATGTTTGCTGAATCAAAGACAAACACGAAATAGCCTCTTCCTACAAAATGGCTTCGGATACCATCAGAGACTAAAGGCCTCCAGTTCCTTTGCACCCGGTCATCAATAGCCTTTGGAGAAGGCCAGAGGCCAGTAAATTGACTGATGAGCCCACATTCAACCAGATTTAGCATCAAATGACATATGCGATCAGCAGGAAGCTCTACCGATGGGATATCAACTTTTTTGACAAATTGCTGAGAAGGCCCCCCATTCCTCTTTCCATAGGAAGTAATCAATCTCTTGAAAGCTTCGAGGTCAGAAGGAAGGGGAAGCGGAGGGACCCCTCCAGAATCCATGGGGACTGATCACCAGAACAGGCTTGAAGGCACCACCGAGAGAGAGCCCCAAAGCAAAATCCACCCTGCAAAGTACACAGGAAACTGAAAGAGCTTCGGCCACCACCAGCCAGAGAATCGCCCCAAAGGCAAGAAGGTTCAACACTGAGCTAAAACTCCTCCAATCCAATGCAGAACAAAGTAACAACCACCAGAACCTCCACGATGCCAGAGTCGAATCCTATAAAACCAAGGCAACAAAAATAAGCACTAGGGCAAGTCTCTACACAGGCGAGAGCCAACCTGCAAACAAAAAAAAAACTGCTCCAGAACTACAGCAAACTAAGAGAGAGCTCCACGAAAGCAACAAACAAATCCTTAAAAAACTGCTCCAGAACTGCAGCAAACTAAGAGAGAGCTCCACGAAAGCAACAAACAAATCCTTACGACTTGAGCCTCAGATCCAAAAACAAGGGTAGAGCCCAAGCTGAGTGAGAACAACCACCAAACCTACAAGGAAATTCAAACGTTTCTTGGAGCGAAAAAATAGACCCAATTCTACACAATTATTTTTCCTACTATTTTTAGACTTCTAGTTACCATGAGATAAAATTTCACCAAATGTGGTAGAAGGAGGAGAACAAAATTCCATCGACGAAGACAGCAAAGGGTTTTCATGATCTTGGCATACAATTCCTACTTGAGAAGTGTTAGGAGCATTCAATACATTTGGAGGAAAAAAACCAAACCAAAAACCCTATAGTGAATCCAGGAAGATTCAAAATGGCCATTAAGGGAGCACCAACGTTTCCAATAAACAAAACAACACAAGGTTCCCCTTTCATAGGGGTCCCTAGAATGGTATCCTAAGGAATTTTAGCCATATAATATGATCCAAAAAGTAAGAAAACTCTAAGGCCTTCTATGTGGGTCAAAAAATTGCAGTCAACACACTCCAATAAAAGAATCTATAAGACACAGTTAAGCAAACTCACTCTCCTATAAATCAAATTGGGGTAGTTAAATCTTGGGTTCAATCAATGAAGAAATAAACATGGTCCTTCTGAAGGTCATCGTAGGATGACTAGGGCATCCAACTAATGAAGGTTTTAATGAGACAATTACTGTAATCCTCACAAAATTATTCTTAAGGGTGCAAGTACTTGCCTTCGGTGAATACCCTACCAAGGATCTGAGACAAAGATTCTATGTCTATCTTAATTACTTCAATATATTCTCCTTGCACTCACATGTGTGGAACTTGGAAAAGGAAACTATGAATAACCTCTTCATGCTAGGTATTCGAGTAGAATGTTTGTTAGAAAGGGATTATGTCAATGGGAAGAGAATGTAGGACTAAGTCCTAGACCCAAAGTTCTCAGTATAGTAGTGGTGTCATCCTGAGGACTTTCCACAATTGAACAACTCCTAGACTTGTGTAACCCCACACATCTAAGTGTCAAGGGACAACCTAACCACTTGGACTAACTTAGCCTATTGCTTGATGCATATGTTAGAGGCACTTTCCCAACACTTACTTCACATTACTTATGGATTTCACAATATTTAGTGCTCATATTTTTGTTTTAGGTGGCCTTGGAGAATTTTCCTCTCAAAACCTACAATAAAGGCCCTAGAACCAAGACTACTATTGGTTTTCTATCCCCAAAAAAAGTCTATTTAATTTTAGTTATGTTGCTTTTAGAGGTTGTTGTTTACTCAAAGGGATGTGGAAGTGCATGAATACTAACATTTTCAAAATGTAATAAAAATGAAAGACATCTTATTCATTTATATTAAAACTTCCAACAACATTCAAATTGCAACAAGACTTCATAATACAACAAAGCAAATTTCCTTTTCATGCAAAGTGGTATCAAGACGAAGAGACACAGACCTAAGGTCTTCTATTGCAGAAACTCTAATGTAATCATACTAAAGTAAAAATTCCAAGTCACAACTCCACATGAAATTTTAAAAACGAAAAGCAGTTGTTGATTCACTAAAATGCATAAAAGAAACACACCAAACTTGTCTTTTAACTTACCTAATAGTAGACAACTTGAGAAGAATCCCCCTAGGTGTTTTCTCTTAACCTCAAAGAGTATGGTTAGGCATAATAAGAAAGAAAAATGTTGGTATCTATTTAGCCTAAATAAAGAGGAAAAATATAAGCACAAGTGGCTACTCATCCTCTCACTCTTTCACACCACAATGTACAACAATAAATGCAAAAGGAGAAACAAGGCACCAAATTTTTTTGCACCTTTCCTAATGAAAATCACTACAAGGTAAACAAACATCCAAATAGCACTAAAATTACTGCAAAAATCTTCAAGTTGATGGCATTGGGTCCTAACTTACTCCAAAATCCTTGGCCAACCAACATCTAGGAGTAAATTGATCTAGGTGGATCTCCCAATATACCAAAAAATCAAAGTCTTCAAATGTTGGTCAAAGGTATACCATAGTGTAGATCTCATCAGGAGCTTTCCAGCTATATTCGTTTAATCAAAAATAGACTTTGAATATGAAATATATTGCATTCCAAAGTTTTGATATATGGACCAATCATCTTTTGACACGTGGTGGCTGAGTTGGCAATAACAAGTTCTATTTTTGAGTTTTGAATCGAAATAGTCGGGAATTGAAAGTCAAAATGTAAATTGAAGAAGTTGAAAGACCAAAGTCGACTTCCAATTTTTGACATTGGAATTGAAACAATTGGGTTTGATGCAGTTGGATCGACATAATTGACATTGGAACATTCGGCATTGTGACAATAATTTGCACATTGATGGTTGAACATCAACAACCAAGAATGAATTTGGAAGTTACGACTGCAAATTTGGTTTTTCAATCCGACAAAGATAATTTCTGGGATTTCTAGTTCATGATTGGCACCAAGCCTATGCCTTCAATCTTGGGATTGATCATGAAGGATAATTTGGGCAAAGGATCCAATTTCGTACCCAATTGGATGCAACATCTTCGGATACAAAAACCAATCATGTTTATTATTTAACAATGCAATTTTGACGTGGATGGGGAGAGAGTGGCAGAGAGACAAACATGGAAAGAATTCAAGTTCAAATAGACTGTTTGAGAAGAAGTTTAGAGGACAGCGAGAATATTGATCATTATGGTCGTTGCCAATGCGTGAAGTTGTAGAACATTTTTGAGGTGGTTTCTTCTAGTCACAGGAGACAAGATATCATATAGCGTGTCAAGGGAGGTCCCCGGAAAAGGATAATAAAGCATTGGTGTAGTGTGTAAGTAACAAACATAATCTCTGAGAATTCTCTGTAAGTTAGCAACATTTGGGTAAATTAATTTAAATGGCCCCATTGGAAGCTAAGACCCAAGTACGTAGTCCTTTATTGCCAAAATTTGTTATCAAGTTATAGTCTTCAATTTATGGTTTGCATTTGTGTTAATTTTATTCTCGCATTGTTTCAAAGAATTACCATTTTAAAATATTCCCCAAAGAGTATACTGTTTAAAAATGATTCACACATAAATTCATGGTTAAATTAAGCAAAACATATTTTCATGCAAAATGATAGCAAAATGAAAAAATACAAACTTGTGGTCTCCTATCGAAGAAAACCTAATAATGCCAAACATCATTTTTCTTCACCTCAGAACATATGAAATGAATGAAATAGAAGCAAACTAATATGGTTTTAAATTCATGACAAACAGATGCCAAATCACCTAAATAAAGCTTCTTTTCTCCACTAAACATGTAATGAAAATAGGCCTAAAAGGAATATTGGATATATAGGGTTTTACTTTATTGTTTAGAGGAACCTATTCAAAGCAAAAAAAAAAATTATTTAAGCACTCAAAACCATACAGTTTTTCCTATCACCTTCCAAAACCACTCAAAGACCAATCCATTAGCAATTACGGAAAACATAGGCAAATCAGGGCAGAAAACCTAATTTACAAGCCCCATGCACCTCTTATGAAGGAATACTGTGTGGAAATGCCATTTTACTAAATGTATGGTGTGTGGGAATTACGTCCAATGCTTTTGTTCCTTTAGGAGGGTGTGTGGACTTCTTGTAGGGTGCCATAAATGTGAAAAAACTAAAAAAAAAAAGTTTTTAAGGTTTTTTTTAGAGAGACTAGGGTAAGGGTATAATGGGCCCTATAACACCTACTAAAGTCTTGGAAAATCCAAATTTATATAATTAAATCAAGCAACAAAGGATCTATTAATGATATTCCTAAGTGGAGTTGTATGTTCTTTTGTAGGTAAAGTATTCCTAATGATTAGGGTTGATCACCAACATACTGGGGTAGATGGAAATTGATCTAATGGCTAATTCTACGTGCTAATTGAGCTCATTAAAGGATGGTTTCAACACCCTCCAAGGATTAAGCAATCGAATAAACAAGAAGGATAGAGAAAGAGAGATAAGGAATACACCTTTTTCGATGGTTGAAGGCTCGTTACTTCAACTTTACTCTTTTCAGTTTCTCTTTATCAACAGTCTGAAACTTGCAAAACACGCCAAGTACCCATCCTCACAATATTTTAACTTATATAAAAGATTAAATTAACACAAGAACATGTATATGACATTAATAAAATTAAACATTGTTCCTATAAACTATGAACAACTTTCAAATATCCAACAATTAACCATTTTACACTTTCATACGGGGGAGGGAAAGATGTCAAATTTCCATTAACGTAATGAAATATACATAATAGCTACCTTCACTAGTTCTTGGCACCTTTTCAAATCCAAAGATTATGCTCCTATACGCTTGCACACCTACAATCCCACATCCAACATTATGAACGTGTATAGGATAAAAGTCACATAGAGGCGGTGAATCCAACACTTAAGGAGGTGATTTTCAAGGAAAAGTGTCACTAATGGAATATGGGTATGAATGGCTGTGAAGAAGTGAGATTCCTCGAGTGAAATGATAGGATGGGTGTGCTCCCTTTATTTATCCCCTCCTATCCCATTTTAATGAGTTTTTAGGATAGTTAGAGAGGTTACCAAGAAATCTTGTGAGTTAAAACTGAGACAAACCACCAAAAAGTTGTCCTAACTTCCAAATTTTCAAGGTTTTTTACATTTTTTAGTAGTTTTTAGGGTCCACACACCTTTATCAAAGGAAAGGTGCATGGACAACTTCTTTATTGAAGTAAAGTAGCATGGGGTCTTAAATGTGTTCAAACTTTAGTGTTTTCATGGAAAAATGGTTAGATTCTTCTCTAGGGTACGCAGCATATAGGGTCAAAATAAGGGCTCTTCCATGCTTGATAGGTTCATATATGTGAACGATCATGGACATTTAAGTGTCATTTCGGGGTATTGTCATCACATAATGAGGAAGTGCCAATTTACACTATAATAAGAACCCATCATTCCCCTCTACTTGAGAATGAGTTCAGTAGGCTAGGTAGAAGAGGAAACCTATAATTGATCAAGAATTTAAAATGGATGCCTTGATCCATGTGTATGAGATTAGAGATATCATGTTGGACTTGGTAATGTCCATTATGAATTTTCTTCCCAATAAGTTATGGGAGATTATGGGTCGAAGTTTGTGTCTAGTTTACTCACGCATATCATTGTGTCTACAAAACAAGTAACCAATTTATCCCATTAGTTGCCCAGAGAATGTTAATATTAACATGAACATTGTGAAGACACTGAAGGATTTTGAAGTCATTGAGATAGTACATGAGAAGGACACATGCCCTACATTCTTGAAGTTTTATGGGCCAATGACAATCCTGATATCATCAACTTAAAAAAGAAGGGAATATCCTTGTAAGCATGTAGGAAAACAATGATACAACCCATTTATCCTACCAAGGGATCCTAATACATAGAACATGTGGATGACATTATTAATGTCACAAAGATTGATCAGTTATACAAATTGATGACCAAAATGGAAGATGATTATGTTAATCCCATGGTCAATGAAGTAGTGAGCTAGCACAAAATTTGATCCTATTACTTAGATAGATAAGATGCATACAAGGATTTGAAAGAACACAACCACAATATTTCATATCATTGTTGCCTTATCGTGTTGAGAAAATGAGCAATACTTGACATCTTCCATAGGTTTGGAACCCTAATTAATTCATGAAGGGGGAATATGCCGTAGATGAAGAACCATCATAACTAACTACAATGGATTTCTGATCTTCATGCCTTAGTGTACGTCCTATATCGGGTCATGTACTCTCCACCGTCATCATCCTCGGATGGGACAAAACCATTAGGTGATATCCCACCCACCTCGTTGACCAATCATTTCATGGAGAAGGTGATGCAAAACCACTCACCCAACCACACTCATTTGAAGGAGTCCTGTCCCGACCCGTAGTTGATATCATTATATGCTTAGGAAATGAGCCAGATCATGTGAATAGGTTGTCTTTTGATAACACCTCTTGATGCAGAGGTGGGTGATTAACCCCTTGACTATCTATTGTAGCGCGCTCAGAACGATAGCTAGAAGTTCCAACATTGCCATTAGAAAGGTCAAAATTTGATTTCACCTCATCCGTTGTGCAAAAAATTCCAGTCCTACCACGAGTCATTTGAGTAGTCCACCAAATGACCACATGCCTCTTCCATGGTAGAAAAACACTACCAACTACCAAGATTAGTATAAACCCTAACCCGTAGAGCCCCAAACTTTAGATATCGCCATCACCCCCCTTAGAAACGTCAATAGTTCATTTTTCAACTAGAAAATAAAGTTACACTTGATGATTGTAAGTTAGAATTATTTTCTTTTGATGAAGTTGAAGCTATTGGAACATTAAAGGACATCGTGGACAATTAATTTAAACCTAACAAAGATAAGTTGGATAAAGCCATTGTGACAACTACTAATGACATCAAGGCATATGAGGACAAGTCAACTCAGATTGTTGGAACTTGGGAAGAGTTGGAGTTGAAACAAAATAGATTTGGTTTAGGATGTGTAGAAGATCATGATAACTTATTTCATATTCCTAATTACTGCAAACCCATTACATTTATCAGTGGAGTTTTTTTGTATGATGATGACTATAAGAGGGAAAATGATAATCATAATAAGAAACATGTATAAAATATTGTTGCAATTAAAGATGATAAGATTATGATGCAGTTGTTGATGCAATTGATGATGATCATATTGTTCATTATGATCATAATGTTGATGCAATCAAGGTGAGTATTGATGATGATGTAGTTAATGAGGATGTTGTTATTTTGGAGGATGATGATTGATTGGAAAAAGAATTTGAACACTGCCAACATTATAGCCAAATCGTCCATGATGAGTCAACTTGTTTTGATCTTCACCCTTGTAGTTTTTGTGGCAAGACAAATCACTTCTCAGACATGTGTCATCAATAGAATAAGAAACAATGAAAATAAGTACACTTTGGATGGATGAATACTTGGCATTAGCTTTTGGAAGCCAAGTTATTGGAGAGATTTTATTAACATGTTCATTCACATGTTTAAACATGTTTGTGAGGACCAGTTTCTACAACAGATGGTTATGATTGTTTTTTATTTGTTGATTTCAGGGCATGATCTAGGCCCACATGACTTTTGATTCGAAGATAGAGACTTTTGACTCCCCTCAAAGGTAATGTGACTACCCTTTTCACTTTTAGGGGAGTACATCTGATGATACCAACTTCTCACCTTTCAATTGATGGGGGGAATATTGATGAGGTTGTCGACTTCAAGTTTCAAACTATATTCAGTGAATGAAAGATTCTAGACGTGTTGATGGATACATAGGATTGATTATAGGTTTATGGCTACATGATTGATTTTTGACGATTACAGGTTACTGTGGTATATTCACCATGATTTATTGATTTTGTAGATGGATTATGGATTACGGATTATGATTGGTTAGTTTGACCTTTAGTAGATTTTTGTTGAGGTAGTTCAACATTTGACACTTTTTGTGGTTCGACAATAATTTTGATGGATATGGATGAATGGATGACTTACCAAATTTTGGCATTTGATGGACTTCAATCACTTTGTGGCTTTGGATTTCAAATTTTAGGCAGTGTTAGTGATTCGCCTGGTTTACTACTCACAAGATTTTATGGATATAGGTTTTGGATGGCATTCAATTTTTTTTATAATTAACAGTGTTTTTATGTGTTGATTTTTTAGATCAATTTTGTGAACTTATTTGTTCACTTGATAGATTTTGGACTTTACAATGATGACCTTTGGATATTGCAGAGGATAGATGATTCTTTTGCATCTTTGCTTGGCGCATATAGGTTTGCTAGGATTTTTTCTCCAGGTTATGGGATGTGTTGGACTTGAAGCCAATTCGATTCTCATCAAGGTTTGCTCTCATCAATTTTGGGTTCACATTAGTGAACACCTACAGGTTATTTAGTTCATTTGTTGCACAATGAGTTTTCTAGACTTGGTTTCGGTATCCACTTTTGGTGCTTTAACAAGCAAATCTTCATTGACACTCATGAGGCTTCAAACCATGGGTTACAGGTTGAAGACTTGGACATGATATTAGCATTTGCACTAGTGTTTGTTGCTAGCTAGTACAAACTTATGATTAAGGGGGGGTTGTTAGTATTATTCTCCTAATCTTAAGTCCTAGACCACCTAATGTGAATCTTGGGATATTGTGTCTATCTTAAGTTATTATGCACTTAGTTATGGGGACCATTATGCAATTGACGGTTATAGGTGGTCAAGTGTAAATGTTGTATAAATGCAATGTTTTGTGAATATACAATGTGAATTCAACTCTTGTGTTTTTTGCCACTTCTTGACTTTCTTTATTTTCTTATTCATAGTTTCTTTCTTTATTGTTATCAATATGTAGTGGTATTTCAAAAATTCACATTGGCAATCTCTTAAGAATAATGGCAACACTATTTTAAGTGACAAGTCATGCGACGGGTTTGAAGTGTCCACAAAATGGTATTGTGGAGAAATGTTCTCAAATCCTTTCAGTGGACCCACAAAGAAATGCCACAAATGAATCATCATAAAAGGTTAAGTTGATAAGTCTTTACAATAGGTTCAAACAATTTAGTTGCTTTGAGTTGTCAAAATTATTGTTGGTGATACTCTAGACTTTTATTTGATGGACCTTTTGTAAAATGCCCACAATACTTGATAAATACAAGTCTTACGATGACGAAACTTCACAAGGATACCCACAATAGTAAAGATTTGTGGTGAGCTTTTGAAACTTGCTACAATACAAAGTTAAAATTTATGTTGCATCAAAGTATAAAAATGGGCCACAAAACTAGAATTCTGGAAAACTCCACAAAGCCTGTAAAGATTTTAAGTTTTTTAAAGGTCCCACAAGACCATGAAAAGGAAGTGTTTTGAGAAGTACTACAAAGCTAGAAATTGTTTTTCTCAAAATAAAATTAGGATTTAAAAAATACAAGTTAAATCATTTAATTAAAAAACCTTTAGAAAACTTCCAAAAACTTCTTAAACTAAGAAAAACGATAACTTAGGTTAATGTACTAAAAACTTAAGAATGAGTAGAAAACAATTTCTCAATTAAACGACGAAGTTAACAAAATCCTTCAAGATCACGCCAAAGGATTTACAATATCCTTCATGACCAAGATAAAGCTAAATCATTTGAACCAATCTAGGAAGCTTAAGTATGACGATGAAAAACTGAATATAGGAGGAGGGACCCCAAGTCTCAATGTATGGAAGCCTAAAGAAGTTGGTAGAAAAACTAGAACATCGTTTTAAAGAGAATGACAAAGAGTACACCTATGTGTCATGGAGAAAGACAGAGAGTCATGCATAAATTTTTTCAATGAAAAATACAATTATAATACATTATAATACATTTCAAACACTAGCCATATTCGTTCAACCAATTTACATGCACTATAAGTGCATTTGTTGAGTGCCAAAATCCGAAGGTTGAACATTGATCCAACAAAGGCTTTGTATAGAGCCTATTTGGAAACCAAAGAATTCTTCCCAAGGTAATGATACCATCCTAAAAAACTATTTATCTTTGGGAACTTGGGTCACCGTCCCCCAACAAGAAAAATTGCTTATAGATGGAGAGGCAATCCATTGTTCCTAGGTTACTCTTAGTGTATGAAACAACAATGAATTGTTCAAGTTGGAGGTGACTGAATATTGAGACACGTTCTAATTTGTTTATTAAGAGACGTTCTAAACATCGTAGATAACATAAGCAAGGAATAAAACACCTTCTCTCATACTATAATAATAACAAACACTTACGTATAAAACCCATACCATGTGACCGTGCCTTGAGTGGTGTTGAAGAGTCGAGGCTTAAAGATTCACTTATGCTACTAAATTCGACAAGAGCTATCCACCCCGCTGCAACCTCTTTAAGAAGGTGTCAATAGGGTATGCCCATGTTGTGGCATCAATCCATTAGCTATGTACATGAACAAGATATGACGAGATTGAGACAATGCGAAGTATGGTACACCATACCATCGAGAAACCATGACCATGCATCCACACTCGTTCAAGGCAGGCTAATGTCTCTGGTCTATACTAGGTATATACACCAATATGTATATAATATATTGTAGACACGTATATACACCAATATATAGGGTTTTAGTGTATACACAATATACTATATATATATACAATGATGTATATACTAATATATACACCATACATATTAGCGCACATCACCATTTGAATGCATGATTATGGTTTCTCGATGGTATGGCATACCATAATTAGCATTATCTCCATCTCGTCATATCTGGTCCATGTACCTAGCTATATTAGCTATATCTTGTTCATGTACATAGCTAATAGATTGATGCCATAACATGTGCGTTCCTGCTGACACCCTCTTAAAGAGGCTGCGGGGTGGAGAACTCTCGCCGCTAAGCTCTATCTATACACTCATTTCTGTTATTTGGAGTCGCTAGACTATATATATATATATATACGTTTATTTCTGTTATTCGGAGTCATCTTGCTGGGAAAATCCTTCACCATCGTAAGCCTACAGCGGTTGAGTCTTCACGAATTCATGGCTTCAGACGACGAAGAGGGTTTAAAAAACGTAAGGAGTTTCCAATCATTTCCTCTCTTCTGATACCATCCTGCATTTCTGTAACGAAACTAAATTTTTGATTTCAGGTTATGTACGGATTCCGTTATTTTTCCTACTGTTTTATGCATTTGACTGATGTAAATTGATGAACAGGAAGAGGGTCCGGGTGTTGTCGATGAAGCGGAAATACAGGAGGGCCTGCGGGCCTGTTTCCCTCTGTCGTTTGGTAAACAAGAGAAGAAACAGGTCCCTTTGGAATCCATACACTCTACTACCAAAAGGCCGGAGGAGCCAAGGCCCAGACGTCAGTTTGGTCCTCCCAGACCTCCCTCCAATTTGGTTGAACAAGAGGATTCTGATAGATTTGTTGGCCCTCCAAGGCCGCCCCAATTCGTCAGAGGCGAGGATGGCGATGGCGAGGCAGAGATAATGATAGGACCTCCAAGACCACCCGAATTCGCTAGAGACGAGGATGGCGATGAAGAGGCGGATATCATGATAGGGCCTCCAAGACCGCCTGCGCAGTATAGCGATGATCATGATAATGAGGAGATCATAGGTCCTCCAAAGCCTCCATATATAGAAGAGGGAGAGGGGAATGACCGAACGGTAGGACCTTCCAGACGCAGAAGCGACGACGAAACCAGCGGTGATTCCAATGATGAAGCCGATGCCGTCGATTTCAGGGTGCCTTTAAGCAATGAGATTGTGCTCAGAGGCCATACCAAGGTTTGAAGTTTGAACTCATCCAAACTTATCCTTGATAGATTAGTCACACTTTTTCGGGAACAATTGCAAAAATTATGATGATATATCCAATATCAAATTCAATGGCTATGGGTGTGGGGTTCAATTTAAAGGGTTTCATGTGACAACATAATTTCCATTTGTATAATTTTCCAGCAATTTCCAGGATGGGTTTCTTTTTCTGTCTTTTTTTCTTGTTTTTTTTCCTACCTAGAGGGGTTGAGAGGATTTTTTCTCTCAGAAATGCAGAGAAATAAATTTTAACATATTACACAGAGTAAAATGCTTTCGGTAGGGCTACACACCTCAGGGTTTAAAAGCTTCTTTCTATCTGCTTTTGCTTTTTGTTGTATCAATTGATATCACTGATGTTAAAATTAGTGTTACAAAAATCTTCTCAGTGGGTCAGAAACCTTAAAAACAGAGGGCATTCCATTTCCTTACGAAACAATAAAAATGGAACTAAGGTTCATAATATGTTCTTGTTAAAGTTTTAGGGTTTTTTCATAAAATTGACAAACTTGTATTTTTAATGCATATTTAAACTGTAAAATGATTCTGAAGTAAGACATGCAGCAGTATTAAAAGTCTAATCAATAACAACCATAATTTTCATCTCTTTCAAACATTAACACTCTCTTAAGGATTCCTGTGTTAAAGTTGGGGTTTGGAACAAAATGTATAACAGCTGCATAGCACATAAAGCAACGTTGCCAGAATCAGAATTGGCAATAAATCAGCGAGGCAAAAGAGCGAAGAGTTTGAATTGGATCGGGAAAAATTAAGCAAATACACATACACACACATATTTTGAATTTAAATAAACATTTTTCATAGATATCCAAATAGCCATGTCCATATACTGCAAGTTATCAACAGATGTCCAATAGATATTAATAGATGTCCAAGACCCCAAAATATATCAATTCTCATCCATAAGACGAGTCCAAAATGTAGATAGATTTCCAAATATATCAATCTAATCCATAAGATGTGTCCAAAATGTAGATAGATTCCCAAATATATTAATCTCATCCATAAGATGAGTCCAAACTCCAAAATACATAAAAATAAGGATCCATGATCTAGATGCTAAAAGTAAATACTAAATAGTAAAACAAAACTAGGAAGTAGATGCTCCTATGTCTCCAGCTGATTGACTCTCAAGGGTCTCTAAGTCCTTAGGACTAAAAAGAGGAGCCTTTGATTGAATCCAAGTAGATGTAGGATCCCCATCTTGATCTCCTAGCTCTATGTCTTCCTTGTCCAAGGAAAGAGCTGAATAATCCAAACTTATCAAAATCAAGATATATTGAAAATTTAAACCAATCCTTAAAATCAGATTACAAATGATTAAGCCATTAACTTTTAAGACTTAGTGTCTCACCAAGTAACTGCTTGTTGCAAAGCCAAAGGTTGTAGTGGACAAAAACAAGGTCATTCAAGTGCTCTTGTGTCACGTGGTTGCACGTCTTGGAATGAATATTTTCAAACATGCTCTAGTTGCACTCACAACCTGAAGCACTGCATGTTTGATTTAAGATTCTAGTGGCAAATCTCTTTAGATTTGGTGTATCACTGTTGAAATTTTGCCGTTGAAGACCTGCCAATTGGCATGGGGTTCAAGAGTTTAGATGAAAAAAACTTAAAATAATCAAGATAATAAATTATGAAACATAACACAAAATACTTGGCAACATTCTTGTCCTTTCTCGTATAGCACTGGTAAAGGAAAAAAGTTTTGAAGGCATCCTATAATCTTGCAGCTGAGAAATGATGTGACTTTGGACTTCTTGATCTGGGTTCATCCTCTCAATGCAAGTTATAAGCCCTCAACCAACCTCCCCATCCTCACTAAACTTGGTCTTATCATAAAAATATGCTGGATTTAAAAAGTATCCAGCAGCATGTAAAGGCGAGTGTAGCTGCCTCTCCCACCACTCATCAATGATGTCTCAAGATTTAAATCCAGCAGCATGTAAAGGCGAGCACAGCTGCCTCTCCCATTGTTCATCAATGATGTCTTAAAGAGGCATATATTTGGTGTCATCATTTTGATATTTTTCTTTGATGGCCTCTTCGGCGAGATCCATCGATTCTTAAATGTAACCCATGACGGGTTTCTCACCATCAACAATCCTGAAAGACCAATCATCAAATTAAATTCAAAATTGTCAAACATTTGATTTTTTATATCAATTTAAAACTTTCATGTTGGCAAGGGGTTGGAGGGAAGTGAGTTGCGCAACGTCTAGGATGCTGCGCATACTCACGTGGCACCACGCAAGGAAAAGATAGCGCGATAGGCGGAAAATAGTCCACTTTTTGATATTTTCATGTCACTTTTTATACTTATTCACCATTTCTTCGAAATATTGGTCCTTAGTGGTTAAGTTAGTTAGAAGTTAGTTAGAAGTGGACCTTGAATGTAAAGGCGCAAGCCTATAAATAGAAGAATTATGCATATGAGGGGATTATCATTCTATGAGATATGCATGGAGAATGAATACTGGATGTAATGCTAGACAGAGTGATACGGGATCGTTGTTTGTTTTGATCTGCGATTTGTTCTGCGGATTTAATATGACGTGATGTGGATTGATCTGAGCTTCTGTTGCCCTTTTTCTTTTCTTGTTTTACATTGCTGTGATTATGATGCTGAATGATGAATAAATCTGCATACGAGTGGATAATGCGATGCTTCCTGCTTATAGATGCTGTCATCTTTTAGATATGTTTTTCCCACTGGTAGATTTGCTGTAATGATGAATGACTAAATGCAACATGGTGAATGGTTCGGTAAGTAGATTAGATCTGGAAATTAAGCTGATGAACATTTGATGCCCCAACCCTCCTCTATATTGCGGAAACTTGGTTCCGACAGCTCTCCCTTGAACATCTCGGGTGAGACCTCATTCGCTCTGCAGGTGTTGCTGGACAGGGTAAAACCTATCTGGACCGATGCTCAGGGAGATCGGGGCGTGTTGAGCGTCGACATAGTGAACCCCTGTCAACTGGGTTTTGTTGGTCGGGACTGCGCCAACAAATGGTTCTGTTGCCGATGCTCAGGGAGATCATGGCGTGTTGAGCGTCGACAGAGTGGAACCCTTGTTGACTGGGTTTTGTTGGTCGGGACTGCGCCAACCTAAGTCACCTGACACGGGACACGAAGGACACGGGGATTTGAGTGTCCGACATAGGCACGGTGACCCCCGGAATCAGGAGACGTAGGACACGTTATATATCTATATATATATTTAAATATTATATATATTAAAAATATAGACATATAGATCCAAATTTTTACAAATATTCAATAGAAATCAAAATCAATGCACATTTAACATTAGTAATTACACATTTAAATCCTTCAAATTTTCTTCACCTGCACACCTGCACACACTTTAGAACCCTCTCCACACTTGCAAATGATAAAAAGAAAGTGGAATTTTTTATTTAAAGCAATTCTGGGCGTTTTTTTAGTGGAAAAAGTGTCCTGTAAACAGGACACGCTCGGACACGCGTGTCCGAAAACAAGACACGCTACAAAGATGTGTCGGACACGCGTGTCCGAAAACAGGACACGCTCGGACACGCGTGTTCGAAAACAAGACACGCTGCAAAGACGTGTCGGACACGTTTTGTCAGTGTGTCCTTGTCTGACACGTGGACACGGGACACGCATGCCCTTTTGGACGAATCCGGTTTCATAGGCGCCAACACTTCAAAGTTTAAGCATTAATGAAATTTGAAAATATAATGAACTTTGAAGTTTGACTTCAAATTGAATTTCAGAATTAATGAAGTAATGAACATTGAAAAGGTTTAGAAATTAAGTACCTCAGCACTTTGACAAGCGGTTCTCTGACAACAATGATCTCTTCAACATCTTTCCAAAAAGGATCATTAAAGACAAGAATAACAATTTCAATGCCGTCAAATGTTCTTCCATGTCTGAAGGCCATCCACTCATGTCCCAAAAACATTCTTTTTAGATTGACCTTTTGCTCTACTACAGATTGCAAGGAGATGAAGTTTGTTGCAAATGTTGTTACCCTAGGACGAACAAGTTCCTTGCCTTCTGTGTATACTCTCATGGTGGAAAGGACATTTGTGTGGTTGTAGATGAATTTGGTTATGGATTTTGCCTTGTCCACAACTTCTTGTATCCACTGAAGTTTACCAATGTCCTTGAGTATAAGGTCTATGCAGTGTGCAACACAAGAGCTCCAAAATATGTTGGGGTGCCTAACTTGAAACAATCTACCAACAACCATATAATTAGCTGCATTGTCGGTAATAATTTGCACAACATGTTCTTCTCCCACTTCTTGAACAACTTCTTCCATCATTTCACAAATCAGTTGAGCACTCTTGATTTTCTTCGAGGCATCCACTGGTTTGAGAAACATCCCTCTCTTTGGACATGAAACGAGGAAATTGATCAAAGTTTTGTTCCTTTGATCTATCCATCCATCACTCATGATAGCACTTCCTGTTTCTACCCATGAGGAATGGAAATCAACAAGTGCAAGGTTGATATCATCAACAGTTTTTAGCAGCAAATCAGTCCTAAGGCTCTCATATGTAGGGGCTTTGAACCTTGGACCAACAATGGCCACTGCATCAATCATGCCCTGCCAATAAGGACTTCTTGCATAGTTGAATGGAAGGTCACAGTAGTACAAAAAATTGGTAATGGCTTTCCTAGCTTGAATGTGAGCATTCTTTTTCCAACTTGTGCCATCCAAGCTAGGTTGGGCGTTGGGTTGTGTGCGGGGAACAAAAAAAGAATGTATTTCCACCTTTGGGATTCAAATTTGTTGGAATGGGAGGAATAGGATGAGATGGATTTTGAATAAGACTTCGGCCCAATGACATTGTTGATTCATTTGTGAAAGGTGACAAGGGGGTATTGGAATATGTATGTTTCAAGGGGACCTAGAGTACTTGAGATTTCAACATTTAGCCTTGCTTTTTTGCTCTTAAGCTCATTCATGCAGTTAATGGCCATGCTAGCTTGGTGGTGTTTAACATCTATGGGAACACTCCTACAAGGGATAATGTCATGACTGAGAATGCATGCAAGGTGGTATTTGAATTTGAAGATGCCCCCATTGGATTGATCCTTGCAAAAATTATGCAACAACTTAATTGAACCAGGGATCTTTTCATAGTAAGCCCATGCAAAATCTTTCTCACTTGGCATTTTTAAGTTCACAGTTTCACTAAGGACCAAAGGACTATTGGGAAGTTGGTAGTGATAAGGTAAAGGTCAAGGTTGTGGCAAGTTGTTAACTGGAGTCTGCAATAATTCCTTGTTGGTTGCCTGCAAAACAATGTTAATAAATATCATAAATATGTGATATATATAATTAATTAAATTTATCATATATAAATATATTAATGTTGTTGAATTCCAACTAAGGCCTAATAAATTGCCCATGTCGCAGTTATACATAGTGTATGATACACTCAACTTTCAAGTCTCAGATAGTCAAAGTATATATCAAAATGACAAAAACTTTGGAGTAGGTTTTGGTTACCATCTTACCTCAAATATTGCTGCGATCGTTGAGCTTTGTTGTCAGCTGGCCGTTGCCCCTTCACAATTGTTGAACTTTGTTGTTAGTTTCTAGGTTCCACACTCAATGCTACCCGCTACCCTTTACAGATCAAACTTAATAGTGCACGCTCATGGGTTATGAGTCACCCGAATCACGGTTTTGGAGTCACTTTTTTGGGCAATGTGCGCACAGTGACTCATGACCTCATTGCTCGTGGTCATTGCTAGAAGCCTCGGACTTCAGTGCTCACTGCTCGACGTGATTTTACAGTCCTTAGTGCTCACTACTCGTGCCTGTTGTCATTGCGACTTGTGGGTGGTGGCGACTATGGAGTGGTGCGCTGATGACGACTGTAAAGTGGTGGTGACTGTGGTAAGTTGTCATGACTCTGCCACTAGTTCACTACTCGACTACGACAGAGCTTGAGATTCGATACACTCACAAGATGATGGCGGAGGTCAAGATTTGCAGCGAGTTCATTGCTCGACATTGGGTAGACTTGAATGGGAGAAAACGACAGAAAATGAGTGTTGATGCAGTTGCGTAGAGGAAAAAATAGAGAGGAAGATGCTCGCAGAGTGAACAAGTGAGAAAAATGGAGGCAAACGACGGTTTTTATGGAAATCTTGGCGTACGCGAAAATTGACTTGGTGACTACAACTCGTGACCGAGCAAAATTGGCCCAAATCATGTTTTGAAGCCGTGTTGGCCAGATTAAAATCGCTCAATGCGATTAAAAGTTGGTGCGTTATGAATTGGCTCGTTTAGCTTGCGAGTTCGATTTAAACCGCGAATTCTGCTACATTGACATAAACAATAAAACCATACTAGTATAATCATGAACAACAATACATTAATCTAACTAACAAAACAAATAGAAATAAGTCTGAGTTGGACCTTCCTCATACCCGTAAGACTTTTAGATCAAACCTTGTCTCACAGAGACAAGTCATAAATAGAACATGTCTGGCCCTTACTTGAGGGCATGGACATACCTCAGAGAGAGAGAGAGAGAGAGAGAGAGAATGTTGTAGGATAGGGTTAGACAAGTACAATAGGTACAATAGTCAAAGTCATTCAAGATAAACCTCAAGAAGTTAACCATAACAACCAACAAGAGTTCAACAGTGGGAAGCAACCATCATTGACACCCTAGCAAGATAGCAGCAGACCAAAACAGTCTAGAAGCAGTCCATACATACAACAACCCACTCAAAACAACCCTACACAGGTGGCAGCTTTCTCAAAACAACCCAAACAAGTTGTATCCTCACTCTAGCTGTCCAATCACAACAATAGCGTCATCAACTAGCCCATAAGTGGCAACGACCTACCTTAGTAGCTCTCACATAGGCCGTGACCTCAATGCACAACTTACAAACAACCCATGTTTGAATTGACAAATCACAAAACAATCCACGACTTGGTTGACAATTCATAGAATAGTCCACGGCTTGGTTGACAACCCACAAAATAGCTCATGGCTAAGGTGACAACACCAACAAGGTGATGACACCAACAAGATCAGACCCTGTAGTAGAAACTCTTGATGTCACCTTCAAACATAATTGTTGGAAAACCTAGATCAGACATAAAACATAGAGCTGAGATATCTCTCCAAGACACATAAAGAATGCTAAGTCTTGCTTTTATAGCCTCGTAAAGACTTCTAGAAGGATCCTCTTCTAACCCTTCATTGACTTAGGGTTACACTCCAAAGGTCAAGACATCATACACTTTAGGAGGGTTACCAAAAGTAAAACATAAATATATGTTAGGACATCATAACAAAGGGTCAAGGTACCACACTCAAAGAGGGGCTCTAGGACCAACAAGGAAAACATTACCAAGTTAAGCACAAGGCTAACAAGAGGTGTCACAACAAAGTGGGAGGACAACCCTTTTACCCACAAGACCAAGGTGTGCCAACAAGGTGGGAAGACAACCCTTTTACCCACAAGGAGAAGCAACCAAACTTCTATCATTCTCTCTCAAGGTATGTGGTCCACAATGTTGAATTTTCAGCATTAGCATAAACTTTAAAAATTTGCAGATAATATAAATAGATCAGCAGTGCAGTAAAAACACATTCATCACATGAACACACATGGACATAATATTTTTCACTGGGGAAACCTTCAAAGGACAACAACCCCAAAAGCATTAATAGCTCATCTCGTAAATGAGATGTCTTAAGAAATTCTTCAAAAAAGTTTCTCAAATCTAGATCTGGATTTTGACCACAGTAATTGTAAAATTCATTAGTAAAAATTAGACTGATAATTTTACCCACAATTTTCAGAATTACAGAAAATTATCAATTTAGGGCTTTCTCAGAAAAACTGAGATTTTCTCTCTCCTGCCTGAAAATATCAGACTGCTGAAAACTGCCCAAAAATATCAGATTGCTGAAAACTGCCTGAAAATATCAGACTGTCTGAAAACTGCCCAAAAATATTAGACTGCTGAAAACTGCTTGAAAATATCAGACTGCTGAAAACAACCCAAAAAATGGAATGCTGAAGATGGCTGTGCAAAAATGCTGAAGATGAACTTTGCTGATAAAACCCTAGTTGAGGGTTTGAACATAAGATAGTCTTCTTCACCTGTGAGAACAAAAGTGTGTGTGACAAATGAGAAGGCTTGATCTTCTTTTACAGCCTTTGATCACCTGTAAGTGGACAAGATTAGGAAAAATAAAAATAATAATATTTTTAGTCTTTTCCTAATTTCACTTTCACTTTTACCAAAAAGGTACTTTTATTTCTTTCCTTTGACTTTTATAAGAAGTCCTTTAATTTTGTTTTCCACCTATGGTCCTTTTAGGTGGACAAGATTAGGAAAGATAAAAATAATAATATTTTTATTCTTTTTCTAATTTCACTTTCACTTTTACCAAAAAGGTACTTTTTTTTTTCCTTTGACTTTTGACTTTGGCTTTTTACCAAGTGCCCCTGTGTTCATTACTTGTGGTATTTTTTTATTTCAAAGGTACATCATCATAAACCGAGAGAGTTATTAATGCTTTTATCTCACACACTGTGTGACACCTAGATCTGGTACTAGGGTAACTTAACCAAGGGTAGCTAATCCTTGGAGAAGCACACCAAGCCCATAGATCAAGGGTCAAAGTGCCACACACATGCCCAGACCCAGTCTAGGGCTTACAATGTCTTCATTCTCCCAGAGAATGGCTACTCAGAACTAAGCTGAGTCTACCAGTCCCAAACTGGTCTACATCGTGGTCCCGGACAAGATGTCTACTCAACACAAGGTTGAGTCTACCCAGGGCAGGTCTGGGTTTATATCATGGTCCCAGACCAGATATCTACCATTCAACAGAATGGTCACTCAACACTGGGTTGAGTCTTCACCGTGGTCCCGGACCAGGTGGTCCCATTCTCCGAAGAGAAGGGCTCTCGATGCTGCTCAGAAAATCAACACACAAGTGTTCCATACAATAATTGGAAGTTTTTTATAATCATCATATAAGGAAGGTCCAAATTGGATGATGTGATCCTTTGGTCCTCTTGATTACTTCTAAGGTCAAATGCCAATGACTCCAACAAGGGGTGCCTAGTCCCTTTAGGAGCCCACTTAGCTCAACCATCTCAAAGACCTAGGAGAGGAGGGCATCACACATCATCACTTGGTTAATTGATCGGGTACACGCCTGTGGGTTCTAGACCAAGATGTCTCTGTCTCAGCCTGCAGGATCTGCTTGGTCCTTATGACCAATAATGCCCTAGAGACAGATAGGGGCCCTAGCCACATGCTAGGGACTTTGCCATGGCATCAACCTGCTTGGTCCCAGAGCAAGAACTCCAGGAGATTGCTGGGATCCCTAGGGTACCTGTTAGGGACTTACTCTGCCTGGTTAACTGACTAGGCTGCCATTCAGAGAATGGCTCTCGTACTTGCACTATCTTTAAGACTCCCTCTCACAATAGGAGAGGCATTCTCAACAACACTAATCTTGGCTTGGTCAACAGATTGATAATCTGTCTACTTGATAGAACATATTGCACTATGTCCTTGATATAGTGATACTTCCTCTCGATGTTACGACCTGTCATAGAATACAGGATTTTTTCAGAGCTTCAAATAGCTCTAAATGTCAGCAAGAAGCTTGATCTTTATAGATCCACTTGGAAGTTATAACTGACTTCCCTTGTTGGTTGAGAAACACTTTCCACACGTCATTTCATTATTAACTGGAGTTCATAGCATCTTTCCAAACCTCTTGTTTGGATGCCTCCTCATAAGTGGAGGATTTTGAATCAGTGATGTGGCTTATCTGAGATATCAAAACAGAGCAACCTTGAAGCCTCTCAATAGACTTCTTAAAAAGATCAACTGAAGACTCCCTAGCCTCCTCCCTCTGCTTGTCTGAAAGAGATGACTCATAGACTGGGCTCACTTCCATGTCTATATCACTGGGAGGTTCTCTGAATAACTTTCTCAAGGGAGATCACATCTTTACTTAGCAATCCCATCCTGTTGGGGATTCAGGAGTACAGTTGGCTCCCTCTTGTTCTCTAAACTTGCCAGTTGTTCTACTCTAGTAAGGAACAAGTCATCAATAACAAATACCTGGCAAATTCTCTTTTGCTGACTCTATGTTGACACTTAGGAGGATGAACATTTATAGTAACTAATCCTGGAGCTTCCTGCTTCTTCTATACCTGAGCACATAGCTCCCTTTGGAATTTTGCATCCAACTCTAATCATAAGTAGGATTTGCAGATTTCATCACTTGTCATCAAAGCAAGTCGTATCATCCTCTTCTTGTAGATCTTTCCTACAAGATAAATTCAGCCAATAGTCAGCAATAACCAAAATGCAATATCAATTCCACATGATGACATAGTCTTAGCATCCATCCATGTACTAGATGCCATCAAGAACATAATATCGGTCATACATATGCAATATGTTATAGCAGTATGTTTCATTATAAATATGACACTTCAAACATAGGAGGGATAAGGAATCCTCCCTCTTAATTTCTGCCTCCAAGCCGACGTCACATGATCTTGAGCTTTCTGCATTCTACACTAGTGTCCTTTAAACCTGAGCATGCACCTCTTAAGCATGCATTACATTATTCTCAAGATCTCATGTATCCTCACACATTTGTTAGATGAACTCTAGTATCATCACATATGGTCATACATAGATGAACTCTAGTATAGCTACTTAGGTAACTACTTTATATTGGCATACTTTGATCATGTTGATCAATGAGTCACAAATTTCTTTACATAGAGAAATAATCAAGCTAGAAGGTATCATGCTCATGTACACCCTTGATTACTAATGATCAAGTCAAGTTTTAAACATATGAGAAGTTAATTAGGCTTCTGACTTACCTCAGAAATACATACCTGAGTCAAGCCTTTTGTGAATATACCTCTTCAAGGGATTATCAATTCCATAGCCTGCTAATTCATTATCTCTTTTCTTTGCAGAACCACTGGAGTTGTCAAAAGCACTTTTATTTCTAGCCAATTAAAACTTGTATCTGGCCATCCAACTCTGATTAGTACGTTATTCCTCTGGTGGCCAATTGTTGAAACCTTTATTGCCAACTTGATGAACTTTGACAAGAAACCCTTGGAGTCAAGTTGGTTAGTCCTCAAACCCTTACCTTAGGATCTATGTAGACTTTGATAGGCTGCAAAAACAGAGTTAGCTACAAATCCTAAGCTCTGATACCATGCTAAAGTTTTAGGGTTTTTCATAAAATTGACAAACCTGTACTTTTAATGCAGATTTAAACTGTAAAATGATGCTGAAGTAATAGATACAACAGTTGTAGAAGTCTAATCCATAACAACCATAATTTTCATCTCTTTCAACTTTAACACTCCCTTAAGGATCACTGTGTTAAAGTTGGGGTTTGAAACAAAATGTATAACGGCTGCATAATACATAAAAAATAAAACAATACTAGTATAATCATGAACAACAGTACATTAATCTAACTAACAAAACAAATAGAAGTAGGTTTGAGTTGGGCCTTCCTTATACTCAAAAGACTTTCAGATCAGACATTGTCTCACAGAGACAACTCACTAAATGGAACATGTCTGGGCCTTACCTGAGGGCATGGACATACCTTAGAGAGAGAGAGAGAGAGAGAGAGAGAGTTATGTAGGATAGGGTTAGACAAGTACAGAAGGTACAACAACCAGTCATTCAAGATAAACCTCAAGAAGTTAACCATAACAACCAACAAGAGTTCAACAGTGGTAAACAACCATCAAGGACACCATAGCAAGATAGCAACAGACCAAAACAATGTAGAGGCAGTCCATACATACAACACCCACTCAAAACAACCCTAAGCCTGCTCAAAACAGCCCAAACAGGCCGCGACCTCACTCTAGCTGTCCAAACACAGTAGCGGCCTCATCAACTAGCCCATAAGTGGCAATGACCTACCTTAGCATCCGTCACACAGGCTGCAGCCTCAATGGACAGCTTACAAACAACCCATGTCTTAGTTGACAAATCACAAAACAGTCCATGGCTTGGTTGATAATTCACAGAACAGTCCACAGCTTGATTGACAGCCTCAAACAAGGTGATGGCCCAAGACAAGCAGCCCACACTAAGATGACAACCCAACAAACAAAGTGACAACCCAAGCAAACAAGGTGATGGCCCAACACAAACCTCCCACACTAAGGTAACAACCTACAAGCAGCCCACGCTACCCTCGATAATGAGCAGCAACAGCCTCAAAGAGGCCTAAACAGGTAGCGACATCCTTAAGGGGACTTAAACCAGCAAGTGGGTATTCAAAACAGTCAGTGGCTCACTCTCAAGCAACAGCATCCCCAGGCAACCTCTAAACATGCTAGCACCTTCTCGGCAGGGCTTAGACTAGCAGCAGCAGCCCTCACAGGACTTAACAAGGCAGATGACCTCAACAAGATCAGACCCTAGCAGCACAAACCCTTGATGTCACCTTCAAACAGAATTGATGGAAACCCTAGATCAGACATAAATCATAGAGCTGAGATACCTATCCAAAACACACATAAAGAATGCTAAGTCTTGCTTTTTATAGCCTCTTAAAGACTTCTAGAAGGATCCCCCTTCTAACCCTTCATTGACTTAGGGTTACACTCCAAAGGTCAAGACATCATACACTTAGGAGGGTTACCAAAAGTAAAACATAAATAGATGTTATTGTTAGAATTTGATAGCTCGGTGGCACTCTTGCATCAGGTGCCTAGGTGCAGGGGTCATTAACTTGGAGTCTCATTTATATTCTTAAAGTGACTTTAGTAATGTGTTTTTATTAAAGTACCTTTTTGATGTGACTTTATGATTTAAAAGTGAGTTTCACTTTATTATGTTTTTGAAGTGACTTTAAGTCATAAAGTGTACTTTTAAATATTTAGGGTGATATGACTTTTCAAAAAGTAAAAATTTGGTGTAAAGTTCACTTAGGAGATTTAAGTGAGTGAAAGATTAGATCCCAGCCATAGATCTCTTGGCCAAGATCTAATCTCGTCCATTGAAGGTGAAAAGTCATGAGAATAACCCTAATAGGGTAAATAAACGTGCTGAGGCTTCATTTGGGCACATTATTCAAGAGAGAACAGCTTGAAGAGGCTCGAGTTCCAAGGAGCAGCTTGGAGAGAAGAGAGAGAAGTGGAAGATGCATGAAGGGCACGATTTCTAGAGGAGTCTAGGGCACGAAAACCAAGGCAGCAAGCAACCATTAATGCTGGGCCGTACTGCTGAGATAAACACTTGATGCTGGGCACGTTTTCCAAGGAAAGGTACAGTAATAAATGCTGATATTTATTGCTGAAAAGGGCACAGAGTTCGAGGCAGATTTTGGGCACATTTCTCAAGGAAAAGTACAGTCATAAATGCTGATATTTATTACTGTGAATGTTTGCAGCATGCATGAGCTCAGCTTCATGGTTGTGGTCTGAGAATGAGATAAGTACTGTTGGTTTTAAGCTGAGATTCGTACATTGTAAATTGTGCATGAGAAATTTCTGAGTTTTCCCTTCACAATAAAATATCTTCTCTCTCACTGGTTTTCCCCAAGGTGTGGGGTTTTTCCAGGGTCAAATTTGACCAAAATACTGTGTCCTAAATGTGTTTTACAGTCTGTTGATTTTTAGTTATTTTCCGCTGCAAAGTTTACTTAGTTACAGTATATCAGCTTACAGAGACATGAAATTTACATGCATGTGATATGTGTTTGGTTTTATGAATGTTGAAGACTTACCAAGTGTTTGGGCTGAGTTAAGCTCGAATTTCAACAGTTATGACGTCATAACAAAGGGTCAAGGTACCACACTCAAAGAGGGGCGCTAGGACCAACAAGGGAAACATAAGACTAAGTCAAGCATAAGGCTAAAATTCATTGTCTACCGAAGATGTTCAGTGTCTACAAAAAAATAATAAAATTTATACTTAAGCCGAAAACTGAAATGGAGATAGTTGCGTCCATTTACAAGTAGCTGTTACCTTGTTGAAGTTGGTGAGGGATTGACATTCCTTGCTTTCCAGCATCCTGAGTCTCACGCTAGAGTCCAAAAAGGACTAACCCAAGATGGAGTTGGTGAGGAATTAAAATTCCTCGAGTAGTTGTTACCATGCTGGAGCTGGCTAGGAACTGACATTCCCTGCTTCTACCTTCTCCAGCATCTCGAGTCTCGCTAAAGGCCAAAAAGGACTCACCCAAGGTATGGTCATCCAAATATCCAATAGTGCTTATATGACTTTAGTGCGCATCCCCTTGAGCTGTCTTCTTCTGACTCTTTACTTCCTTCTTCTGGGCTTGTAATCCATGTTATGAGGTGTGCAGGCTCCTCTTGCAGTCCCTTGATTCTTTCTCTAAGTTGTTTACCAGGTTTGCTATAGTGAGTTTGTATGCAATATCAGTGGCTCTTGCTTTCACTTTTCAGGAACAGCCTTGCAATTCCTAGAGGACCTCACAAAGTATGCATTTATGAGTGCATGGTCTGAAATTGGGATTGGATGGCATTCAACTCCAGACAGAGATCATTGAGCTCTTTGACCAGATTATAAACTTTGTGAATACGTTGTCGAGGAAGCATGCTTGATTATTGCAGAGGCAAAGCAGAAAGTAAGCATTGATAAGAAGGCCTGGCAGAGAACCAGACCGTGAGGAAGGTCTGCAAGTAATGCACTTGAACAAGAATGTTACTTCATTGGAGAATGCAGGGTTAAAAAGGTCTTCACAGCATCATGAGGGTGCATTGGGTGACTTAGAGCCAAAACTTCCCTTCACCTGACTTAACTCTGAAACTACTTTTTGAAAATTTGTACTATGCTTGGCTATTCAATTGGGCCTTTATATTAAATTAAAAATTTCCTTATTAAAAGGTTACATGCTATCTGAGGCATGCAGGCTCTGCTTGCAGTCCCTTGATTTTAACTCTAAGCAATCTACCAGGCCTTATTTCGTGAGTTTGTCTGTAATATCAGTTGTTCATTCAGGTTCTCTGCAATATCAGTGGCTCTCAGCGAGTCAGTCTGCAATACCTGAGGCATGCAGGTTCTGCTTGCAGTTCCTTGATGCTAACTCTAATTGATCTAGAAGGTCTGCTATAGTGAGTTAGCCTGCAAGATCAATGACTCTTCTTTCACATCCCTAGAACAGTCTGCTGCAATTCGTGGAGGACCTTACAGAATATGCATTTCTGAGTGCATGGTCTCAAATTGAGATTTGATAGCATTCAACTCTAGACAGAGCCTATTGAGCTCTTGATCAGACTAGCAACATTGAGAATATGCTGCTGAAGAGGCATGCTAGATAATGGCATATGCAAGCTAGATAGTAGAGAATAAGCAATGAGATTTGAGAAGAAGGCCTGGCAGAGCACCAGAACGTTTGAAGGTCTGCAAGCGATGCATTTGATCAAGAATGCTACTTCCTTAGAGAATGCAGCGTTGGAAACGTCTTAACACAGAGTCGTGAGGGTGAGTTGGGGAAAGCCAAGATCTCACCCACCTCACTTTACCCAGAAACCCCATTCTTCGTTATTCAATCAGAGCTTCTACATTAAATTGAAAAAACCTCTTTTTAAAAAGTTTCATGCTATCTAATGCATGCAGGCTTTCCTTGCAGTCCCTTGATTCTTTCTCTAAGTGATCTATCAGTTCTGCTATAGTGAGTTTATCTGCAATATCAGTGGGCTGTCTGCTTTTGCATCCCAAGAACAGTCTGCTTCAGTCCTAGAGGAACACACAAAGTATGCATTTCTGAGTGCATGGTCACAAATTGAGATTCGATGGTATTCAACTCCAGACAGATCTCATTACCTCTTTGACCAGACTAGTAGTGCCACTGAGCCTTGAGGCATGCTGAGTAATGGAAGACACAAGTTAGAAAATAAGCCTCGAGAAGAAGGCCTGGCGGAACACTAGACAACGAGGAAGGTCTGCAAGTGATGCATTTCAACAAGAATGCTACTTCATTGGAAAATGCAGGGCTTAAAAAGGTCTTCACAGCATCATGAGGGTGCATTGGGTGTGGTAGAGCCAAGACCTCCCGTTACCTGACCTCTCAAACTCCTTTGTGAAGATTATGTTAAAAATCTGTCAAAACACTAACAATTCAGCAGCTAGCTAGCAAACTCAGCTAGGCCTTTTGTCAAACACTTAGAAGCTTCAACAGTAATGTATTAAACTCAAACACATGCTACTGTACTTTATGAGCAGAAATACAAATGCTAAGTAAATCCAAAATATAGCAGTGGAAATAAACAATGAATAGTAGATAGCAGTCAACACATGTGACACAAGAAATTTTTGAGCAATGCCCCTGGAAAATCCCACAAGGGGAAAACCAGTCACAAGAGAGAATTTTTATATTGGACTCACAGACATTTCTGAGTACAGCAGCAATCTTTTTCAGCAAACAAATACACATTGCTTATCTGCACCAACAAGCAACATCACCCTCAAAAATTGTGCCCACAACCTTCCTTGAAATTGTTGAATTTTTAGCATTAGCATGATACTTTTAAAATTTGCAGACTAACATAAACAAATGATAAGTGCAGTAAACAACATCAATCACATCAACACATTGAACGCCAGAATTTTTCAGAGGGAAACCTTTAAAGGACAAAAACCCCAAAAGCATTAGTAATTCATCTCGTAAATGAGATAACTGAAATTCTTCAAAAAGTTCCTCAAACCCCAACAGGGTTAAACCACAATATTTGAAGATCAAATTTTCCAAATTACACAAAAAATGCCAAAATTGTTTTTTCACAAACTAGTTCTTTACTGCCCTAATTTTTCTCTCTCCTGCTCTTAGCAGGCTGCCCGGAAAACTGCCCGAATCTGTACTTTTGCTGCCTGTCTGTACCCTTCCCCTGCCCGCAACCCCCTCAACTGCTCGTTACCTGCTCCCTGCCCGAGCTTTCTGTTATGCTGCTTGTGATCCTGCTTGGTCTCCTTTGTCCGGTTGATGTGCAGCTTCACTGTTGCCTGGAGGGCAGACAACCCAAGGCCGAGGCCTCTAGGGCCAACCCGTAGGCTGCCCAAGTGTTTGTACAGATCCGACAGCCTTGCAGGCTGCTGTAGAACTTTCACGGGTATGCCCACAAAATGCCTAGAGGGCCTGTGTGGCCACAACAGCCCTCACGAGTCTGCCTATTGGCTACCCGAGGGTTAGCGGTAGGCCAGAACCCTCCAGTGTGTGTTTGTCGAGGGCTTCCTAAGGGTGCCGAAGGGGCAGAGCCCTAACGTGGCCTGCCCGGAGGATGAAGAGAGGGCATCTCGTGAAGAAGAGGGCTGCCCATGAACATAGACAACTTGCCCAACGTCAAACTCAACTGCCTGGATCTGTGGAGAAGATGCCCGAGAGAAGATGGCTGCCTGGAAAAATAGAAAAGAAGGGTTAGGGTAAAGACCCTAACTCAAAAAACTAGCTACTGCAATTTGATGATGAAACCCTAGCTTAGGGTTTTTCTTCAATAGATGATGATGCCCTTGCTAGACTCATCCATGCTAGGGCACAATCATAAAAGCCTTCTTCAAAACTTGTGAGATCTTCTGATGAGCAGCTGTACTTGTGAGAGGAAATGTGTTGTAATAATGAAATGGGATGACCTTTTATATCCTTTGAGTCACCTGTAAGTGGACCAAAATTAGAAAACTCAAATAATAATATTTTATTCTTTTCTAATTTTGACTTTTGCCTTTAGTGGTGCTAAAGGTCTTTTTGCACTTTTACTTTTACACCTTAGTGGTACTAAGGGTCTTCATGTATTTTTGATTTTGCTTTAGCCTTCTTCAAGTGACCTTGTGGTCAACGTGGTCTTTTATCACCATTCAAAGTACATCATCATAAACTGAGAGAATTACTAATGCTTTTATCTCACATTTTGTGTGACACCAAAATCAGGTACTAGGGTATCTTAACCAAGGGTAGCTAAGCCTTGGAGAAGATCGCAAAACCCATTGATCAAGGGTTAGAGTGTCACACATGCCTAGACCAAGTTTAGGGCTTATAGTGCCTTCTTGGTAATAGACCAGGTGCCTCAGCCATATGCCACATAATTTGACACTAGGTCAAATACTTTGTAACAGACTAAGCGCCTCCATTCTCCAAGAGAATGGCCCTTAGCCTCGGGCCGAGTCCTTTTAACTGACCAGGTGCCTCCATTCGAAAGAATGGCTACTCAAAACTAAGCTAAGTCTACCAGTACTAGATTGGTCCACATCGTAGTCCCAGACCAGATGTCTACCATTCAACAGAATGGTCACTCAACATAAGGTTGAGTCCCCTCAGGGCAGCGCTGGGTCCATATCATGGTCAAGGACCAGATATCATCATTCAATAGAACGATCACTCAACACTAGGTTGAGTCCACACCGTGGTCCTGAACTAGGTGTCCCCATTTTCCTAAGAGAATGGCTCTCGATGTTGCTTAGAAAATACAACACTCCCTCTCAGTGAGAGAGGCATTCTTTGCCATACCAAGCTTGTCACGAAAGTACACGAACTTTGATGCTGTCAGAGGCTTGGTCAAGATATCTGCGATCTGTTCATTTGTACAAATGTACTGCAACTTCAGAGCACCTCTCCGCACTAGGTCTTTGATGAAATGATACCTCATTTCAATGTGTTTCGATCTATCATGAAACACTGGGTTCTCTGAAAGCTTTATGCAACTCCGATTATCGCAATGGATGATCGTTGAGTCAAGCTTTCCCTTGAATAGATCAGATACAAGTTTTATGAGCCAAACTGCTTCCTTGCAGGCATCGTTTGCAACAATATACTCTGCCTCAGTTGTACTCAGAGCTATGGAACCTTGCTTCCCCCTGGACCAAGATTTCATTGTTGATCCCATAATGAAGCAGTAACCAGAGGCACTTTTTCCAGTCAATTGCACTACCATCCCATCTGAATCTGCATATCCATATAACAATACTCCACTACTGGAAGTATACCTGAGCCCATAAGTGATAGTACCTCGCACATATTTGAGTACATGTTTGGCAGCGACCAAGTGTATGTGCTTTGGATCGGACATGAAATGACTCAATGCATTCACTGTGTAACAGATGTCTGGTCTTGTATGCACTAGATACATCAGGGATCCAATAAGCTGTCTGTACAAAGTAGAGTCCACACTCTGTGAACTGGTGGCCGAGTCCCGCAACTTTGTCAAGTTGGTATCTCCTGCATCCCAAATCTCTGCAAGATATCCACTGCATACTTTCCTTGTGGCAGGAAGATCACGCCTGGCTTTTGCCAGACCTCTAAGCCAAGGAAGTAATGCATCAATCCAATATTTTTCATCTCGAATTCAGAGGTAAGCTCCCACTTCCATTGTTCTATAAACTGTTCATCACCTGTAAAAAAACAAGTCATCTATATATAGAATAAGTATTAAGACATGATTATGAACAACCTTAAAGTACAAGTTAGAATCAACTGTACTTTTGGAAAACCCCAAGCTATGGAGAAATCCATCCATCCTAGCATACCAGACTCTCGGAGCCTGTTTTAGTCCATACAAGGCTTTCTTTAGTTTACATACATGGGTCTTCTTCCCATGAGTCACAAAGCCTTCAGGTTGTTCAATATAGACTTCCTACTCAATCTTGCCATTGAGGAAGGCTGTCTTTATATCCATTTGATGTAATTTTCATCCGAATACTGCAGCAAGTGAAATGATGGTTCTGATGGTAGTATACCTGGCAACAGGAGCAAATGTCTCATCATAGTTGATGCCTTCTTTTTGAGTGAAGCCACGAGCAACGAATCTAGCTTTATACTTCTCCACACTGCCATCAACAACATGCTTGATTTTATAAAGCCATCTCTGGATGTCACTACTGACTTTCCTGTTGGTCTAGGAACAACTTCCCACACATCATTCTTCATGATTGAACTGTACTCTTCAATCATGGCATCAACCCATACCTGTTTACTTGCTGCTTCTTCGTATGATGAAGGTTTTGCACTGATAAGCTCGCTCATAAGACCAGAGTACTTCTGTGGTCTTATGCTTTCTTTGAAAGTCCCGTGAGGAGCTTTATGCTTCTCGCTTTCTTGTACCGTCTCTCGGTACGAAGCAGGTCTCCTTTTGGAAGGAGGAACTTGAAGCAGTTCTTCTGGTGGACTTTCAGTGTCCTCAGGTGCAACTGGGATTTGATCTTCAAATTCCTCTTCCTCCATTTGAATTTCTGAATCTGGAAACTCAAGTGGAGAAACTTCATCTTCTGTTGAAACTTGAAAGCTCTAGTGTTTTACGAAACACAACTTTCTCATGGAAGATCACATCTCTGCTGACCTCAATGTACCTTTGTCCTGGTATATAGACTCGATGAGTCTTCAAGCAATCACTGTACCCAACAAATATACCTTTCTTACTGGAGGGGGGCTCTAGCTTGGCCCTCTTTTCTTTTGGCACATGAACGTACACTGGAGTACCAAATATCCTCATGTGCTCAACTGCAGGTTTCTTCTTGGTGAAGACTTCCTTTGGAGTCTTCTCCCCCAAGATAGCATGAGGGCTTCTGTTCTGAATATACACAGTGATACCTGTAGCTTCAGTACTTCTGAGCCACTTTCCTGCTGTACAACCTTTGCCAAATCCGTGCTGTACAGCTCTCGTGCTGTATGGTACTGTTCTGTATTACTGTTCTGTATTAAATGTAGAAATAATCTCCTTGGAATGTGTGTTCACTCTCCATGGGATGCGTGCCAGTCCTCCTTGCTGATCCCCTCTCTTTCTTTCAGCTCAAACTCTCTCTCTCTTGGTAATGCATGGCCTTTGTCTCCTCAAGCTTCTTTTATCTCCTCATTTATGGTAACTTCCCTAACCCTTCATATTCCATGGTCAAGATCGAATCTTGGCCCACAAGATCAATGGATGTGATTTATTCCCTCTTTGAGATGACTTAAGTCACTCAATTATTATAAAGTCACTTCACTTTACCCCCAAAATAAGAAAAGACCCCAATTTGACTTTACAAAATCACTTTATAAAGTCACTTAAGTGAGGCATTTGCTCGGACTCCTGGATTTTAGGCACAATAAATGCAGTACCTCCGAGCTACAAAAAACTAACAGATTTGCCCATCCTTGGCTATTCAATTGGTTTCTACATTAAATTAAAAAATTCCTCATAATGTGATTAAAATTTGTCTCATCAAAATGAAATAATACTGCTTTAATTTTCATAATTATCCTTGTAAGGGTGACATTTGATAGGGTTAGAGTCTAGATGATCCATTGATAATGTCAATAATAAACTTCAAGTCACACATCACTTGAATATTTTGAATTCTATATCTCATGGCCAACTCCATGCATCTACAAAGACCAAGGACCTCTGCCACATTAGTTTGTTTTTTGTTCTATACACCAGACAAATTAAAATAAATTTGGCTTTGGCCTTTCTTTTCCCAGATTTTCCTTTTCCGCCCTGTGGTTGAGGGAAGTCTTTTTAATCCAATAGCCTCTGCTACATTATTGGTTTTTTGCCCTATGCACTAGACAAATTTAACTAGAATTTGGCTTTCTCTCCCCAGATTTCCCTTTGCTGCCCGTGGTTGAGGGAAGCCTTTTTATTGCATCCGTTAAAGTTTGTTTTCCTTTCTTTAATCCCATTTTATTTTGCCTTTTGGTATGTTTTTTATGTGATTTCTCATTTCGTAATTCTCTTAGTGGTGGAGATTTTCTGGTTTAGAACAAATAAATGGATATCATATATAGCAACTATATATATATATATATATATATATATATATATACAGCATTTTTCAAATTGGTTTGTTTTGTATTGAAATGCATTTTTTAACCTAGGTGAACGTGTCTATTCCGTTTCAGTTATATATAATTTTTTAAAACAGCATTTATCAAATCAATTTTGTTTTGCATTGAAATTTGAATCTTACCTTTGTGAATGTGTCTATTCTATTACAAGTACAGACAATTTTTGTGAAGATTGCTTCAGTATGTAAAGAACCTTAATTGTCATCGGAAATTCGTGGTCAAAATATGTAAAGTACATCACCTGTCTTTGGAACCGTGTGCAGGTTGTTTCAGCCTTGGCTATTGACCACACAGGATCACGGGTTCTTACAGGTAGCTATGACTATTCTGTTCGTATGTATGATTTTCAAGGTATGACTTCTCAGCTAAAGTCATTCAGACAGCTAGAACCATCTGAAGGTCATCAAGTTCGTAGTTTAAGCTGGAGCCCAACTTCTGATCGATTTTTGTGTGTAACTGGATCAGCCCAGGCAAAGGTGTTTTACTCTGTTATTTTTTGTTTCTTTATACATAGTTCTTTTAATGAACAGGAGTTTTAACTTTTGAAGGGAAAGGGGCTTATGTCTTCTTTTACAACTATCTTCTGAAACCTTATGTGCAGGCATTTCAGTGTGAAACTAATGCAGCTTTTGTTTTATTGATGCAGATTTATGACCGTGATGGCCTCACTTTAGGAGAGTTTGTTAAAGGTGACATGTATTTGCGGGACCTTAAGAATACAAAGGGGCATATATCAGGTCTGACATGTGGAGAATGGCACCCTAAGGAGAAGCAAACAGTATTGACATCCTCGGAGGATGGTTCCCTTCGTATTTGGGATGTAAATGACTTTAAAAGTCAGAAGCAGGTCTGAATGCCTTTCACTGTGAAGATTTTTGACTTTTTATTGTTTCCTAAGAACTCTCATTTTAACATGTATTCCTTTGCTAATTTATTATTCCTTCTATCTGTCAACACATTTCAAAGCAAAACTATTACTTATTTGTTTTCTTGATTTTAATTGAATTCTCTTAAGGCAAAACTCAACATGTCCTTTACCTTGTGGAAGTAGCTATAGAACATTGTTTAAGTTGATTCATCAAGAATGTTCTTAAATTCCAAATTTTACCAAAGGAACTGCTAGAGGTAGCTAGCTTATTTGATTTTAAACACTATTATATGCGGAGCAAACCAATTTGCTGAATTGAGCTTTTTAAAGACCTTTTGTACAGATGTATGTCTTTTTGATGTATAGTAAGGTTAACAAAGCCAATCTCATTCTGGCTTTCAGGTCATTAAGCCTAAACTTGCAAAACCTGGAAGAGTACCTGTGACTGCTTGTGCGTGGGGTCGTGATGGGAAATGCATTGCAGGTGGTGTTGGTGATGGATCAATACAGGTGCATTCTCTATCTACACCAGACATGCTGATTTTAAATCGAGATGAAATGTTGCTTTGTATTATCAAAGATTGGTTATATTGTTGATCGAAGCAATCAATTCATGCATATTGCAGGTGTGGAATCTTAAACCAGGATGGGGAAGCAGACCAGATTTATATGTTTCCAAGGGACATGATGATGATATCACAGGCCTCCAGTTTTCTGCGGATGGGAATATCCTTCTGAGCAGAAGTACTGATGAAACGCTCAAGGTAATTATTGTATTTATCATTTCTGCTTGTTTTATGTTTGTTTTCCAGTTTTGTCTAGGTAGTGCTTACTTGCTGTGTGCTGTTCATTTTGTAGCTTGTCTTTATTTGATGCTTTGTAGATATTAAATTCTATCTGTCTTCAGGTTTGGGATCTACGGAAGACTATAACTCCACTGCGAGTTTTCAAGGATCTTCCAAACAACTATGCTCAAACTAATGTAGCATTTAGTCCAGATGAGAGGCTAATATATACAGGGGCCTCTGTTGAAAGGGATGGTAATTCTGGAGGCTTATTATATTTCTATGACAGGCAAACACTGGAATTGGTATTAAGAATTGGTGTGTCCCCAGTGCACAGTGTTGTACGCTGTACTTGGCATCCGCGCCTTAATCAGGCAAGTGTTCGTGATTTTATTCTTTCAGTGTATTAATGTGTTGCTTGACACCAAAATCTAGTTTTGTGCTAGCTTAAAGAGATGAATATAAATCCTAGCAAAATGTTGGTGTTGTTTATTTTTATAAAATTTGACTACTATAAATAATCTTCTGAACAAGTATATACTGGCCATCTTTTGCCATCTTTGCCATCTTTCCTATTGCGGTCCTAAATTGTCTTTTCCTATCACCCTAGAGCCTAAACCACTATTCATAACATTGTTGATCACTACAAGGACACTTTCAAGTGTTTTCACAAAATGCTGGCATGGTGTTGATGCCATAGCCCTTAACTGATCCTACTTCAGTTTTAATCTACTTGCAACCGCTGTTATTTGTGAAAGCTCCTAATATTAGAGGGTGAACTTACAATTAGCCTCTATTGCATAAGAAAGTTGGAACAGAATAGAGGAGTGAACGTCTCCGTCCTCCTTTTGTATCCTTTAGAATGAGTTCAATAAGTCCCACAATAACTTGCCCCTCTATGGTTGATTCTTCTAAAGACTTGCAGCAAATCTGCAGAAAATTGTTCCTAGTGATCCGCTAGAGCTTTTTGTTGAACTTACAGGGGAGGCAATCTATTCTAGGGAACTCCGTCTCTCATGTCCTTGGTTGCCTTAAACATCTGCTCTAAATCTAGGGTTTGTGTCTGCGACTGTGAGAGGATATTCCTCTTTGATTGAGATAGCATAGCAGGGAGCACTCACCTTTTTATTTCTTGATTTCTCTCCTATAGTTATGACACCCTGTCTAGGAGATCTCTTGAAGTGTTCTTGGGAAATTGCCCAAATCTGTCTTTCATCCTCAACTGTTCTCCTTTAATGAAGTTCTTAATAACAATAAATGCACTGACCAGGGATTCTTTTGGTAATGAAAATCACTCCATCTTTGTGAATTTGCCAGTTGCACATTCAGCTTCATATCCTTCTGTGACTTCGATATTAAACAGGGTAGTAAACTTCAACTAAGACTTGCCTTTTATCTTGGTAATATGTTGGTGGGAAATTATTCAAGTATTGGCACAAAAGCATTTTTAGTATATGTAATCTTCTTGGCAGTACTGCTTAGCCTTTGCATGCTTAATTTTGACATGATGTGTCAATGTTTACTTCAATTTTCAGAAATCAGCACTGTTTTCAAAGTTAAAACGTGTTCTGTATAAAAGTCTTTTTAAGTATTCTGCTAGGCAGTAAATTATTGCTTAGACTTTGCAATCTTACTTTTGGCATGTAACATTAGTTGATTTTTGTTTCAAATTTCTGTTACTGGTAATATTTTGAAGTTAAATGGTTTAAATGTGATCTACTGTTCATGAAGGTCTTTGCTACAGTTGGTGATAAAAAAGAAGGTGGAACACATATACTATATGATCCAGCTTTGAGTGAGAGGGGGGCACTTGTTTGTGTTGCAAGAGCACCCAGGAAAAAGTCCCTGGATGATTTTGAAGCCAAACTTGTCATTCACAACCCACATGCCCTGCCCCTGTTTCGAGATGAACCAAGTCGTAAGAGGAAACGGGAAAAAGCACGAATGGATCCTATCAAGTCACAGAGGCCAGATTTGCCAGTCACAGGTCCTGGTTTTGGTGGGAGGGTTGGATCAACGAAGGGCAGTTTGTTGACACAATACCTTCTCAAGGTATGGGATTTTTTAAGAGTTGCGCATTTGCTATGTTTCATGAATGACAACCAGTTAAGGCTCAACTTTCATTTTTACAGGAAGGGGGGATGATTAAGGAGACGTGGATGGAGGAAGACCCAAGAGAGGCTATATTGAAATATGCTGATGTTGCTGCAAAAGATCCCAAGTTTATTGCACCTGCATATGCAGAGACACAGCCGGAAACAGTCTTTGCTGAATCTGATTCTGAAGAGGAAGAGAAATGATATTCAACTGATGATCATATCTATGAAATCTTTTTTGGTCTGAATTTTGAGGTAGCGTTGATATTTCGCTTTATGTTTGTGCTGCCTGTTGATCCATTGTTCTCTTTTAAATTAGTTGGCCAAATATTATATCAACTAAAATAGGTTATATGGCTTATTTTTATTGTCTATTGCAATTGCAGTGGGTCATATTCATCCAGCCTCTCCCAATTTCCAATTTCAGTGCAACATATTGTTTAATAGAATGCAATTGACAACGCAAAAATAAGAGATCTGTTCTACAATATCAATTTTGCATTATGACAAGGCTAAAACAAGAGATCTTGTCCACAATGCCAAATTTGTACATTATCAACTGATTTTTGTCTGTAGTTAAATACCAAACAGGGCTGTGGCAGGTTGACATATTAACGTATTGTAAAATCATGTAAACTTTAGAGAATTGGCAAGACATTTTCAATTTATATTATTTATAATCTGTTTGGCTTATGAAATAATTAGCTTCTCATATCATCAAAAGGCTGTCTCTTTTTGTTAATAACGTCAGTGCAATTCTTTAATGTTGGGCATATTATAATACAATTGAAAAATATTTATCATACACTAGTTTGTTGTTTGGAAACATTGTATTCCAAAAAGACATACTGCCTTGCACACTCTGATGGGATATTTTTCAAAGTACTCAGATAGAATTCCTGTGCATTTTATGGTTGGGTTATGGTTAGGAAATGCTACTCTGGTGATTGTTTTCAAGTTAGTTCCTTGTCTCTTTTTGTTAAGGTATAACCTATTTGCCCGACGATATGCACCGATCGGGCGACCGGCCACGTCGGACGTGACCGGTCACGCGCGGCCGGTCGTCCGATCGGTGCATATCGTCGGTTCGAAAGTGAACTCCTTTTGTTAATACCGTCAGTGCAATTCTTTAATGTTGGGCATATTATAATACAATTGAAAAATATTTATCATACACTAGTTTGTTGTTTGGAAACATTGTATTCCAAAAAGACATACTGCCTTGCACACTCTGATGGGATATTCTTCAAAGTACTCAGATAGAATTCCTGTGCATTTTATGGTTGGGTTATGGTTAGGAAATGCTACTCTGGTGATTGTTTTCAAGTTAGTTCCTTGTCATTTCAATTTTTTCTTCCATGCAATGTATATTTCGGGGAAATCCACTGGGTGCTTCTCCTCATTCCAAGGATGGTACCCACAGGGTAAACCAGATTCCACAAAAGCACGAGGCTTTGTCAACACAGATGGGAACTGAAACTGGTGGAGAGGATAACAATCATTTCTCCCAACCACCTGACTAGATCCATTTGATTTCCTAATCATACTATTTACACTATCATGCAAATTGAACTGAAATATTGGAGCTTAGGTGGAACTTGCAACTTAGTGAGAAGCAATATGTAGAATGTCTGGAAGGTACATGGATGCCACCTATGAAGCAAGGGTAATTGCTGATAACAACGAATTGCAGGATGTGATATTCGATTTCAAGGAGCCAGCCAACCCAGAGACACGTTCAGAATTAACTCTGCAGGGGGCAAATTAAGCAATGTTGTTCGAGTTTCAGGTTCCTTTCAATGAAGCTTCAGTTCTTCAAATGAGTATGTGATGTGTAGTTGCAAACAGTGATGAAAAATATGAGGTTTCTCTTGATTCATGGCCATATTGCTATAGTGTAGAACTAAATTCTTTCCAAATATGTATGGGAACTATATCTAGACTCTTCTCCTAATTGTTGTCTGATGGTGAGGTATTATTAAAAATTCTTGACTTATGTTCCCCAAGTGATTTGTTATTTTGAGTCGAGGTTTGTGCTATAGATTTTTACCTTGTTTAGCCTGATACAATGCCAGTGTGCACACTATAAGCAGGTCTGTACATTCACAGCAGAAAGGGAATATTCATTGTAGGTCCATACGATAGCAGTTATGGTTGCAGTTTCCCTAGGTTTTTGTGTGCAGCAGAGTGTGAGGGAGGTGCAGTTATGATCCAGGAGGATCGGAAGATGCTCAGAAATCAAACTGCTCAACTGCTAGAAAGAACAGTATCATCGCGAAGAGCTCACCAATAGCTTTCTGGCGACTTTCGTTTGACCTCAATTAGAACTCGTATGTCCAAGATATCGCCATATGAAGTTGAAGGTAAACAGGAAAAGTGTGGCCACGTGACACTCCCACAGAGTAAATGTCACACAGAGTAACATGTGGCATGGCCATACAACCAGTGGGAAGCTGACATGGCAGAGACAGACAAACAACAAGTTGACATATGGTCCAATATAAATCCCACAGGTGGCAAATTATCTCATCGCAAGATACACAAGGTGAAAAGGTGTGAATATTTTAAGAGGTTTTATTATCTTAAATATTAAAAAGGGAAGTGGATTAAATATTATGTGGCAACGTACCCACCTCATGACATGGCCACCTAAATACATGGTAACCATATTATGACGTGCCCTTTATCACCATAAAGGGAATGAATCCCATGGAATATGTGTAACCATAAAGTTTTGGTTAGTGGATCCCTAAATAAATAGGGAAGAATACATGGTGGTTTGTGATGGTGGTTACCAACACCATAACCAAAGTCCAACATTATTTCAAATAACATGCCACGAACAAATCTTGTTTGAAATGGATTTGTTTGAACCATATCCTAAAGGTGGTTAATACCTATGCCACGACATTTGAAATAGGCACTTAAATTTAAGTTGGATGTTAAAACTAATGCCATATTTGCCAATGTGCCAACCAAGGACCGTGTTTGTGTATGAAATATGTGTAAAACAAACTTTGGAATATCTTTTAATGGCCTAATCATATGTTATTGAGCTCATTATGGACTAAGCACTATATAAACTCCAAACTCCTTCAACACACAAGTGAGGTAAAAAAAAAGCTTTGGAGAAATTATTTTAGGTGAGAGTCAAAGCCATGGGAACAAGCCAAGGATGAAAGGGTTGAATGCATGCCACGAGATGGGTCACAAGACTTTGGTAAAGTTTGATATTGTGTGCTCTTGTAAATCCTTTTTATATTATTATTATGGTGCTTTATTATGTGGGCTTGCATTATAGGGTTATGTTAAACTATTGAAGCCCTCTAATGCTAAGCAAGAGAATTATGAGAATTGGCATGTGCATATTCTAGTGGGATTGTGACAAATGTGTCCACCACATTTGCACCTTCAATTGCATTGTAATACTTGATGACACAACATGATTGTGTGAGAGGCCAGCCTTTGTCAGAGGTGTGTTGAGAATATAGTTGTCATTGATGTCAAAGGAGTTCAATAATTACAAAAGAATAACCAAAGATACGATGGTAGGACAAACTCAGTGAAAGACAAAGGTAGTGATGACATGGCATGGATTATGATATGGCATATATGATGGCATGGCATGGATGATGATATGGCAGATATGATGGCATGGCATGGCATAGATGATGATGTGGCATGAAGTTGAAATCATTGTTGTATTATGACATCATTCTGGAGAAATATGACAAATTGGTGAAAATAAAAAAATTGACTAAGTATGGAATAAATAGTCAAAACTTGTCTAAGAGGGTCTAAGACTGTGGGAAAGGATTCTTGACGTTCTTCCCCAAAGCACAACCCTTACAGTGGTTATGCTTGTATAAGAGGGTCTAAGGCTGTGGGAAAGGATTCCTGATGTTCTTTCCCAAAGCACAACCCTTGTAGTGGTTATGCTTCTCCTCCTTTACCTGAGGAACTCCAATGACACCTTGTTTCAAGTGCCTCAGTGCTCCATGGTGTAAGTGTGCCATCCTCTTACGCTACAACTCACCCTGACTGCTACCGCTGCTGACTAGAGCCGCTTTGCAGGCTCAAAGTGTAGCCTATACACTTGCCTTCTCCTGATGTTAATCACTCGATCCAAGCTCCTATATGACCCATTGGGACTGATATACACTCTCTAGTCTTGGAACTTCACCTGATATCCCTTGTCTTCCAGAGTTGAGTCTAATATGAGGTTCTTGGTCAATCCTGGAACACAACACATCAGCAAAATTGAGGGGTTTACCAAACTCCCTCTGAAATTAAATAGTGCCAACTCCTTGCACTTGATACCGTGCATCATCACCTAGCTCAACGTGGATCCCTATTCCACCCTCTTGCAAGTCCTTGAAGAATCTCTTCTATCCATTCATGTCACTAGATGCTCCATTGTCGATGTACCATATACTGCTCCCTATGGTGCTTTCCATGCAAGCTATCAAGCAAAACTGCTCATCGAAGTTCTTGTTGAACTCCTTCACCTATCCATCTATCTTAGTGTCTTACTTAAAATGAAATGTCACGACGTTTCTTTATGACAGGCAGGATGCCATCATTTGCTTTTGCTGCGCTGGATGGAAAAAGAACCGAGGGGATGGTTGAATAATAATACGAAGGCTGTCGAAACCATTATGCTGTAACTCTTCTTTTTCATGTCTGGGCACTGGGAGGCAAAGAGTCTTTGCTTGTGGGAGATAAAACACTTGACCTTTGATACATCAAGGTTTTTCTTACCATCCTTCTTCCTCTTTGCTTTACGCTTGCTCTTCCCTATCAGGGATAGAGCCTCCTCATCCACAATATGTGGAGCACTGCTGGATGAGCCCGATCCTTGACCCATGCGGGTCTCCTTTTGCACAAAGTCATCCCACAATATATGCCAATCAGAGAGCTTCTCCCTAGCCACAACACCCTTGCCAAATGTGTCCCATGGTTTAGAGAAGCCATTGAGGGCTATACGAACTAGCTCCTCATCCTCTGTCTTAGAGCCAACAACTCTAAGCTCATCCTTTATCTGTGTGAGCCTTGTGAGATAAGGCACCACTCCTTCTCCCTTGGCCATCTTGGTATTGTGCATCCTCTCTTGCAGCGCCATCTTTCGATTCTCATTCATGCACTGGTATAGACCTTCCAAAGTCTTCCACATGTCCAATGTGGTCTTCTTCCCAGAAATGTGAGGGACTATGTAGTCCTTCACTCCATCCATGATGATCAACATGGCTCTGGAATCAATCTTCTTCCATGCTACCAACTTTGTCGGATTAGTGGGCGTAACCGTCGTGGAGTCAATGTACTCTACAGCATCACTGACGTTTAGGATCCTTGTGATCCTTTCTTTCCATGTAGGAAAGTTTTGAGCCCCCCGGAGTCTATCATCAACTCTCAACTGCAGGGCCATAGTAAAATGTTACCTGTCAAACCCTAGATCTGGAAGTTTAGGTTTGCGTCTTCAAAGAGATCTGCCCTTGATCTATCATTGTTGTTGCAAATCTCTCATATTTATTTCACTAGTGCTTGATACCATGTAAATTTTCTTTTGAAATTCAAACTAGGGCTAAACAGTATATTCAAAATTTCTACTGATAACCACACATGAATATCTTTTACAAGTATGCAGTGGAATATAAAGTACTGAGAAATATTTCACAACATCACATAACAATATATACACTATTATTTTGGGTATGGAAACCCCCGAAAAACTCCAAGTTGGGAAAATTGGTGCAACTAATCACCCAAACCTGAGAAAATATGGAACTTCTACAATCAACAGCTAATCACCCAAACCTGACGAAATAGCACCTCACATAATTGTTGGACAACTCTAGCATACCCTCTGCGTGACTGTACGGCCAGCAGTACGACTTCCCACAAGTGGTTGTACGGCTAATGTACGGAATCCATACGGTATGTACTGTAGCTGTACTGAAGTATGTATGGTATGTACGACCTCCTCTGCAGTTGCTCCCAGTGTGATTTGTACAGCCCTTGTTCCGCTTGGAAGCTCGATGACCTTGTCAGTTAGCTCCTTCATTTTCTCTACAAAACTCTTTGTCTGACTTTCTCTCTCTGTCTGTATCCTGTTTGTGTTGAAATACAAGTTTCCTCTCCACCAATTGACCTTTTATTTCATAACTCTGCTAAGCGAAAACCCTAAACTCACTTTCACTTTATAAAAAGTGTTTCATAAAGTCAATTAATAATTAGATCAATTTAATTTATTTTCCAAGGTAAACTTAGAAAAAGTAAATTAAATATAATTGGTTTCCTGATTTAAGTGTTTTGCATGCAAGGACACATGCATGCAAGAAGACCTTCCTTGTTGTCACTTTCTAACCAATACAATCTGGAGAATTGAAGGAAATGATGGTAATGTGTCTTCAAGTCCTAAGGATTTGACTAGAGAAGGGATCAATTATTTTGAAGATGAAGATGGGCGAGCTACTAGAGCCAAAGTCGTTAACATGGCAACTTGACTTCCAAATATGGGGATGAATTGTTTGACATTCTAACATATAACCACTTATACTATGAAACGAAAACTGTATATATTAAGAACCATAAGAACAATGATTTTTGTATAAAAAACACCAAAAACATTCCCCAAATAGAAAATTGTTGATACTAGTATGCATGTTTTTTTTCGGGGTAAAAGATAGAGCCATGGCTTAAACATCCCATATTGTTGTTTATAAACACTTTAAAATCGACCCCTAAATTAGAAAAATGAATTTTTTTTTCAATAGATAAATTACAAGTTTGCATATTATATATATGATCATAAAAAATCAAAAAAACTATGATCAATTTATAATGAAATCATATAAAATCAAAAAAATTATGATGCAATTCATAATGAAATCATATTTTAGACTATGCAAAAACAAATGAATTATATAATTTTAGCCCAGAAACATAAAAGAAAGAAAATTCTAAAAAAGTTAAAACAAAGTTTTTTTTTTTACTAGAAAAAAAACACAAGATTAAAGATAAATCTAAAAAAAAAATGAAAAACTATTTTAGAAAATAAGTAAAAGAAAAAAAATTATGTAAAAAACTAATGTTTTAAAACTTTATAAAAAAATTGTAAAATTAATTTTTAAAAAAACAAATGTTTAAAAAAAAAAATTAAAAAAAAAATTAAAATAAAAAGCACACCTTACATAGTGGGGAGTAGGTAGGGGAGGCGGCCGTGGAGTGGTGGCGGGATGGTGGGGGTGATGTGTAAAAAGGGGTAGGGGAGTGGTGGCGGGATGGTGGAGGTGATGTGTAAAAGGGGTAGAGAGGGCTCAATTCACCCCTCCCTATACTTTTTTACACTACGTCTTGATTAATGTTTGCATATTTTGTTTTATTTTTTTATTTGTTATTTGTTATTTTTATTGTTTTGTTTACGATTTTTGTTTTTTTAGTTGAGTTGAGTTGAGTTTATTTGTTTTTTGTTTAATTTATTTTTGTTCTTTAAACATTGAAGTTTAAAACAAACATTTTTATCTTTTGTTTTTAATTTTTTTTTAAACATTACTTGTTTTACTTATGAATCTGTTAATAAATGAAAATAATGAAGGCGAATATAGTCAAATCTATCAAATGAGTGACTGTAAAGATCTTTTTTTTCAGAGGAAAAAATACCAGTCTTTGTTATTCATAAGAATAAAAAGACATCATTTACGTATACCATCTTTCCTGGTAGAGAGTAAAATGAGAAAACATATCTGAACATAGACATAAAATGAAACGAGCCTGCAAACAACCATCAAGAAGAAAGAATAAAAAGTTTGATCATAGCAGACTTTTCTCATCATCCCTGATAAATTAGGTCAGAATATGCTGAGTAAGATCGGAGGTGATCATCAAACAGACATTCCTGAGTAAAACTTGCTCGCTGAAAAGTCTCAAACATGATAGACATAGATGAACATATCAAATGCTGAAAGCCAAATGCTGAAAAACAAAGAGACTCAACAAAACTAAAATAGCACAAATTGGCCATGATCTATGACCATTCCATCCAAAGATTCAAAGATCTATCAAAAGCCATAAGCGTTGAATAATTATCTTATAGATACATTTTCAAGATAAGGAGATTAGGTCTTAGGTTTGTTTTCGGATTTAAGTAAAATTTATAATATTACATATGAAAGCGTATTTCAAGTTTTATTGTTTTCTTATTCTTCATTAATTATTTTTTTAAAAATGCTTCTTATGTTATTTGATTAATTTTTTTTGTGTGATTATGTACAACAATAGCATGAGCCTTACAGAAAGGGAGAAATTGCATATCCATTGATAATGATCCACTGTAATGCAATTACATCAAGCAAAGAATTAATGTTATTCAAGTTCTTTCATATGAATTGCAAGAAGTTGATTTGAAGAAATGAGAGTTTAGTGAAACACTTGTGGCAAAAATGTCAAAAGAGCCTCAACCCCCATTACGAGGGATGTTTGGAAATGAACACTTTGGGCATCTTGCAGACATAGAAAACCCCATGGAAGAGGACATTGATGTCCTTGAAGAAACCCAAGCTCCATAAATTTTCAATTTCGATGAAGAATCTGGCCTTGTTAATTAGTTTCATGGTTTGAAGAAAATGTTAAATTTGACAACTTCTTGATAAGATATGTTTTGACTTTCGCACTTTATTTTAGAAATAAATGTCTATATATAATGTTTTTAATATGTCATTTATGGATATATGGTATAGTTTTTCTTGAATTTATGTGAATCGTTCTTTTTTGGAAAATAATATGAAATAGTATCATTTTTATACAAAAAATATCTGAAAATCCATTGAAAATGATTTTAAATGTCTTTATTTCTGGATTTTTTTACAGTTCGTCAATAAAAATGTCTTGTTTTAAAGGAAAAGTTTGAAAACTGCATATGATTTTCATTATAAATTGCTTTTAAATATATGTTATTTTTTTAAATTTCTAAAAAACACACTTAAAATATATAAATTAATTTTTTTTTATAACAAAGTTGATTCCAAGGCCCCCAAAAATGCCTCAAAATGAAAATGTGTGACACTAATATCAACCCTTTTTAAAATGGAGGTAAAAATAGCTACTAAAATTAGGAGAAAAATGAGAACTGTGTCGAATTCTCGTTTCATAGTATAAGTGGTTATATTTTCAAGGACAAAAGTCCAAGACCAGATAGATGGTCGATTAAATTTATTATGGGCTTTTATGAGATGGTGGATGTAAAGTATTTTTATTCTTTGCATTTAACAATTATTCAACCAATTTTCTCTAATAGCTTGTTTATATATATATATATATGATCACGTGTGGCACTTCTTAACATGGGCACCATTGACTACTTGATTGAGTACTTTTCTTTGAAGTGTACTCGATTGGCACAACGTTACTAGTTTCTATATCTTATACTACAACATGGTCGTAGCCATGTTGTTTCTAGTTTTCTTCACTTCCCTTTAATTTTACTATCATATAAGAGGACAAGGAAACTCTTTCTTTTTAAGGCTTATATCATGCTATGCCTTATGTTGTTGTTTTTGGACTTTCTGATGATAGAGGGCTACTATTCTTCTTCTTTTAGCTTATTAATTTGGTATTGTCAATCTTATTTAGCTTCTTCATAGTCAAATTTTTGGACACTAGCTATTTTATCTGCAGTTGCTAGAAAGTGTAGAGGGATTATTACTTCTTGTCCATATACCAAAATAAACGAATTTGACCAATCAAGCTTTTATAAGCAATCACGTATGCCGAAAGGCTAGCATGTACCTATCCATCCCAATCATCTCGTGTAGAAGGATTATTACTTGTCGATATATCAAAATAAATGAGTTTTGTCAATCAAGCTTTTATAAGCAGTCGTGTATGCCCAAAGACCAACATTTACCTTGCCATTCCAATCATCTCGATCAATGTTGCATATCTTAGTAAGACCTTTAGACGAGGTCTTATTTAAAGCTTCCACCAACCCATCTGCTTGGGAATGATATAGTGAGCTCTTATAATGGTCAATAAAAAATTCTTTCAATACCTCAATTGTGTTATTCATGAAATGTGTTCCTTGGTCTTGGTCGCTTATTAAGGGGCGTCCAAACCTAGTGATTATGTTTTCATATATGAACTTGGCTACCACCTCTTTAGTACAACTTTCCATTTGTTTTGATTTTTCCCATTTGGTCAAATATTCAACTGTTGTGATGATGTACCTTGCTCCTATTCTTTTTCCCTGCTTAGGAAAGGGACCTACAAAAGTTAATTGGCCAAATTTCAAATGGAAGGCTAAAGTTTATTGGTACCAAAGGCATCTCATCCCTTTTTACAAATCAGTTTAGTCTTTGGCATTTATCACATTGATTTATCTTGTGTCTATAATCTCTATAGAATGATGGGCCACCATATGACTGCTTGTAAGATTTTCCTAGCTATAGTATCTGAACGAAAATTCCCTCCTGCAAGTCCAACGTGAGCTTCTTGGATAATACTCTCTCTCATGTTATAATGGACATCTCCTTAATACATCATCAAGTACAATCTTATATAAACATCCATTAATTATTGTATATGAATCGACCTTCATTGCAAGGATTTTCTTTTTCCTTCTTGTGAAACCTTGTGGAGCCCTTAAATCTTGTAAAAATTGTAAAATTTCAGCTAGCTCATGTGGTATGGCTTCGACTTTGAACAAGTGGGCGTCTGAAAGGTCGTTGTCAATCCCAATAGATTCCCCCCCCATTTCAACTCTAGAAAGATGGTCAGATCGAACATGTATAATAGCGCAGTCATGTATAGATGTTGATGACCTGGCCTTTAAGTAGGAAAAAAAATGCATTCTAAAAACAAAGCAAAACTGAAAGCTAAACCGAATTGAACTACAAACTAAAACTTACGAAACCTGAAACCACTATGAACTGAGTTTTATCAAAGACTGAAGGTAACAAAATTGGAAATATACTAAGATTAGTGTATTCTCCCTGAAGACATGCATGGCCCGTCCTCTCCTACATAACTTGACTTGATCCTGGGTGACCTTGAAACCAATTCTAGGCTCACTTAACAAAAGGATCAATTATAGGACCGTTTTAATTAATCTTGATTACAATTAAAAGCTTGAATTCAATGTGTGTATTCAATTTTATGATTGTTTTGTTAGTCTCATATATCATCACTTAATGAACATCATTGCTGAAATAACATGCATCAGGAAAACATGAGACAAGAAATCAACACATGAGGCGAGAAACCACTAAGTTGTTAACGAAGTTCACTAAACATCCTAGCTACATCTCTGGGCTCCGCTCAATTGTGTAGTCGCTTTATTCCCTTCTTCAAAGATACTCTCATTTACAAAGGGTTGAATTCCCATATCATCAAGTGGTAGTAGAACACCCACAACAAGTGGCAGTGACGAAGAGATGCTCTAATAGAATGGAGAGAGTTGATTCTCAAAAGTGTGTGGCTATGTCACTCATAGAAAGAGAGGGCTACCTTGTTGAAATATTGGACAATACTGAGAGGGGGGGTGAATAAGTATTATAACATTTCACAATTTAAAACCACTTTTTCAATTTACTTATTAAAACACATAATCAACAAGAACAAAGAACACAAATTTATCGTGGAAGCCCAATTGGGTAAACCACCAATACTTCCTATTACTACAAAATTGTTATTTACAAATAGTTTTTGCCTGCTACTACAGACAATGATGATATTACACCCTATTTATTGGCAACTACTGGAAGGAGGTTACAACCCCTTGTTTTGTCAGCTATAACTGACAGGATGTTACTACACCTTATTTACCGGCTTCTGCTGGAAGGATGCTACAACCCCTTGTTTTGTCAGCTACAACTGACATGATGCTACTACACCTTATTTACCAGCTTCTGTTGAAAGAATGATACAACCCCTTGCAGGCTTGTTGCCTGCCCTAGCGCCACCTTGCCATCTTGCACGGATTTTTATCAGTCTTCTATTCACTTTTTGGACTCTGTCATTTACAATCACAGAGACAACTTCTTTCCTTCAATTTTTTTTATAAATACTTTTCCTGCGGACGCGTCTCTTTATTCTGGAAACAGGCTCTTTTAAATCTATGTTTTTATCTTTTAATTGTAATTTTGTTTATAAATTAATTTAACCTTCTCCTCACACCTCTTCGAATCTTAGTTTAAATTCTGTTTTTTATTAATTAATTAAATCTCTATTGATTTAGAGATTCTTAATTAATTAATTGATTCACAGATCATTTTCAAGCTTGTAGGATTCATTTCTTTCATAATTGCATGCTTGATCTCTCTCTGGTTCGCGGGCACTTCAAAAACCAATCCTATAGGTCTCCTCTCCTTCATCAACGAGCATACTATGTCCTCTGGTCTTCAGGCTTCTTCAATCTCAGGTCTGCAGGCTTCCGCAAACCTATACCTGTGGGCTTCCTTTCCTCCTCTGCAGGCTCCCTTCAAAGTTCACTTCTTCAATTTTCGTGACTCTTATTTATATACTGTGGCTTGGATCCTAAAGATCTGCAGGTGTCTTTACACTGATAGTGTGGCTCAATTCTTCATGCGAGCATCACTTCTTCTCTCCACTTGCGCCCTTCATCTTCCTGACCGCGGGCTAGCCATCACGTTTTACCCAACGATCTATATTTCCGAAATCACCCAGAGTCATTGATATCTTTTCGTGCTTTTTCCTGACCGTAGATCTAAGATGAAGATCAGATAGCGGATATGTGACTTCTTCCACATAACATTCCACGATTTCTGCTTTCCGAACCAATCTTTCCACACCGTCGATCTTATGCGGATGTTTTCCGGACCGTCGATCTTTCGGATTGCAGGTTGTAGAACTCTGACATTTCCCAAAGTTTTTTCGCGGTTCTCTGCCTTTCGCTTTGCAGAAACCCATGTTATTCTAGAATTTGATTTCTCATCTTCCACATTCCGCCTTCCTCTCTTCGCTTTGTTTTAACCGTTATGCATTTTTTTATCTCAACATGCAAACTAACAGATTTCTTGGTTTTGACAGGTTGATATTTTCCTTATCTGATCATCATAAGGAAAACCAAGAGCAAGGATAGAAAGCCATTTCAACAGTGAACAATACCATATCACCTTTAAATATTACTGACAAACACACAACCTCTGGCATGCATTTCAAAATGGCTTCTCAATCTCATTTTCTAAGACAACCAATTTTCTTAATTTGGTCCAATCTACTTAAAACACTGTTTTGGCAAGTCCATAAATTTTCCTTCAAATTCTTCCAAGACAATCTGAAAACATGGCCAGATAGACAAAATAACAATCTACAAGACCTCTATGTGTTGTGGGTATTTACTCTAACCCATGATTTAGGGCAGGCATATTTTTTAGGCTACTTAGTCATTTTTGCTTGCTTTGGCACAAACCCCTATTTTGGCAGACCTAGATCTTTCTCTTCAAAAGTGATGGAATCAAACTGAAATCATGACTAGGTAGCCATTATAACAAGTTATAGCCTGGTACCATGGTGCAGGCATTTTAGTCAACCGATGAATTATGGCGGGCATTCTCTTAGACCCTCTTAGACCAGTTTTGACTATATATTCCATACTTAGTCAATTTCCTGATTTTCACCAATTTGCCATATTTCTCCAGAATGATGTCATAATGCAACAACAATTTCAACTTCATGCCACATCATCATCTATGCCATGCCATGCCATTTTCCATATCATCATCCATGCCATGCCACGCCATCATATCTGCCATATCATCATCCATGCCATGTCATCACTACCTTTGTCTTTCACTAAGTTTGTCCCACCATCGTATCCTTGGTTATTCCATTTTCATTACTGCACTCCTTTGACATCAATGATGATCTATGTAATGGATCGTTTGTCTTCAACTGATTTCATCATGTTACCATGTCTATTGGTTATTCCTTTGTCATCCGTGAACTCCTTTGACATCAATGACAACCATATTCTCAACAATCTCCCAATTTGGCATTGATGGCAACATCTAAACATTCTCCCCCTCTAAGAACAATGACAAAGGATAACATGTTATACCATTGTTGTACCTATTTTGATATAGGATTTCCCGTCTTTCTTCTTTCTAACAACTTCCCCTATCATCATATCTCCCCTTTGTTAACTGAACTTGGTACTAACCAATGTATTATCATTTATCTTAACATTTCTTTCTTGCAACAGGTTCTTGAATGAAATCCCGAATGATAGATCCATAGACTCCCCCTATCATTGTACTTCCTCTCTTTTGTCAACACTTTTGTGACAAAGTTTACACTCAGCATTACACTGTCTTTTAGAAACTATATTATGTAACTTTCTCTTCTTAAGAAGTCTTCACATAATCCTTGGTCTGAGAGAACAACAGGTTTTGCTACAAGTTTGAGAGATAAATTTAAAAAGAACTTCCTTAAACTGATTTATAATTTTTTTTAAAATAACCATTGTTCCTTCACAATCTTCACTGTTAATTTTTACTTATCCTGGCATCTTTTTAATATACTGGATTTTTTATTTTTCAGATTAGACTTGAGTTTTCTTCCACTGTCAACAATTTTTATGTGTCATGACTTCAAATTCTAAGTGAACATAAAATCTTTATCTTTTATTTGATTGCAGGCATCATGGTCTTCATGAATCACACATTTTGTTGTTCTAATGTTACTTCATAGGTCTTACACTTTCGCTATGTCAACCATACACCGATCTTATTATTTAACCTTGATCATCTATTGTCTTTGATGAAGATAGCTTTCAACATACTTCAACATTAGATACCAATCGAATATTTTGATACCTATTGGAATTTTCTGATTTGAACTCCCCTTGAGTATATGATCACTCTGAATGTTATTTTCAAGGTTCTCTTTAAATCATGAGAGATATTTAGAAAAGAATCCCACAATCATCACTATATCCTTCTTCATCACCTTCATTGGTGTATTCTTTTACATCTCTATCTTGCTTTTCCTCGTAATGGATGTCATTCTTATTTATGGCACTGTTATGCTCATCATCATCTTTGGAGACCTCACTAATGTTTGAAATTTATGTTTCTTTCGAGTTCTCGTAATCTGACTTTTTCCTCCATATTTTCCCATGAGGTATCCTGCTTACTTGTCCTTTATCATCTTCTGTGTTTGTGTCTTATTTCCTTCTCAAACTTTGATCTTTTCCCTTTGTTCTACAGTCAGCAGCCTTGTGACCAAACTTATGACAACAATGACAGTATCCATAGAATTTCCCTTTATGTCTGAGGAATCTTTGATCTTCTTGCTTCACAACTTCCATCTTCTTCCACTATTTCTGAGCTTCTACTAAAACACGCTTCCTTAGTTTACATTCTCTAGCCACATGTCCAAAGTTATTACATTTGTAACACTCTATGTCATATCTTTGAAGAGGTCCAAACCGATTATGATTTCTTCCTTTTGGTTTACTAGACGTATCCTTCTTATATTCATAAACCTTTCCATAAGCTTTGCATTTCAGGGCTTTATGGCCAAAATTATTACAAGAGTAACAATGCCCCAAAAAGATATGTCGATATCTAATTGTCATTGGTTTTTTAGATACCTCATTAGTTATGTCTGTGTCATGAAAGGATGAGACATACTTCTTACTTTCTTCCCTTTTAACATGACTCTTTAGTGCTTCATAGTTTCTTTCATTTCCACCTTGGTCTGTGATAGAGGAATATTTTGGCTCATTTACTTTGTCATATCCTAGACCAGTTTTATCATTTGATGGTCTTTGGCTACTTAATATATCATCTAAGATCTTTGAGATGTTCTTAAACTTTGATTTGATATATTTTTCATCAACCACTTTTCTAAGTTGGATAATCTATTTTTCAAGTTTTTTAGAATCTTGGATTCTCTCCTTGAGGAGAACTACTAGATCTTCTTTGGTCTTCTTGGCCTCTTGAAGCTAGTTCTTCAAGTCCATAATAATTTGATTTGTTTCTTCTTGGTACTTTGACAATTTCTCTTTCAAAACTTTGTTTATTTTCCTACATTTTTCAATTTCATCAACGTCAGCCATGTATTGAGCTTCTATGTCCATTTCTGATTTCTCATCTGAATTTGTTGTCCCTATAAATAGGATTTCTGCAACTTCACTTTCATCGTCACTATCTTCTTTGGAATAGAAGTTCTTCTTCTTTTTCTTAAACTTCTTCTTACCCATTGTCTTACCTTTATGACAACAAGATTCTTAACTTATGATCACTCTCCTCTTGTTTTGGGTAAGGACACTTATTGGAAAAATGTCCAATTCTTCCATAGTTAAAACATTTCAAGGGTAGCTTTTCTTTGTATTTCCCAGTACCTCTCTCAAGTTCACTGATGAAAAGAGCTTCTTCATCATCTAGTTTCTCTAATTGGTTCTTGGATAGGGCTTTAAATGTTGTGTATTTTCTCGAGGGTTTATTATGTCTCGTCCTCATCTCATATGCAGTGAAGATCCCATGTAATTCATCTACTGTCATGTCATCAAGGTCATCCTGTTCTTCTAGAGTGGACACTTTTGAGTCATACTTAATTAGCAATGTTCTTAGTACCTTTCTCACCACTTCTCTTTCTTTTAATTTTTCTCCAAGACCTTAAGAGCATTGACAATCTCATCTACTCTTAGAAGGTATTTCCCAATATTTTCCTCGTCTTTCATTTTAAGGCTCTCAAATTGTCCTTTATATGTCTGAAGCTTAGATTCTTTGACTTTAGATGCTCCTTTATAGATAAGTTTAACTTATCCCAGGCTTGCTTGGCAGTCTTGCATTGCGTAACTTTTGTAAATACAGATTTTGTCGACCCATTCAGGATTGCATTTAGGGCTTTGGCATTACCTTCATATTGGCCTAGTTCTTATGGGTCTGTGGGTGCTTGGTTATCTATTTTATACTCTTTCTCAGTTGCTGCCCAAACCTTCCATCCAAGGGACATCAGATGGCATTTCATTCTCACTCTTTGGCATTACCTTCATATTGGCCTAGTTCTTATGGGTCTGTGGGTGCTTGGTTATCTATTTTATACTCTTTCTCAGTTGCTGCCCAAACCTTCCATCCAAGGGACATCAGATGACACTTCATTCTCACTCTCCAGTATGCATAATTTTCTCCTATGAATAATGGAGGTCTGTTGGTGGCTAAACCTTCTTGTTGATCCATAGTGGTTTTAAATAGAATCTACCTTCCGGTGGTTAAATTGTGGTGAAGGAACCTGCTCTAATACCAATTGTTGAAATATTGGACAATACTGAGAGGGGGGTAAATCAGTGTTGTAACATTTCACAATTTAAAACCACTTTTTCAGTTTACTTATTAAAACACATAATCAACAAGAACACACATAACACAAATTTATCGTGGAAGCCCAATTAGGTAAACCACCAATACTTCATATTACTGCAAAATTTTTATTTACAAATAGTTTTTGCCTACTACTGCAGAAAAGGATGGTATTACACCCTATTTACCAGCAACTACTCGGAGGAGGCTACAACCCCCTGTTTTGTCAGCTACAAGTGACAAGATGCTACTACACCCTATGTTCTAGCTTCTGCTGGAAGGAGGCTACAACCCCCTGTTTTGTCAGCTACAACTGACAAGATGCTACTACACCCTATTTACCAACTTCTGCTGGAAGGAGGCTGCAACCCCCTATAGGCCTATTGCCTACCCTAGCGCCACCCTGGACTGATTTTTATCAGTCTGCTATTCACTTCTTGGACTTTGTCATTTACAATCACAGAGACAACTTCTTTCCTTCAATTATTTCATTGATAAATACTTTTCCTACGGACGCATCTCTTTATTATGGAAACATGCCCTTTCAAATATTTGTTTTTATCTTTTAATTGTAATTATGTTTATAAATTAATTTAACCTTCTCCTCACACCTCTTCGAATCTCAGTTTTAATTATGTTTTTTATTAATTAATTTAGAGAGTCTAAGGAGCCCTTGGACTTGGTGCATTTAGATGTATGTGAACCTATGAGTGTCGATTCTTTTAGTGGTTATAGTTACTGCATAACTTTCATTGATGACTATTCTAGGAAAACTTGGATCTATTTCCTGAAGGACAAGTCAGGGGTCTTTGAGAGGCTTCGGGAGTTCAAGACTCTCATGGAGAACTAGACAGGGAAGAATATTTAGATGTCGAGGACAGACAATGGGGGTGAGTACACATCCAATGAGTTCCTAGAGTTTTGTTCGACAGAGGGGATAAGGAGCACACTGTGCCCCATACCCCACAACAGAATGGATTGGCAAAGCGAAAGAACAAGACTATGGTAGGGGTATCCAAGGCCATGCTATTTGATCTTGCCGCTATTACTTTGGGCCGAGGCATACAAGATTGTAGTGTACATTTATAACAAGTGTCCCCACACAACTTTGGAGAGGAAGACACTCGAGGAGGTCTTCATAGGCACTCGACCAGATGTGAGTCACATTCACATATTTGAGAGTGTTTGCTAAAGTCATGTTTATGATGACACTAGGAACAAGTTGGACCCTTCTGGAGAGAAGGGGTTACTTGTTGGATACAATGAGACTTTGAAGGCATACATAGTTTACATTCCTACTCACAAGAGGATGATTGTGAGCAGGGATGTCTAGTTCGATGAGGAAATGGCCTTGTAGTGATCTATGGACTTACCAACATAGCAACAACCAACATAGGACACGGGGTTCAAGTTGGAAGATCTAGAGGTACAGATATAGGTACAAACACAGGGCACATGTTTTGGTAGTCAAAGGGAGTCAGGCGGACAAGATCCTCCTATATTTGATGGGGAGGATGAGCAATAGCATGAGGAGGACATCCAATAGCCGCAACAGGAAGACACTAGGCCATGAACTAAGTGGTATAGGTCCACTATTCAGGATTCCAGACATGTGAGTCTTCCACATATATCTTTTAGACGGAGCGTACCACTAGAGAGACTCAGTTCTATGGCCCTGATGACAAAGTTGACTAACTCTGAACCTTCTAGATTTGAGGAGGTTGCACAACATGACGTGTGGCAGGAGGCTATGGTTGAGGAGTATGACTCTATCATGAAAAATCAGGTATGGGAGGTTGTGCTAAGGCCCGAAGGTAAGAAGCTGGTGGGATCCAGATGGATCTACAAGGTGAGGCATGCAACAAACGAAAGCGTGGAAAAGTATAAGGCCCACTTCATGGCAAACATGTTTTCATAGAAGGAGGGTATTGACTATGAGGAGACTTTCTCCCCTGTTGCCATGTATTCTATTCAGACCATTATCTCACTAGTAGATGGGATGGGTTGGCGATTCCATCAGATGGACGTCAAGACTTCCTTCCTCAACAGAGTGATAGAGGAGGAGGTATATATTGAACAACCAGAGGGGTTTGATGTGGATAACAGGGAGACACATGTATGCAGACTGCATCGAGCTCTTTATGGGCTCAAGCAGGCACCTCGAGCATGGTACTCAAGGATAGATAACTATCTACGGGAGATGGGATTTCAGCAAAGTAAGGCTGACCACAACCTGTACTTCTTGACAGGTGAGGTGCCTCTCATATTGGTCTTATATGTAGATGATCTCATTCTTACAGGAGATGAGAGGTTGATTGATGACTGCAAGTCCAACCTTGCAGTTGAGTTTGTGATGAAAGACCTTGGGTTGATGAATTACTTTCTCGGCTTGGAGGTTTGACATAGAGATGGATGCTTCTTCATTGGACGGGGGAAGTATGCGATAGAGATATTGAATGTTAGAATATGTAATGATGACTTATGTGGTATATTGGTAAAATGTCATTTAAAAGCATAAAATAACTCTAATATTATAAAATAGAGTTATCTTACATGCATCATTGTAATTATATCCGTTGTAACCATTCTCTATATAAAGAGGTGGAAATTCATTTATCCCACATGTGTTATGGGATGTATTGTAATCCAAACCTCTTGGTATATAAGAGAGGTGAATGAGACCCTTTTGGGTATGTGTTGATTGTAGTTAATCACACATCACATGTTGCGTATGTCATTTGTACACACATGATTGTGACAAGGTTGGGTGATGGAGCTTGATGTGATGCATATGTGAGGATGCCATGTATTCTTGGAGATCTATTTTCAGAATAATGGAAGATGCAACCTTTTCTGTGGACGTAGCCCATCTTGGGTGAACCACATATATCAATGTTCTCTTGTTGTTCTCTTTTCTTCAATTTTATTTCATGCTTTATGTTGCTTGGTAGATAGAAGGATAGACTAGTAATGCTTTTCATTATTTTATATTATGTTATGATATTATTTTATATGCTCACAATATTCTAACATGGTATCAGAATAAGTTGCTATGCTTTACCTTCTTTGGTAATTTTTTTTATTTTTTATTTTCAAGCAACATATGCTCATGATTTTACTTGATATTTTCATTTTTTGTGTGGTTTTGTGACCCGATCAATAATGCCCATGTGGTATTTTTTTTTTAGATCTGGGCTTTATTATACATATGTGATTTTTTCTTTGAAACTCTAATCCTTGTGGAGAAGTGTTTCGTGTAAAATTGGGCGATGACTTTCAGATCTTTTTTTTTAACACTTTATATGTAGTTTTTTAAGAAATAAATTACAGATCTGAGTTCCTCTCGCAAAAATACTCCATTTCAAAAAAACAATCTTCTGATTTCGTGTTTAGAAAGCGAAGACATCGCTGATTTAAAATCAACTATTTTATCAGAAGTTTTTTCATATGGATGAAAAACATTGCAGAGCAAATATCTTTTGATTGAGTGCCCAAATTTTTGTTCTATCCACGGTAGTGGATGCATAATTCTCCAGTTCCGAAAAAAGGTTATATTAAAAATTTTGGGAAATATTGGCCGAGTTATGGTCATTTTAATTTTTTTTGTTTTTTTTCTGCTTTTGGTTTTTTGCTGCAGAGTGATAGATTCGTTTTTTAACAGTTGTTGGGTTTCAATTTTGGTGAAAAAATTTAGTTTTTATTCATCTCTTATCTTGAAATTCTTGTCACGAGCTTCTTGATCTCTTTGCATTAGGGTTTCTGTTCTTATTAATCATGTTTACAAAGGTTGTCTTATTCTTGTTTATGTCTATAACCTTCTTTGTGTGGAAGATGTTTTGACATTTTCAGGAGCATGGATCTCTAGTATGGTAATGGTGACATCAAGAAATGAACCTATGCTTAGGACTTAGTTGTTTAATGACTATATTTTCATATCTATAAGTGATATCATTGTTTTATTTGATAAACTTTTTTTACATAATATTCTAACGTGGTTTCACTCTTCTAATAATGATAATGATGATTCTATATGTGTTATCTTGTGATCATTATTTTCTTTATTTATATGTTATTGCTAACCTTTGTGTAAAATCAATTTCATAGTTTTTATAAGCAATCTCTTTATGATTATTATATGCTCTTGCTAATTGATTTGCTTTAGAGTTTTATTTCCGTGCTCAAAATGCTTGGAGAGGAGTGTTCCTAAATTACTAAAAGTTTGATGAGATAGAAGGTTGGATAGGTTTTTATTGTAATTTTTTTTTTGAAACTGAGATCTTATGTATCGCAACAAAATTTTGAAACTGAGATCTTATGTGGGTGTACGCATGGCAATCTAAAAGGAAGCCCTTTTCATCCTCAACACTAGTATTCTTGCAGATCCTTTAAATACTTAGCATTAATGGAGTAAAGTTAATAATAACATTAATAAATAGTTTATTTTAATAATATTTAAAAAATAACAAATTTATTTATAATGCGTAAATTTGAATGCAATGCACTTTTTTGTTTTTACAAAGATACAATTCGACCCTTACTTTCAACTTTTAAGCACCTATCACCTACCACAAACTCCAAAAAGAACGGGAAGAGTCTGAACACTGCAGTATGTGCTGTAGGTTATAGAGACACTGTGGTTTGTCATAGGCCCCCCCCCCTTAAAGTTTTGATATGGGAGGCTATAAGGGAGTTGTAGGATCTAAGGCAGAGTGATGTAGGCTTTAAGATAGTTGTACACATGCCATATGTTGACATTGACAATTGGTGGAAATGATACAAGCCGTACCATTCATTGGAGTGAGTGTTAATCCTCGAGGTGTATGTGAGTTTGCTGGGAATTGTCTTATTAGGGTGATAGTGTGCTAGGTGGTGAATTGAACCACCAAATAAAAGCATAGAATTATTTAATTATTATTCCCTCATTGAAGTGGCTTGGAGTTATTATATTAATGTCATTGCTAGAGAAAAGGCGTGGCACTTATCTTTGCTGGTTATGCAACCTTATTCATTTGATGCTTTACTTAAATTTCATCTCATACATAAGTAGTGGATGGTCATATCATTGTGTTTATGGACTAGAAGCAAATGATAAAATCTAAAATATTACTGAGTTTTGATACTAAGAATCCCTCACCCAATATCTCAACTTACTCTTCTAAAAGCATAATAATGCTTTTCAGCTAGCTAAATATCACCTCAATTAAGCATAACATTTACATTCATGAGATCTTGCAAAATTCAGACCTCCAAATTCTCAAATTTATTCGGAATATGATAACAACAATCATTACAGGAGCAGAGGTTACTTGCTTTATGTAAATGAAGAGCAAGAGCTTCGCTTAAATAAAAAATGAAAGACTTAAAGGGGGCGCACTTGATGAGCTTGGAATGAGTTGGATAAGATTGGCAATGAGCTGGTAAAGGAAAAAAAACCTCATCCCTTTGGAAACAAAACCCAGCATATTGCTTTACTTCACACTTGCCATCCTTTTATTGGGAGTTGCTCCCACTTCATGAGGAAATGCACCCTTTTTCTTTATAACAAAATCTCTTTGCCTAAAATGCCCGAGAAAAACACTTCAAAGTGTTTTAGAAACATTAGGAATATTTCCAAATTATTTTGCCAACTCAGAAAATTCACTTACGCCATGTTATTTGAGTTTTTATAAATTGCCGAATTCTTTATTTTCTTCAATTTTGGCTCTTTTTGGGGTTTTTTTAAACTAAAAGTTAAGTGAAAAATAAATTACTTAAAAACCTAGGAAAGTGGGTTAGGGGTAAAATGGGTGATCTGAGTTGGAAAATGATCATCCCCATGCCCAAATCGGACTCTAGACCACTCTTTTATTACGTTTTTAATATTTCCAATTAAACTATTAAAAAATAGCCTAAGTTTACGAGAACAATTAATTTTTTCAAAACTCAAAAAAATCATAGGGGGACCTAGTACATGTTCATATGACTAAAGAACAATGATTAGCATGGTATTATACATTGACACCTAGGTTTTAATAACCTCCTAAGGTTTACCCACCAAGACACCACTCTAGCTTTGGAGGAGCAGGTGAAAACTCAAAAATATAAGTCATAAAAAATGACATATAATTCTCAAGGAAAAAAATCTTAGAGTAAAGTAATGATGACTAAGTCATAGGAAATCCAAACCTTTTACACAATTTTTATCATGCTAAGTCATTTATTATAATATACCTACAGGGTATGAACATGTAAAAAATTATAAAAAGGGACCAACACTCAGTCTTGATGAATCCTTAGAAATTTTGAGCACTGAGTAGGAACAATTGACTTATTCTGATCTTTAGTGGCTCACTGGAAATCTCTTAAGTACAACTTAGTGGATAACATGGTGCATTTATCATGCATGCACCAATGATAATATATTTCCAATTTTGCTACTTTTATCTAGCAAGTTGCATTCTCTAGTTCAATACTAGTTCAATGGTAATTCAGTGCGATTCTAGTTTAGTGTAGTTCACCTTTCAATTTGGTTTTGTTTTAGTATGAGTTATATTTCCTACTAAGAGTCCAAGCACTTTACATGAGAGTAGGGTTAGTTGTTGCAAAGTTCTTTAGGAGGATAGTTATCTCCATGAGAGTGCATTAACCTTGGTATTTTCACATGCAAGCTAGGCATACTAAAATTTGCACTCCTAACATTAATTTTTTTAGAAACTTGTTATAGTTTCCGGTCAAGATTCTTCACTTTTTTTGTAAGACATATTACATTATGTAGGTCTTTTGTTGACATAAGATGGTTGATAGAATATTAAGGAAAACAAAATCACCGTGATGAGCACAAGGGAAGCATGTCCCAATAAGAGAAATGAAGTTGCTTGAAAATTTAATATACAATAAACTATTTTGAATTATCTATAGGCTTAAATGACGTGTATGGATTAATGTGTCACGCTCTAGCGAAATCATGAAAAACCTTGAGAAGATTGTTTGCAATGTAAGTGAAAAAGAGTGTAAATGTATTTTAATAATGTTGCAAATTGTGGAAAGTGGATCAAAAGGTAGTTGACATGCAATTTTTAAGCGTGTAAAGGGTTTGTTTGGTATATTGACTCAAGGGTTCAAATTGTAGACTGAATTAGGATTATATATGTAGATCTTTATTGAGTTCCAAGTGTTAGGATATTTAGACACTTAGGAGTTAGTTAAGATAAACTTGTGTAATATATCCGTTAGGTAAACGTGTGTTTCTTTAGTATGCATTTGTAAATATTCTATCCGACGGTCACGATATGTTCTAGACATAGAGTGATTTGATGGTTCAACTTCTCTTAGATCATACCTACCATTGATCCATGGCTTAACACCTGATTGGTCCATGATCTATATTTAAAGAGCATGGAGGGTCCTTGGCTAGTTGATCAATTATGAGAAGCTCATGTAACTTTCATTCTTTTGCATAATAAATTGCTCCAAGTAGCTATTTGGCTGGGGCCGTGGACTATTTTCCTCTCGAGGGTTTTAACCACATGACAAACATCGGTGTGTTGATCTGTGATCTATTTGTGTGAAGCGATTTCTCAAGGTGTTCAGTCTTTTGAGAATACCCTATGTACCCGAACATGGTATCAGAGCGTTTATAAAGAGCCGTTTTCGGTTTTGATCAAGATCTGGAACCGGTGTTGCCGAAACTTTGAAAGGGTTTCTGGTTCTGGAATTTCTGTGCATTTGTGGCCCGTGGGAGCTGTTCCATTGCATCCGAAGCGCCGTTTCCATTGGGAAATAGTTTTTCGTTTTATCAAAAACTATTTCCGTTTGTTTCAGAAACACCCATTTCGGCAAATTTGAAGGTATAATGTTATAGTGATGGATTTGTTTTTTAAAATCCCTCATATTTTATTAGTTTTATTATGAGATCTTTACTGTTTTAGTCTCGCACTGTTGCCTTCCCTAGCTGTGTATGCTCTTTGCTGTGCACCTTGCGTGATTGCGGCAAATAAAAAATAGTAAGGGAAAGTTTTTTTCTCTTTTCTTCTCGGCTACGTATGCTCTTTGCTGAGCACCTTGTGCCGCATCATGACAAATCAGAAACAACGAGAAAACTTGAAAACGTAGACTTTTCGGGTAAGCTAACCAAGATCTAACCCCATTGTGTGGAAAAATTTGTGATTTGCAAAAAAAAAAACAAGCACGGAGAACGAAAGAGAAAAGTAAAAAAAAAAGCCCCCTCCCTCTTTCCATTATTTTATGTACCTTTTAAACTTAGTTCACTTGGTCCAAAGTTGCTTTATTCCTTAATAAGTCTTGAGTTCAAGTTTTATTAAGCTACTTTTTAGTGCATGCGATTTTTATTTTCAAGTTACTTTATTGTAAAGTGCATCTCACAAATAAAATAAAATAAAAAATGAGTCACTTAAGTCTTTTAATTTATTGCCGCACTATTTAAAAGTAACATTATTGTAAAAGTGAACATTACCTATTCTACAAAAGTGATTTACTTAAAAACAACTTTATTGTAAAGTGATTGTCAAAGGTTGATCTTGGGAAGAGGGGGTTCTTTTTTTTAGTTGGTCAAGTTAATATGTGCCACATCACTATTGGGGACATCTTCAACATTTTCTTTGATCAAGCATAACTTCATCATCCAGAATCAGTTTTCAGTGCCCTTTTTTTTAAAACCGCATATTTCTTTGAGATCTTTGCATCCAGACAGTTAGTTTCTGTTCTTTCAGCCATTAATTTACAGTATGGCTGCCCCTTGTGATATTATACTAACAAGTTCTAACTATTTTTCATGGAAATCTCGTATGGAGGGTGTTCTACGAAGTATGGGACTTTTCAGGATAACCTCAGGGAAAGAAACAAAACCCACTGATGATGATAAGAAAATTAAATGGGCAAATAGATGTGATGAATCTCGTGGATTGATTGGGATGTCAATCTCTACTGATTTGCGATTCCATATATCTGGAATTGATGAACCCGATATAGCTTGGGAAAAGTTGGACTCTGTGTTTGGTAAACACAATGAAATTCGGGGTCATCAACTTGAGAATGAGTTGATTTTCTTGAATCCAATTGATTTTTCATGCATTCAAGACTATTTATCTAAGTATAAAACTATTAGACTCTTATGTGCAGAATGCAAGATTAAGAAAGAAGACAAACAATGTATTTATCATATTCTTTCCAAATTTGGACCTGCATATTCTGTTTTTGTATCTACATTTTACTCCATGAAAGAATCCTTGACTGCCGCTAGCTATCAAGAGAATAGTCTTGAATCCTTTTGTGATTCCTTAATTAGAGAGAAAGATAAGCTCATTCATCTTGGAATAATTAACAATGCAGATACATTTGAGAAAGCCTTATTGTCCCAACAGAAAGAAATGTCCAAGCCTCCCAAGAAACAAAATTTTCGCAATAATAAGCCAAACAACAAGGGTCCCAAACCCTCTCAGTCAGCTCCTTCTTTAAAAAATGACAAAGGATCCAAGCCAAAAGGAAAGAAGACTGAGCGTCATTGCAATTTTTGTGGGAAAGATAATCATGATGAATCTAAGTGTTTCAAGAATATGGCAACCTTGGAAGTAACAATGAAGAAGCACCACATCAACCTAGATTTGTCTTTAGAATCTACCTCTCATGGACATGCACTTTGTGCTTCTGGTTATTCTTTTTGACTATGCATGAATGTAACACCAAGCAAATATTTGTTGGTGATGATAGATCTCTAAGTGTTGTAGGATATGGAACAGTTCCAGTAGAAAATGATCATTTCAGTGATGTACTATGTGTTCCAAATTTTTTTTCCAATTTTTTATCAGTCTATCAAATTACTCATTCAGATGAAGGTAAAACTGTGATGTTTACACCTCACCAAGTTATAATCAATGATTTTAAAAATCCTCAAAATGTCCTTGCTACTGGAACTGTTGATGATATTACCAGGTTGTAAAAATTTAACAACTTTGGGTCATCACCTTTTCCGTCAGTTTTTGTTGCTCACAGTGATAACTTGAGCAAACTTTGGCATGAGTGATTTGGTCACTTAAATTATCGCTAATTGCAACAACTATGTAAAGATAATATGGTGACTGGTCTTCCGATGGTATCTTGTAAGGATGGTGTCTGTTTCGGTTGTGTACTCGAAAAACATCATTAGGACAGTTTTGACAAACGTGCCTCTTGACACGCCTCGGTTTTCTTGGAGCTTGTGCATAGTGACTTGTGTGGCCCTCTTCCATCTGCATCTTTTTCTGGTTTCAAATATTTCTTAACTTTCATTGATGACTACTCCAGACACACTTGGGTTTAATTCATAAAAATTAAGAGCGAAGTATTTAACATGTTCTTGGCCTACAAGGCCCTTGTTGAAAAACAATCTGGTCATCAAATTATTAAGTTAAGATCTAACAATGGAGGAGAATATGTTAACAATAAGTTCACTACTTTCTGCACTGAACAAGGAATCCAACAACAACACACTGTTCCATATACACCACAACAAAATGGTGAAGCTAAACAGAAGAACCACACTTTAAATGAAATGGCTAATTGTATGATCCAATCTAAGGTACTAAGTCGTCAATATTGGGATGAGGCCATAAATTGTGCAAATTACATAGTTAATTGGACACCCACTAAAGTTTTCCAAGGTATAACATTGGAAGAAGCATGGAGTAAAATTAAACTAGATGTAAGTAACTTTCATGTGTTTGGTTGTGAAGCATGAGCTCACATTCCAGATGAAAAATGAAAATCATTGCAGCCTAAAAGTGAAAAGTGCATATTTGTTGGATATTCAGAAGATGTAAAAGGTTATAGACTTCTTCAGCCACATTCTCGTGATATAATCATTAGAAGAGATGTTAAATTTGATGAAAATATCTTGGCCTGTGAGCCTAACTTGGAGGGTGTGCCATCTTTGGCCTACGAGCTTGATTCAGAGATTGTGCCTTATTCTTCTTCTTTCAACTTCCTTGACAGGTTTCCAACTCCAGTTTCTGATGATGATAGTGAGGATGAAAATCCATCTTCGCTTGCTCATGTTCCTCCAATTTCACCTGCACCAATCCTTCCTCGATGGGTCCGTTCAACATGTGAAGCAGCTGGTGATCTTGCCGGTGATCCTAGAGATCAACGTCGAACACATTCTCAGTTTCAGCGAGCCTCTTCTCTTTTGGCTCAAGTTTCCAAGAATCATCATCCAGAAACTTTGTAGAAGCTTTAGGAAATCTAGATTGGGATGCAGCTATGGATGAAGAATATCATTCCTTAATGGAGAACGATACTTGGGATCTTGTTCCTCTTCCAAAAGAAAGAAAACTTGTCAGATGTCAATGGGTCTACCGAACTAAGTATGCATCAGATGGAAGTGTTGAAAGACTTAAGGCAAGGTTAGTTGCCAAAGGTTTTTCCCAAGTTGAAGGGATTGACTACAATGAAACTTTTGCTCCTGTCACAAAAATGAATTCCATCTGCCTTGTTCTTTCCCTTGTAGCCTTACATAACTGGGAAGTCCATCAAATGGATGTCAAATCTGTCTTTTTACATGGTGATTTACAGGAGTAAATTTACATGGAACAACCTCCTGGATATGTTCAGTATAACTCTAGCCTTGTCTGTCTCCTGAAGAAATCCTTATATGGCCTTAAGAAAGCTCCTAGAGCTTGGTATGCCAAAATGGATAGCTTTCTCCTTGACACTGGTTTTTCTAGATGCCATTCTGACCCCAATGTCTATACCAAGAAAGTAGGAAACCATCTCATCATACTTGTTCTTTATGTTGATGATCTTATCCTTACTGGTAGTGACCCTAAACTTATAACCCATGTGAAATTCAGTCTTAAGCAACATTTTGAAATGTCAGACTTAGGACATTTGCATTATTTTCTTGGTCTCCAAGTCTTGCAAACCAAAGAAGGAATATTTCTTTCCCTGTCTAAGTATGCTTGTGACCTTCTTTGTCGCTTCCACATGGAAGATTGTAAACCAACCCCTTCTCCCTGTCAGTTTGGAGTCAAAATTTTTGCAACTTGTACTTCCCCTGAAGTAGATGCCACCTTGTATCGTTAGCTTGTTGGTAGTATTTTATACTTGACTCATTCCCGTCCTGACCTTTCCTTTGCTATTGGTCGTGTTGCCCGTTATATGCAAACTCCTCATGAAAGTCACTGGAAAGAAGCAAAAAGAATACTTGGATATATTCGAGGTACAATTCAGTTTGGGATTCATTATAGTACAGGGGGGAAACCTTTATTGGTTGGTTTCACTGATTCAGATTGGGTCGACGATCTTGATGATTGAAAGTCTACTGCAGGTGATGTTTTCAGTCTAGGATCTGGACTTGTCACTTGGGCTTGTAAGAAACAACAAGCTCTTGCTCTTTCTTCAGCAGAAGTAGAATATAGAGCCGCAATTAATGCCATTCAGAAAGCTTTATGGCTTGGACATATCCTTTCAGAGTTTGGATTCGAGCAGTAGCAGCCTACTCCACTTTGGTGTGACAATCAAAGTGCCATCATTGAGCTACACATGTACTTCATCAGAAATCTTGTTCATGATCGTGTTATTGAAGTGCTCTATTTCCCTACAGATGATCAAGTTGCAGACATCTTCACCAAGTCTCTTACAGAAGCGAAGTTTTCTAAAATTCGGTCTATGTTAGGAGTTCATGAATGTGTCTTTAAGGGGGGATAGGCTCTAATGCCTCCTTCCTTCTCCTAATAGTGTCACTTTTGGAAATCCTTCAATCCTATCCCAAGTTGTTCTTAAGGGGGGATGTTAGGATATTTAGACACTTAGGAGTTAGTTAATATCAACTTGTGTAATATATCCGTTAGGTAAAAGTGTGTTTCTTAAGTATGCATTAGTATGCATTTGTAAATATTCTAATCCGATGGTCACTATGTTCTAGACATAGAGTGATCCGACTGTTCAACTTCTCTTAGATCATACCTACCATTGATCTTTGGCTTAACACCCGATTGGTCCATGATCTCTATTTAAAGAGCATGGAGGGTCCTTGGCTAGTTGATCGATTATGAGAAGCTCATGTAACTTTCTTTCTTTTGCATAATAAATTGCTCCAAGTAGCTATTTGGCTGGGGCCATGGAATGTTTCCCTCTCGAGGGTTTTAACCATGTGACGAACATCGGTGTGTTGATCTGTGATCTATTTGTGTGAAGCAGTTGCTCAAGGTGTTTGGTCTTTTGAGAGTACCCTGTGTACCCGAACACCAAGATATAGCTCGTGGTCATAAATGACCATAATTATGGAATATGAACATGAGATATGGAAACATTGTTGAAGAGTAAAGTGTTTTGGTAATTTATAAGAATTGCGATTCTAGATTTGAAAGATGACTTGCAAAAAAATGTCATCGACAAGGAGGACGAGCCTACAAGAATCATAACGACCTGCATATCTAGGGAGATTCGTTTTCCTACAAGTGGGGTTGACTTTCGGCTAAAGACTTTGTTTGATAAAACTAACGACAATTAGTTGTGTAGATTGAAAAAGAGTTGATATCTCTAAAGCCTTTTTCTTTTGAAAGAATTGAACACTACTCATAGAATGTAGAAACTTAAGTGGAAATTGGGTGAATGTAGCAAGGATTTTTCCAAGAAAGACTGTAAACTCAAAATTAATCTTGATGAATTTGAAGACACCGTATGATGTGTTCTATTTGACATTCTGTGTTAGTTGGACCTCTAGAAAAGATGATGGTAAGTTCTATTCGTTTGATTATTTTTGTGGGTCGGTGATTAGGGAACAAGAAAAATATGTTTGATGAAGGAAAACTTGAGGTTAAGCAAAAAGCCCATTTGTTGAAGGGAAAAGGTTGACACAATTATAGAAAAATAGGTTAACAAGATAGTTAGGAGAAAAATATGATTACTGCCTCCTTTTGTGCACAATTTTATGTGTGATAGATCGTAACTTGGTGTGTGCCTTCATTGTTGACCTTTACAAATATTGTTGGTGCAAGTGCACTTTGCACCCACTTCCTTGATTTTCACTACATAAAAGTGCAGAACATGCTCAACAATAGGAATGTTTTCAATCCTTCCTCAACTATCAAGTCACCCTTTGCAATCCAACACTTCCAACTCTCACACTAATTTTGACACCTTTTCTGGTACACTTAGGATTCTTACCCAATATTCCGTGGTAGTAAGTCGCCCCAAGGAAACTAACAATGAGAAGGTGGTAGATGGACATCACAACCACCCTTAATTTCTCCAATAGCTTGTCCAAAGTTTGCTAAGTACGATGAGGCATCCAAATAATTCCATATCTCTTGCTAAGAGAGACATGTTTGCACTTGTACTTTGGTCACCTTCAATCTACTAGGTGATCTTGTCAGCCATCCACAAGGAAGGTTCTACCACATCCTAAGTTCCCATTCACAAATGAGGGTAAGGGTCTTCTAGGGCAAATCGCTCTACTAGATACTAAGTTCCCATACACAAATGTAGGTTAGCGTATTCCAAGTCAACTTGTTATGCTTTTCACTTTGATCCACCTAGGTACAATGCATACTTATTCTTTTTCGACTGTGCTGCCTTTATCCATCCACTCATATCAAGAATGCCCTGCTCCTTCCAAGCAAACATCCACTACATTGGCATTGTCATCACTATTGCCCAAGGAAAGGTATTCACCTCCTTCTTGAGCTTTTCAAGCCACCTCGTGTAACTTAACAATTTCAAGGTACTCATTCATTGATGCCTTCTTTTCCCATTGTCTTGTTTCTTGGAAAATAAAACACTTGAACCAAGATGAATGTGTAGAAGGGAATGGTCTGCATCCATCACACCTTTCACCCTTTTGACTAAATGAATCCTTGTCAGGGCCCTTCACAAAATTGGGCACCTTTATCAATGTCCTAGGCTCCAATACTTACTCCTATGTAATGAGCCACTTGTGGATTTTAACCATGAAAGGAGGATGGTAGGTCATTGCCATGACCACCTCCATCAATTGAAAACACACTCTACCCATAATCCACTACAAGGTTCACCATCACAAATTGTTGTTTTTTATGTGCTTCCATGAACTCACCCAGATTTGAGGTCAAGGTGTCTATACTTTCCAATGTTGCATTTGTTCTTGGATTACTTTGAAGACTTTCTAGCTTCGCAACTATTCTTGCTCTCACTTGGACTTCTTCTAAGTCACCTAACTCTTCCTTAAAAAGACAAATAGTGGTAACATGATCTAGTCACAAAGAAACAACATCAATACCTTTGAACATAGGAAATTTTTGTTGCATCCATGTTGCAAAGTTGGTCTCCTCCCCTTCAAATGATTCCAACCTATATGATCAAGTTTCATCTTGGTGTGTCAAAATTTGCAACTTTTGAGCCCAATATTTAGCTCATATCTTAGTCTTCTCTAGAATTCTCACATGTGTTTGGTACCTCATGGATCACTGATCTCGATGTTCCATGAATTCCCTCTTTTTCTTCGTTGATTCTTCCCTTGCGCCATCCATGTCCTTGCGCATAAATGGTTCGACCCTTCTTGATGCCTTTGAATAGACTTACTAAGTCTCAACACTTAGTTTACTTGTTTCCTGAAGCTTGTTGTTGCCCAATTTTGTGCGGACAAACTTCCTTGGTTGCATGCTAAGCACAAGTTTGTGATTGCAACTTCTAGGTTTCCCATTTCAACAACTTACCAACTTACCTCAAGGATTGCACCTAGTAGGAAGTGGTGTATAGCACTAAAAACTTCTCTAATACGAAATGTCATAGACCTACAATTTGCTTAAATTTTTCTTTTTTGAACTTAGGAATTTCTTGACAATTTTTTGGCACCTGAGGTCTATTCGGGTACACAGGGTATTCCCAAAATACCGAACACCTTGAGCAACCGCTTCACACAAATAGATCACAAATCAACACACCGATGTTTGTCACGTGGTTAAAACCCTCGAGAGGGAAACAATCCATGACCCCAACCAAATAGCTAATTGGAGCAATTTATTATGGAAAAGAAAGAAAGTTACATGAGCTTCTCATAATCGATCAACTAGCCAAGGACCCTCTATGCTCTTTAAATAGAGATCATAGACCAATCGGGTGTTAAGTCACGGATCAATGGTAGGTATGATCTAAGAGAAGTTGAACCATCGAGTCACTCTATGTCTAGAACATATCGTGACCGTTGGATTAGAATATTTACAAATGCATACTAATGCATACTAAAGAAACACACTTTTACCTAACAAATATATTACACAAGTTGATCTTAACTAACTCCTAAGTGTCTAAATATCTTAACATCCCCCCTCAAGAACAACTTGGGATATGATTGAAGGATTTACAAAAGTGACACTATTAGGAGAAGGAAGGAGGCATTAGAGCCTATCCCCCCTTAAGGACACATTCCTGAACTCCTAACATAGATCGAAGTTTAGAAAACTTCGCTTCTGTAAGAGACTTGGTGAAGATGTCTGCAACTTGATCATCTGTAGGGCAATAGAGAACTTCAATAACACTATCATGAACAAGATTTTTGATGAAGTGCATGTGTAGCTCAATGTTTTTGATGCGCTGATGTAGAACTGGATCTTTGGCAAGCTTAATGGCACTTTGATTGTCGCACCAAAGTGGAGTAGGCTGCTGCTACTCGAATCCAAACTCTGAAAGGATCTATCGAAGCCAGAAAACGTCTTGACTATCATTATTGCGGCTCGATATTCTGCTCCCGTTGAAGAAAGAGCAAGAGCTTGTTGTTTCTTACAAGCCCAAGTGACAGGTCCAGATCCCAGACTGAAAACATAACTTGTAGTAGACTTTCGATCATCAGGATCTCTGACCCAATCTGAATCAGTGAAACCAACCAACAAAGGTTCCCCCCTGTACTGTAATGAATCCCAAATTGAATTGTACCTCGAATATATCGAAGTATTCTTTTTGCTACTTTCCAGTGACTTTCATGAGGAGTTCGCTTATAACGGGCAACACAACCAACGACAAAGGAAAGGTCAGGACATGAATGATTCAAGTATAAAATACTACCAACAAGCTGACGATACAAGGTGACATCTACTTCAGGGGAAGTACAAGTGGCAGAAACAATGTGATGCGCAAGTTCTTACCTCTCTCGCTTCTAAATCACAAACAACAAGAAACTAACTAAGACTCACTAACCTATCCCTATGGATCAAAACTATCATTAATGGTGAGTAATGTATTGTATTTGCATGCATAAAGAAAATCACAGATAGCTGTTAATGTTTCTGAACACATGAATATCAATAGAAATACAAACAACAAGATAACTTATTGTTAATTAAAACATTCATTATTCAATGTGGAAATTTCACAAAAATAAACCAGAGCACATTCATAACATGAAATAATTACAAATGTTAGAACGATCTCACAATTTATGGAAACAAGCTGAAAAAGAAATAGTTCATATCCAACTAGCCCATAGCAAACATTTGAAAATCCACAAAACTTTCTCCAGCAGAAACATATAACTCTTTATTGTAAAATGAATTAGTTCTTCTTACAATACTTTCTCAAGATAGTCTGGGAAAAATGTCCCTTTCTATCTAAAACTCTCCTATACTTATACATAAGCAAAACTCTTGGGCTGCCCCACCTTGTGTTTTGAGCTTCCCCAACCTTTCTTTTCCAAAATTTTGTTTTGTAGCCTGGGCACAAAATTAATACAATATATTACATTTTAAATCAATCTTCCCAAAAATTTTTATGAGGAAGGCCCAGCTTGCTCGTTGATGAACTTTTTCCATGCATTAGCATCTGCTTCTATGCTTTCAAACCTAGAAGGTTCAAGGAATCGAATGTTAATTTCGTATTTGGCAGTTTGGGTCTTCACCCCCTCTATCCTAGCAGGAATCAAGCGCAGCTGGTCCTCTAATAGGTGTATGCTTGCAGCTGCATGTGCTACTACATTTTTCAATATCCATTCATCCAAGTCTTTGACCTGCTAGATTTTGTTGTTCATCTTCCTTGTACCTGCCCTGTAAATGCTTTAGAAACAACTCATGTTTAGGTAGCACCGCCAATATTTTCTTAGCAGAAACCTGACACCGATTGTATGTGAAGAGTACTCTCCTGCAAAATTTGGCACAAGCATTCTTTGTCTTCTTTACTGTCCTTTTAAATTCCTCTGCAACATTACTAGCAAATTCCATTAACTCATATTCCTGCTGCAATGTCTGCTAATCTTTCACGGCTAGGTCTGCAGGAGATTCTTTATTGGTTTCTATCCAAACCATTCTTCCCTTTATACTTTCTAATATATCCCGAGTCCTATCCAGGAAATATGAAGTGGTATTTATAATCTCCTCCAGCTTGGTGTCGATCTGCAAAACTTTGCATCTTTCATCTTCTATTTGTATTTGTATTTGATGAATCCTTTGCCTAAGAGTTAGAACATGCTCCTTTAGGGGCCGAATCTCAGCTTTCTTCTCCATAACACCCTTTAATGACGCGGTCAATGAATTTTTCTGTTCCTCCAAGGATGCTATCTGCATCTAATATTGCTTTTCCTTTTCTTCTACAGAAGCCTTTTCTATTTCCAACTCAGTAACCTTTCTCTCCAGCTTGTTCTTTTCTTCATTTAAATTTCCACATGATAGCTGAAGATTATCCTTTTCAGTCTTTAAACTCTGATGTTCCAGCCATAACTTTTGTAACTCTACCAAAGTAACCTAGGAATTCTTCATTGTGTTTTTTGTAGATATTGCTAAAGCATCCTTATCTGCTTGCAGCGTTTCACATTTTGTTCTTGAAACCTTGACTTCTCCTGTCATGTCTTCATATTTTTTTTTTAGCTTCTGGTTCATCCCTTTCCTTCTTTAAGGTTTCTTTCAGCTGAGCTACACTCTTCCATGACTGCTCCAGATCTGTCATGAGCCTGTCCACATTGTGTTCAGTTTATAAGGTTAAAGCTACCCCAGCTCTTGCTAACAACCATTAATCTTTATGTGTACCATGTACCAATGTCTTGTCTGTCACCATCTTACTTGTTTGTCCTTTAGTATATACCTTTTTCTTGGTCCTCTTGACAATCATTTTCTTCTCTTTGTCATAGAATATGGTGTTAAAATCAGGTACTTCCTCTCCTTCGGTAGGCATGAAAGGAATCAAATAAAAATCAGAAATCGAAAAATATCCTAATATACTACCAAAAGAGACAGCAGGCTCCAAGGGATCAAGATCAGATCTTCCTTGTTCTTGATCTGCAGTACCTTGAACTTCTTGTACATCGACTTGCTCTATGAGTTGCTTCTCCTTTTGGGATTCTGTTAGCCTGAAGCCCTCACTTTCTGCTTGTTTCTTCTTTATTTCAGCTTCTTCTTTTCTTTTCCTTTCTCCTTATTCTTTCCTAGCTGCTTCTTCATCAACTCGTTTTTTCTCTTCCTCTTCAATTCTTAACCAATTTTTTGCCTCCTCTACTAATCTGCTAGCATCTTCTTCTCTTTTCTTGGCCTCTTCTTCTTCTAGCTTCTTAGATTTTTCTGAAGTCTTGCCTTTTCCACCCATAGTTGTTATCTTTTGCTTGAATCTTTTCCGGAGGGCTGTTATGTTCTTTGCATTGTGGAATGTCTCCTCGTCTTTGTCCCAGAAGTCAGTGTACTCAAAATGGATTCATGCTTCTTTGCTGTAGTCAGCTACTTTATTATGGGAGTCATTTCTATGAAAATTCATTTCTCCAAAGCAAAAATATTTTAGCTCTTTAACAAATTCTACTGCCTGCTTTACCCTCGAAAACTTATAGCTTCCAATTAAGTAAGGTATTGCATGGTACGTTTCCTTCTTATGCTCAAACAAAAAATTTCCTACTCCATCTATATACAACTGTCTGACTGCCTCCTTGTGGAGTACATAATCTATAGCATATTTTGGAACCAGAGAAGGAGCTCTGGAGCCACCATACATCCTTACATACAATCCCTCCTATGTTAAATAATAATCCCCGAACTCTTGTATGACCTTAAAGGCTTCTTCCAACATGCAATTACATTCGGTTAGGGAAATCAAAGTATACAGGGGCATAATGAAATGCTCACAAATTTCCCTATAATAACTGTAATACTTATGTGCCCAAAACAACTTATAAGCCGTGTATACTGGGGTTTTGTCCTTCTCCAAGTTGCATTTCAAAGCAGGGAAAGTCTGGGTGCACAATATGCAGTCAATTAGAATAGAGCTCATATAAAATTCAGATTTATTTTGAGATACTCCTTCTAAGGCTGCACTTATACATGTAGAAAGGTTATTCGAAACTATATTTGCCGAGTTGAAGATGGTTCTTTTTGTAGCAATGAAAAAGATAACCGGTATCCAACCTATCTTGAAACTTTTGCCATTTGCTCGACCAAAAATCCTATTAAGCATCAAAGCAATAAACCTGTAAGGAGCTCGAAGAGTTGAGGTGTCATATTGTATGGAAGGCCTGGTTCTGAAATTCTTTTCTAGTATCATCATTCTCTTTACAGTCTCTACCAGGTCCAACCCTGCCTCCTTTAGCCAACTCTCGGTTAGGTAGACCTGTGGTGAAGGTAAATGATATGCCATAGACACATAGGCAGGTCTATATGCAGCATAGCCTTGCTTTGCAGTGTTTTCTAGAATCATTTTCATCACATCTTCCCTGGGCAGAATCCAACCTATTACTTCTGAACAGGGAAACAATTCGGGCGTTGTAGCTACTTTCATCAAAGCTGACTTTTCGATGTTAGCATATATCGTCAGTTCTTTATGGGTGGAAAATGCAAGACTTTAGAAAAATGTAAGAAGCTAGAAGAAGATGCTAGTAGATTGGTATAGGATGCAGAAAATTGGTTAAGAATTGATGAAGAAGAGAAGAAACGAGCTGCTGAAGAAGCAGCTAGGAAAGAATAAGAAGAAATGAAAAGAAAAGAAGAAGCTGAAATAAAGAAGAAACAAGTAGAAAGTGAGGGCTTCAGTCTAACAGAATCCCAAAAAGAGAAGCAGCTCACAGAGCAAGTCGATGTATAAGAAATTCAAGGTCATGCAGATCAAGAACAAGGAAGATCTGATCTTGATCCTTTGGAGCTTGCTGTCTCTTCTGGCAATATATTAAGAGATTTTTGGATTTCTGATTTTGATTTGATTCCTTTCATGCCTACCGAAGGAGAGGAAGTACCCGATTTTAACACCATATTCTATGACAAAGAGAAGAAAATGATTGTCAAGAGGACCGAGAAAAAGGTAGATACTGGAGGATGACCAAGTAAGATGGTGATAGACAAGACATTGGTACATGGTACGCATAAAGATCCATGGTTGTTAGCAAGAGCTGGGGTAGCTTTAACCTTAGAAATTGAACACAATGTGGACAGGCTCATGACGGATCTGGAGCAGTCACAGAAGAGTGTAGCCCAGTTGAAAGAAACCTTAAAGAAGGAAAGGGATGAAAACAAGAGAAGTCAAGGTTTCAAGAACATAATGTGAAACTCTGCAAGCAGATAAGGATGCTTTATCAATATCTACAGAAAACACAATGAAGAATTCCTAGGTTACTTTGGTAGAGTTACAAAAGCTACGGCTGGAACATCAGAGTTTACAGACTGAAAATGATAATCTTCGGCTATCATGTGGAAATTTAAATGAAGAAAAGAACAAGTTGGAGAGAAAGGTTACTGAGCTGGAAATAGAAAAGGCTGTTGCAGCAGAAAAGGAAAAGCAATATGACTTGATCCTTAGCCATATGATAAGATGCTCCAGAATCAATGAGCCAATCAATTGAAGTAGAAGAAGAAGATGCAGTATAAGAGTAACCAGAAGCACAAAGTGCATGTCCATGAGAGTTAGATTCAGAAGACGAATATAGGCTGATGTGGTGCTTCTTCATTACTGCTTCCAAGGCTGCCATCTTCTTAAAACATTTAGATTCATCATGATTATCTTTCCCACAAAAATTGCAATGACGCTCGGTCTTCTTTTCTTTTCGGTTGGATCCTTTGTCATTTTTTAAAGAAGGAGCTAACTGAGAGTGTTTGGGACCCTTATTGTTTGGCTTATTATTGCGAAAATTCTGTTTCTTGGGAGGCTTGGACTTTTCTTTCTGTTGGGACAATAAGACTTTCTCAGATGTATCTGCATTGTTAATTATTCCAAGATGAATGAGCTTATCTTGCTCTCTAATTAAGGAATCACAAAAGGATTCAAGACTAGGCTCTTGATAGCTAGCTGTAGTCAAAGATTATTT
>LPNX010596059.1:351531-397430 GCA_001517045.1 Pseudotsuga menziesii | reverse complement strand
AAGTCCCCTACTTCATAGAACATCCTCCATACGAGATTTCCATGAGAAATAGTTAAAACTTGTAAGTATAATATCACAAGGGGCGGCCATACTGTAAAATAATGGCTGAAAAAAATAGAAACTAACTTTCTGGTTGCAAAGAGCTCTAAAAAATATGCGGTTTAAAAAAAAATGGCACTGAAAACTGATTCTGGATGATGAAGTTATGCTTGATCAAAGAAAATGTTGAAGATGTCCCCAATAGTGACGTGACAGATATTAACTTGACCAACTAAAAAAAGAACCCCTTCTTCCCAAGATCAACCTTTGACAATTACTTTACAATAAAGTTGCTTTAAAGTGAATCACTTTTGTAGAATAAGTGAGGTTCACTTTTACAATAATGTTACTTTTAAATAGTGCAACAATAAATTAAAAGACTTAAGTGACTCACTTTTTATTTTATTTTATTTATGTGAGATGCATTTTTACAATAAAGTAACTTGAAAATAGAAATTGCATGCACTAAAAAGTAGCTTAATAAGATTTGAACTCAAAACCTATTAAGGAATAAAGTAACTTTGGACCAAGTGAGTTAAGTTTAAAATGTACGTAAAAGAATGGAAAGAGGAAGGGGGCCTTTTTTTTTGTTACTCTTCTCTCTCGTTCTCTGTGCTTGCCTTTTTTTTTTCCTGCAAATCACAAAAAAAAAACAAAAAACAAAAAAAAAAAACTTTTTCCACACAATGGGGTTAGATTTTGGTTAGCTTACTCGGAAAGTCTACGTTTTCAAGTTTTTCTTGCCGTTTCTGATTTTCCATGATCGCACAAGGTGCACGACAAAGAGCATATGCAGTCAGGGAAGGTAATCGTCCGAGACTAAAACAAAAAAAGATCTAATAATAAAACCGATAAGATATGAAAGATTTAAAAAAAACAAATCCTTCACTGTAACATTATACCTTCAAATTTGCTGAAATGAGTGTTTATGGAACAAACAGAAATGGTTTTCGGTGAAACGAAAACTATTTCCCAATGGAAATGACGCTTCAGACGCAATGGAATAGCTCCCACAGGCCAAAAATCCAAAACCAGAAACCCTTTCAAAGTTTCGGCAACACCGGTTCCAGATCTAGATCAAAACCGAAAGTGGCTATTCATAAAAGCTCTGATACCATGTTCGGGTACACAGGGTATTCCCAAAACACCGAACACCTTGAGCAACCGCTTCACACAAATAGATCATAGATCAACACATCGATGTTTGTCACGTGGTTAAAACTCTCGAGAGGGAAACAGTCCACGACCCCAGCCAAATTTATTATGCAAATTTCTCTTGGACTGGTTTTCCCCACAGGGGGGTTTTCCAGGGTCATTTTGACCAAATTTGCTTATGTTTAATGGGTTTATCAGTCTGCTGTTTTTTGTTTTTTTCCACTACTATAGACTTAGTTTTCCAGTGTTTCAACTTCATGGTAGTTGGATTTTATGCATGTGAAGTATTTTTACTTAATAACAGTTAAAGTCTGAAATCTGGGTTTAAGTAAGTGTTTGGAAAAAGTCTGAATTTTTTGTCAAATTTCTACATGGTATCAGAGCTGAGACTCTGTGGTAACAATTGATTGTGGGTGCAACAATATTGTTGAGTTGTTGGGCATGGGTTATTGTTGTTTTTTTTAACAACTTGTGTATTGGAAAACCTTATATGCATGTGATTTATAGGTGGTGGGAAGAGTGTAACTCTTATTTTTTTGGTGGACTTATTTTTTTACTCTCTGAGATGGATACTACTTTGAGGATGGAGGATAGATAGGATGGATCTAGGAATTTTGTTCCCTGGAAGGGTAGGATAGTGCTTATTTTTAAGGAGAATGAACTATGGAATGAGGTGGTGCATAACACACAGGTGAATCCAATTCAGGTTCTGGCTTCCACTAATGCACTAGCACTAGCAACCTTTAACAAAAAGGACATCAAGGCGAGACTAATCATCCTTGATGCAATAAAGGACCATGTTATCCCACACCTCTCAGGTAAAGATCGTGCATTTAAGATGTGGGATCCCTTGACTAGATTATATGAGAGTTCAAATGAGAACTGGAAGATGGTTATGAGGCAAAAACTAAGGGACACCAAAATGACCAAGACAAAGAATGCTTCTTCTTACCTAACTAAGATTTCTCAGGTTTGTGATGAGTTGGGTGTTGCTAGCAAGAAGGTGGATGATGTCGAGTTGGTGAGAGATGCCTTGAATGTTTTCTCTCAACCTTGGCATGACTTTGTGTGTGCAATTGTGGCTAGAGAGAATTTTCCTTCATGAGATAGACTTTGGGATGACTTCACTCAGGAGTAGCTGAGATCTAGCTCCACTTCCATAGGTCAACATAATGCATCTAATGAAGAGAATTCTGCTCTTTCTGCAAAGAGAAAGAAGAAGTCCAATAAAATTTTGAGCAAAGTTCGGTGTTTTGCTTGCATTTGGTATGGCCACTTTTCTTCTTAGTGTCCTAAGAAGAATAAGAAGAAGAATAAGAAGGAGGAGGAGGATACAATAGTTGCAGCGTCAACAGAAGTAGATGACTTTGCGAGAAGATTCAAGAACGAGTTCTCATTGTTCTCCCTTATTTCTAGTGCCGGTAGCAATGGAGTTGTCCAAAATGGTAGATGGTATATTGAAAGTGGAGTAGGATCATCATATGATTGGAATATGACATATATTATGTATCATTTCTAAGACTGGTCCCGACCGGTTTGTTCAATTAGAAGGGGGAAAAGCACGTGTAGTGCGAGGAGTTGGAAATGTCAGATTCTAGCTTAGTCATGGAGGATACATCGAGCATGATGGATTTATCTTTGTTTTAGGGATGAGGGTTAACTTGATCTTGGTCTCAGCCTTGAAGGATGCAAGGTATTCAACATTGTTCCAGATGGGACATGTGTACATATTTCCAGATAGAGATGATCTGGGACATGTTTATATATACTCGGAGAGAGCGGGACTGATTGATCCATAGTTGATTGGTGATCAATTCGGTGATATGTACAAGTTTAGTGCACAACCCACGGTTGATGAGTTAGACGAGGAGCAGGAGGCTCCTGAGTTTGCCGTGGTGCCAAGGGTACATTCTTCAGTTTCGATGGAAGAGAGGGAGTCTTTTCTGAGTACTGACAGGATGCTCAGCTAGTACGAGAGGACCAATGCTCAATATTGGAGAGTGGAGTCTCCCAGGAGCTCATTGTTCAGGGTGGCTGCTAGGAGGTTATCTTCAGATTCGAGTTTAGTGTAGGTAGTAGTGTTAGTTCTAGGTTCAGAGGGAGCTCCTACTATGAATAGTGTGATGTATTTGAGGATGAGACTTGATGATGATGATGGTAGTGAGCACCTCCCTCGCTAAGAGGGAGTGTTAACTATTTAGCTCTGGAGGCACTTCGCATGTTTGTCTTGTAAGAGGAAGTGACCATGCACTAGCTAGGCTACTTTACTTTGTAATGGTGTTTTATAAAGTTTTAAAGTGACTCTTATGTAATGGGAATTTTTATAAAGTATTCGATTGTTTTAATTTTATGAAGTGACTTTATGATATAAAGTGCACTTATTTCATAAAGTAAATGGTGACTTTATTAAAATTAAAAGTAATCGCTTTTGGAGGGAAAGTTTCTCAACCATTGATCATGTAAAGGAAAGATTTAATCTTGGCCTTTGGATTTATGGATTGGGGAAGGAGAAAAGTCACTCTCAAGTTATAAGAGAGGTCCTAGGGTAGAATCCAAGACAAGGAAAGTGTTTTCCAAGAGTGAGCATTTTGGCTAGGCTAATTTTTAGAGTGAGAGGGAGCTACTTTTTTCAAGTGGGAAAGAATCCCAAGGATGTATTTTTTTATCAGCTAGGCTGTACTGTATAGATTCCTGTACCGTACAGTCTACAGTGTACTTGCTACACGGATTTCAAGGAGGTCGTACAGTGCACGAATTGGCTAGGTATGTTTTTCAAGAGATGGACACATAAATCGAGATGTTGCATGAAAATTGAGGCTTTGGCACAATCATTAAATGCTATTGTAAATTAATATTTTGCCTAAAAAATGCTGGAATAAAATTTCTCTTGGATTGGCTTTCCTTAGAGGGGGTTTTTCCATGATCATTTTGACCAAATTTGCTGCTGTTTAACGGGTTTATCAGTTTGATGTTTTATGTTCTTTTCCGCTGCTATAGACTTAGTTTTTCAGTGTTTCAACTTCATGGTTGTTGGGTTTTATGCATGTGAAGTATTTTTACTTAATGGCAGTGAAAGTATGAAATCTGTGTTTAACCAAATTTTGGAAAAAACATTATTTTTTGTGAAATTTCTACACGAGTTTTGCTTAAGTCATATGTAAGCCAGTAAGTTATTCTTTCCACTGTCTATCATGCATAGCGCACGCCTGCAAATGAGGTTGTCGTGAGAACCTTATTTTCCTTTCCAAATTCCCTCCAATATTTTCTTGGTGTATCCAATTAATGTGAGCAATCGTTGTGTACGGTGTGCCTTATCTTCATATAAGTGTGCTTGGCATGTTCATGGCGTGCCTTGTTGATGGGCCAAGGAATCCAAAATTGACTCATCTAGCCATCAACCACATGTCATGTTTGTCCATGTTAGCCAATGACCACCATGGTGATTGTGTGTCTCAGGTTCTTGAAGACTCTAAAGGCTAGGGCCTTGCAATATCCAAGATAATTTTGAACCGATTATCTGATTGTTTTTCCATAATTTATAAGTCTAGGCAACAATTCTCTTTCTTGTTCCTTATTCAAATTATGTTTTTCTCCAAAAATTCCTTGATCTATCGTGTCACAAACTTTGAATTTCTCATGGTTTATGTGTAGTACTATTCCCTATCTTGTGCAAGGTTCACTCAATTGTTTCATGCTTATTTTGTAATTCTTTTTCTGTTTCATCACTTTGTTATCTCATTCTCTAACAACATGTAGTCTACATGAATCTTTTTTATTTCTAAATGCCCTAGTTTAATGCAACCAACAAGTGAGCTCATGTTGTAATATAAGAGACTACAACAAAATGCAGGTAAGAAACTACAACAAAATGTAGGTACTAGATGTACTAACATAATTAAAGAACGATATACTTACTCTATCTACAACATACACAAGTATATGAAGAGAGAACAAGTAACCATAAAGCCGATGATATCCAGTCTTTTTTATATCTTTGAATCTCCATACATACAATGATAAATTGATGCATATTTATACTAAAAATAGAGGAAACGTAGTTATCAATGTCGTGTGACTACCTTGGTCAGTTGAATTTTATTAACTTTAGTTATTGCTGCAGTGACTACCTTGGTTGGTCGAAGTTGACTGCGTTACAGGTTGACTCCGACTTTGATGCATTTATTCTAATCTTGAATTATGCGTCATTTCATCTCCTATACTAAGCTCCACTCAAGGTAATTTCCCCGCTTCACATTGTTGATTGGTCTTCTCCATCTCTTAGGTGAAAGATGATGTCCTTCCCTCACTAGTTTCTAGGGGGGTTTGTTCAATGTGTCTCTACTTTATCATGATACATTTTACCATATTTTTGTTGGTTCTTTTGTCATTTCTCCTTTGTTTATATGTACAACATTGCCTCCAATGCAACTTTGATTTTGTTGGTATCTTGGGGCCTCAAAGTGATCGGGGTGGCCATTACTTGTTCACTTTATTTCCATATAGGTTATATTTGTTTCACTTTATCTATTGTTTCCTATTTCCTCCAAGGAACTGGAATATTAGATAAAAGGCCCCTTTTAGAATAAAAACCAATGGATTGGATGAGAACTTGTCGATTACAAATTCAAACATGCATGCTACTAATTGCAAATGTAGTTTTCTCCCATTTACTCTACCTTATAGTAGATTCTCCTATGTGATTTTTTTTTCCTATAAATATCTCTCACGACTTGGCTTATGCTTTTCGCAAGAAAATTTTATCTTTTTATTCAAATCCATGCTCAAATCTTATCGGATTTTCCTTGCCTAGAATTGTTGTCTCCATCAAATTCTTTCTGCTTGGCAAGAACTCTTTAGAGTTATCTCTTTTGAGAGGTTGTATTGGTGATGGTTTTACTCTATTTAAAAAAATGGTGTTCCCTCTCTCTCTCTCTCTCTCACACACACACACATAAGATTAAAATTACAACCATTTGCAACCATGGTTTTAAAACTTATATTGTTAACAAAATTCTTAAAATCAACCCTTGAATTGAAAGTGGTGCTACCATTAGCGCACACACACTCTCAAATAAATTTCGGAGTTAAATATACAATTTGTTTGAAACCATGGCCTTAACAATTGGTAACACTACAACCAAAATATTAAATTTAAGCATTGGATAAAATATAAATGCTACTAATGGAACATTTATTTTGGTTAAAGTTAAAATTGTGCCTTTGAAACCATGCTTTAGCCATTGATATATTTGTAACAAAAATCTTAAAATCAATCCTTGAATAAAAAAATAATGTTACCAATAGTACCATTTATTTTCGTAGCTAAAATTTATCTGATTTGAAACAATTATCTTAACAACTATGATATTGTTATGTCCTCAATAGGGGAATATAGTTTTCATGAAGGTGGTATTATTCATGTAGGTGGAGGTAATTTTTTTGTATTTCTAAAGTTAGGACTATAGTCTGTAGTTTTTACGTTATTTTATTAACTATTTTTCATAAATGGGATTGGTTCGTACAGATGATCTCAACCTCGTAAAATGGTGCCTAGGACGTGGCGACTGGCTGAGATCATCATGCATTTATTAAGATAATGGCACTGCATGAGCTCATGAGGTCATTAATTAAAACCATTTTCAGGTTTCAAGCAAGTTCGTGAGAAGGTCATGTCATGGTAAGGTGCCAGCAGGTCATGTCAAGGTAAAGGCATATCTACTTTAATGATAGTTGTAAATATCATAATGTTCATGATGATCTAGGGTTAATGGCCGATCAGTAGGACACCACCATTGCAAGATGTAACACATTCCATACCTAAAACTCAAAACGAGCCTTAATTCTCATCCACACAAAAGATAGTCATGAGATCTCGACGCCTTTAATAACATTCTTGGGTTACTCGTCCAATTATGCTTACACATGAAAAATAAATTATCGTAGATATTAGACACTAGATTTATTTTGTTTCATCTGCCGCCATGTGATAATATTAGACATTGGATTTATTTTGTTTCATCTGCTGCCATGTGACAGTAGAATGATCCTTTTGCAAAAAACAAGCTCAATGTCTGTTTCTAGTATTAGATCCTCGGAAAAGTAGCAGACAATATTCCATCTCTGTTGTGAAGACTCGTAAATTTCCACCATATGCCTAATGAGTAGTTTAATTTCATCCCCAACATCAACTATTTTTTTGTATGCAGTGTTAGATCATGGATTATTAACAACTAAGGATCTATGCATGGCGTTGGAATTTCGATTGAAACATCCCTAAATTTTGTAAATAATTTTTTATTTATTTACTGCATGTAATAATATAATTTCCTAGAAATTTATTTAGATAGATGTTATTATTCATCTTCTATTGTCATGCATTACTGATGTCATGTACCTGAGTTATTGTTAGCTTGCTTTATTTGGTGATCTGCCGACATGACATTGGTTTGTGACATAAGAAATTTGTCTCCATCGAACTTGTTGTCGTAAGACAGTTTGTCATTTCTTCCTGCTTGTTTTTACTCTTTAGCTGCACAAGGGATAACTCATGGTCTTACTTAGTCGTTATGAGTAATGCACGAATTACCGTTTTACTCATGTGTAGAGTGGGTGAGGTTACCCCGACATCGTAGCTGGAGAACAATTTAAATACAAGGCCATAAAATACAAGAGGTAAGCTTTTGGTTTAGATAAGGATCTAAACCCTATCCTAGTTTGATGTTCTTAATCCATTCTACATAGTAACCATTTTTATCCTCTATTAGAATAATTTTTAGAAGTCCCAAGCTAGGTACATGCTAACAAATCTCATTATTTTATTTTACAGGTTTGAAATATTTATGTAAAAAAAGTTTGATACACCCATAGTTATATCATCTAACAATGATAAATCTTTATTGACGATTGAACTATGTATATTGGGTATAATATTATATGCATAGGCATTTGTAGAGATTTTAACGAGTCTCTTGATCTTCGTACTGGCACAACGGTTGACTTCAAAGTGATGGTGATAGGCGGTGTATGAGTCATAAACTTGCCACCTTTTAAACCGTGTGAGATCATTCTAGACTCCAGCTGTTAACAACATACGAGTTGTAAAACCCTAGAGGTTTTATTGTGTCTTGAATGTTACACCGATCATTTCAGGGTTCTGGAAAGTGTTAATAATTTCTTCATCTCCTTCGAAGGCCTTCAACTACTTGACCTTGTTACTCCACTATCTGTAACCACCAAACTCGACCTTCATCACCATATGCACCAACCTATACTTGAACCAATCGTTAATGGAGTTTGCAAACTTTGCTTTGGTGATTACTGTGTGCCGTTGAAAACCAAAAGGGTAACTGTAACTTCAATGATATTATTTTTCTTTATACTAGATATTTTCCTTAAGAAAATGATCAAGGTTTAACATCCGGGGTAACGTATTGTGTGTAGGACAACTCTGTAACTGAGTGTGGATGGAAAACCAACCGCAAAACCTCTCCTTTTGACTGGTAAGACCCGTGACAATAGGATTGCATGGCTCTTGAGGAGACACCTGGGTCTTGTGGCGTGTTTTTATGGTGTTGGGTTTTTCCACACTCTATGTTGGTTGTTGATATGGAAGTTATATACTTGCTTTGGTATTATATATAGTTGATAATACAAGAGTGTTATTCCCCTCTTGTGGAGTCATAGACGATTGTTCCAGTTTGTAATTTTTGTTGGCTTTAAATTTTTTTTTTATACTATAAAATCTGTAAGGGTTTCGATACCATTTCTCTATTCATTTCATTTTTCAAGTAAAATGAGTAATTTCCAGAACTATAGATAATGTGGAGTCTTGCGACTATGCCGCTTCCTTTGGAAGACTTGGGGTTTTAAAACTACTTCTAATTTGATTCTGGAAATTGTTTATATGATACAAACTTTCAGTTGGTTTACTTTTACTGTGGCCGTGAGCCTTGCTCTATCAAATATGTTTGGGCTTCGAAAGCAACTCTAAACACAGTTTAATATGTAAATATTTAATGAATCCATCGGGGTTATCTATAATTTTTTTTTAAAAGTGACAATATGAACAATTGCTTATTTCGTTGCTTTTCTTGCATTGTTTTTATGTTATTGTAACTCGATAAGACTATGTAGTTTTAGGGTAAATTTTTTATTTTGGCCTAAGAAGCCACTGCTGTAAGATCATCACTGGTTTGATTTATGATGAATATATTAGGGGGCAAATCCTGTGAGGGTTCTCTATTTACATCCCTTTCTTTAATAAAAGTTGCGCTTTAACTTATACTATACTTCCTTTATCGAGTCCTCCATTTGTTTATAAGTTGTATTGCTTTTCTGGTTATGCAGTCGTAATGTGCTTGTAAAAGATTTACTGTTTAAAGTTGTTTGTTAACCTAAAATACTGAAAACAAATGGCTGTGAAGCCTCTGCTTTTCCAATTAGGTTCTAAGAGAGGGGCCGTAAGGCCTCAATAACAAAGGAATTCGACTTCCAAATAACTCTGCGGGGTTTTTAGATAAGGTTATAAATAAGGTTTTATTATTTAAAAGAATGATTACCCAGTCGTGATTCTTGTATTGGCAGTTATTAGAGTTTTAGAAACACTTTAAAGGAACAAAATTTAGTTGTGAGATTCTTACCGATTTTATTTCTATTTATAAAGACCTAAGAGAGCCATGATGGCCAATTGTTAATAATATTACTGCGTAGATGAACTGGACTCAGTTATAAAAGATCTAGAGTTTTATCGTTTTGTGAAGCTTTTACTTTGAGTATTTACCTTGTTTAATTAATTTTAATGGGCCATGAAACTGTAGTCAAACTCTCATCACTAAAGAAAAGAATTTAAACTTTGCTTAGCTAACCATAATGTTTGTAAATAATTAATCCCTAAGGCTGTAACTTTCTTCTGCAAGAGGAATTCCACAGTAGCAACACCAGCCTGACCCGAAACCTGTAACCAGTGCTACGGTATGTCGATAATCTCGACTTGGTGTTAATTAATAATTTATCTTCTAAGAAACCGGGCTTAAGATTCCCTCATGAAACCATCTTAGTTTTTACTGTTCATTTTAAACCCTGGTTATTTTTAACTTAATTATAGAGTTTGTTTAAAAAAGAGACAGAACGCTTATCCTGGAAGGATTATTTTAAATAGAATATTAAGGAGGAACTTGGATCTATACATTTGTGTTTTTAATTTAGCTTTGAAGTTAATGTGTTGAGAAATGTAAATACCTTAATATGTACATAAAAGAAGAGACTCTGAATTTAATTTCTGTACCTATACTTGTTCTGTAATTTCAGGTTCGGATTTACTAACTGTAATTGTTTATGTTTTGGATTCAAGAGTTGTAGCTTGTATTTTAACTACATACCAAGTATTCTAACTATCAATATATTGAAATCAATATATATATTTATATCATTTCTATTCTTTGTAATAACGAAGATACACATTGATTCAATCATTATGGTACTACTATTCAAACATAATTTCATATCTTCATGTACTAGAGTACATCACTTTGCTGAGAGGAAAAATACATGAGATAATTTTAAATTCATATCTCTATCAATCAATTTCTATGCAAGTACTTACTCAAATAATCATTGCATAAGTACTGATTAACTATAACCTCATTTGAAATAATTACAACTTATTTAAAACAGAAGTAACACAATAACATAATACAGATACAGAGTTGGAACCTGGATGTATTGCAGAAAAAAAGGACTAACACCCAAGAGAGACTGTTCCACCCAACCTTCTCTTGAAGCATCCAAATCACTTTCTTAGGACCCTGTTGCAACTGCAACTATTTCCCCAAAATTTTCAATTTTAGGACCTGTTGGCAGCCAGCAACAACCCCTTCATTTCTCATTAAGATGAAGGGAGATCAGCTCTGTCTATGATTTACCAATTTAAAATTATATAAGAGCACCTTCAAAATCTTCGATTCTGAAGGTACTCTCAATCAAAGAAGAGTAAATGACATGTTAAGAGATTGATGAAAACATGTTTATAAACTTGGCAATTAGCAACTGTCAGTTTAATAAGTCAAGTTCATAAATTTTCATATAATCAATTCGATCATTAAGTTAAATTTATATGATTATATATGATTTAAGAAACTCAAGACGATAGTATGTCAGGAGAAAATCAACAAAAACACATCTTGTGTTTATTTAAAAGCTGGATATGGATGAGGTATTATGAGTTCTAAACTCTTAGAACTAAAGGTAACTCATTCAACCAAAACTCTTATTAAACCTAATGTTCATATTCCATATATAATGCCTAACCATTACTTTGTGAGAAATTGTATATATGTAGTTAGTAAATAAAATGACTATCATATGGGAATTTTCATATATTATAGTTTTACCACTTAGTTTCCTATCAAATTTGATTTCGGATATTAATTGATAAGATTTTGGAAAGATTTACAACTAAAATCTATGAAATTTTATGTATATACTTGATAGTCATATTAAATCAAGTCATTAGCTAGTTGACATGCTAAACATTAAGGTATATGATTTCGTTACTATATCGCCTTGAATGCTACCACCTTTCACGCTAAAATTAGAGAAGACCATTAATTGACAGATTTTACGAGAGCCATGTGTCAAATTGATAACGCTTGTCACTCGGATCACTGAGTTGGCATAGAGATGTGGCTTTCACTTCATGATAAACCGACATCTGTGAATATATTGATGCATCGTATTAACAAGATTTAATGTTGATAGTCATTCCATTTCATTACGATGTACGAGTTCATTATTGACCACTGTCTATAATCAATGTTTGAATTTATGATCCGTCAATCACAAGATCCCTGGTATATTGATTTGGTTCAATTTCACTGATAGTCATGGCTAAGTCGTGGTTAAACATGCATGTATTATAATATAACGTTGGATGTAGCACTCATTATTGCTAAGGTTCGGCTAAAAATGGCCGAGTCCAGAGATCTCATATCTGTCAGATCCAAAGCATGCGAAGTTTGCACATCATGTCATACACTTGGATACCTATTCCCTCCCTCTTCACATCGCCATTCGGTAAATTCTGAAACTAGGGTAGTGTCGAGGAGGTTATGGCTCCATTGAATCATTTCGAAATCTCTGGTTCAGAGCTCATAGAAGCAGATGAGAAGATAGCCTTGTGTTTTGAGAAAATTGGGTGGGGGAAATTATTTAAGTGTTTTGACGGCCATCATGCAGAGGTGACCAAACTGTTTGCCATGAATTTAAAAGACGACGTTGTGCAGATAAGGGGTTTTAAGTTCGTTATTAACGAAGATAAGATCACAGAAGCGACAAAGCTCCCGCAAGTTGGAGAACGCTGATTCAAAGGTAGTAAGGTTAATAAGAAAAAGTGTTTATCTTTGCTGGTGCCATTACCAGACAATACAAAACTGAAGATAGGAGTCCCTGTCAAGTTTCTGAAGCCTGAGTGGCGAGATTTTTACGAAATTCTGGTCAGGTATGTGTCCTGCGATGGACGTTTCTCCCATTTACACTATTACCATTTAAGACTCCTATTAGCATTACAGGGTTGTAGGCTTAATCTGCCATTTTATCTATGGAAAAGTTTAAAGAAGATGTCACAAGCGGTCAGAAGTTTTAACAACCCTGATAGAAGTCTTTTTCACCACGCATTAGTCAAAATTATAGTGCAACATCAATTGTCTTTAAATGGCAAGACATGGGATGAATTTTTAACTAATGGCAAGACATGGGATGAATTTTTAACTAAGTGTGATTTGGGGCCGACCCAATATTGGCCGAACCCCTCTCCAAAAACCCGCAGGAAAGGAAAGGCTGCTAAGCCTGAGGTTAATAACGCTCCTGAAACTAAATCAGAGGGAAAAGGGCTCGATGAAGCCAATCTATCTATAAATGCCGGGGTTAGTAATGACAATGTCGACAATTCAATTCCCTGTTGCTTTGAAGCAGTCTTGAACCAACCCCCATCTGATAGATTTCCTTGTACTCCTGCAAAAATAGAGGAACGATTAACTAAAAGAAAAACTATCAACCTTGTTGATTGTAAAAATCTCTCCGAACCAGCTAGTCCTCGTAAACATGACAGAGAGTCTATGTATAAGCTAGATCATCTAGCTCAAGTATGTTGCGATAAAGGAGGGTTTGAGTCAGAAAATATTGTGTTTTCAAGGAGGGTTACTAGGAGTATGAAACCTTCAATTTCGACTCCTATGGCTAATCGACAGAATAATCAGCCCGCAGTCGTCCATATTGAAGACGATATTCCATCGTCGATCCCTGATACTACTAAGGTTAATAGTCCCAATTTTATAAAGGATAATGGTGTGAAATTGGGTAAGGCCGAGGTCGCTCAAACATGTATGAACACCTGCATTGCAAACCCTGAACCATCTTTTATTAGTTCCCAGTCATCTGGTCAAAACATTGATGACTCTAATTCTCCTCAGGTAGCCAATAATGAAGAAACTCTTCAACAAGTACTAGACAAGACATACCAGAACAAGATTACATAGTTGAAGGATGAACTTAAGCATTGTCAATATAATGCAGCATTGACAGAAGAGGAAAATAGAACATTTAATGAGGAGTTGCTGAGTTGGATTAGCAAGTGGAAAGAAATGAATACTAAAAAGAATCAATATAAAAGAGCAAAGAGGTCAATAATAGGTACGAATCAGCACCTACTTGAGCAAATAGAAAAACAAAAGTTAAATATTATCAGGCTGAAAGCCAAATTAACTGAAGCCCGAAGAGTAGTTGATCTTCAAAGTAGAACTTGATGGTTATTCTCATTTCTTGTGTCGCTGTCAAACAGGTAATGAAATATTTTGTTATGCATGCCTGTAAAATCGCAGATTTTATAGGCATACATTTAAATTTTAGTTTATTTTGTTACATCTATTTTAATTGGTTTTAATGAGATGCTTCGTTTGTTTAAACACAGGTGGATATGTCATCACTCTTCTCCAAAGTTTCAGGACGTTGTTAATGTGTTGGATGGGAGATATGGCTATTTGTTGAAGGCTAGAGTTTCAACAATGGCCACGAATTTACCAAGTACCTTTAAATCAACAAACATTTAGGCTAGTTGTTTTTCTGTTTATAGTGACAGGTGTATAATAAAAGAGATTCGATTCTCTTTATAGTTATAGGAACCCTATAATGTTGCATGTAACATTGATGGGGAAAACTGAATCATAGTATTATATAAGTTAAGAATTTTGATGAACTGAAGATGGAGTGTTTAAAGAACACATACTTGAAGTATATTTTGTTGCTGGTGTTGTTTCATTACTGAAGTTGAATCTTTGGATGTGAGATGCAACCGGACATCTACAGACTGATATCATTACTGGTATTATTGTTTTGGATATATTCTATATTTCAGTATCTTATCTTCTATATTAATATTAATTACATTATGCTTTGTTATACTTGTGTTTAATTATCACTTTCACTTTGTCAGCTCAATATCCCATTTGAATAAATATATCGTTATGACTGTATTTATTAGTATTTTTACTATAAATTTAAGTTATAAGGATATACACTTCTGTCTGTTAAAATTATCATTTGTATTTTTACAGTGATTTTATATTAGACATCATCTTTTGATTCAAATAGCTATGTTGATCATTAATTATTAGTTAATTACAAAAAACTAAAATAATTGTTTATTTTCAGTTTTTCTGTTCAGATATTGTATAACAGAGTGACTTATTATGTATGACTTAAATGTTTCTATTTAAATTGTACATTTTGTCTTTTTGTTCCTCTCATCTTAATTAATAATTAATCTAGTATTTAGAAACGCTCTCAGCTGAGATAGGATAGATAGGATAGGTAAGATTGTTCAGATTAAGCTGTTGTAGCAGTCCCTGGTATACAACATCCTTTGCCCAAACACTCAGATAAACTCCTCCCTAAGTTTAATCCAGATGACAAAGAACCTGCAGAGGTGCATGTTGACAAATTCATGTTGGCTATTTGAACCTTGAACGTTCAGCATGAAGATGTAGTTTATTGATTGTTTCCTCTAACTTTCGAAGGAAGAGCTTCTACATGGTATTTTTCGTTAGTACAAGGATCAATCACAAACTGGGGGGAATTTAATAAAGCCTTTCTAGATAAATTCGGGGAAGATAAAACACCCGCTCTTTTAGCTCTAGAGTTATCTAGGATTAAAATAGAGCCTAAATAAAGAATTAAAGATTTCAATCAAAGGTTTCTGACATTAAAAAACAAAATTCCAATTGCTTCTCAACCTCCTGAGGATATAATTATTGAAAATTATACATCATCTTTACCAAAATATTCTGGGATGTTCGTTAAAAGAGCTGGCAAAACAACATTAGTAGAAATGTTTGAGGAAGCCATTAAAGTCGAAAAGGATTCTATGTCCTATGAACCAGATAGAAGTGGGAAATCTGATTCTTTTCCTTGTAGGAAGACTGAAAAGCTCAATTCAGAAAAATACAAAGCATTTGACATAGAACAGCTGCAAAATTCTATTTGAACATTAACCAACGAAGTTTTAGGGTTAAAGAAAACTAATTCTGAAGCTTCTCCTTCTAGGGGATATTTCAGAAACCAGTTTAGACAAAACCCAAATACAAATAATAAAAATACTCCACCTGACATAGCAGCAAACGAAGAGATTTTTAATACCATTCGAGCTATTTTATCTTTGTCTGAAAACCCTTCTAGTCAAGAAATAACTGAAAACAAAGAAGAAGAGGATTCAGAAAATGATGAAGAATCAGAGGAACCTCAACAAGTTAACGGTCATTTCTGGGACAGTCTTGTGAAAGAACATGAAAGTAAAAGTCCTCCTACAGGACAACATGCCTACAATACTCGTAGTAGAACATTTGCAAATACCCCCGGAGCTTCATCAAGTTCTACTACAAATAATGACAATAATAATTCACAACCAAACAAACAGACTCAATCTGGCAAACAAGTCCAAACAACCAAAGGTACCCAAACTATTCAAAATGCTCCAAGATTAGATTTACAATATGATATAATTGAAGATTTAAAGAAGACTCGTGCAAACATTAGTATGTACGATCTTCTTCAAATCTACCCAATGCCTAATAGTCATGTTATAAATCCCGCAGTGATCTCAATTATTCCTAATGCAAAACAAAATGTTGCTGCAAATAGTTCTAATAATGATTCAACAACAACTGAAAAAGGAAAAGCAACAACTGACAAAGCTTCGCTGATAGGTAAGAATTCGAAATCAACCACACCTCCATTTTTACTTACCTTTGAAATTTTCAATAGGAATGTTCATAACTGCATGGTAGATTCCGGAGCATCCTCCAATGTGATGCCTTTATCAGTATGCAAGAAATTGAATGGGAAATATGTTCCATCTAATTCTCAAATAACTCAATTAGATAGGACAAATGTAAAGGTTGTAGGGGAAATGAAAGATGTCTTAGTCAATATTGCTTGTAACCCTTCAGTTTATCAAATTATAGATGTTGTTGCTGCTGATATTCCAGATGCATACGGGTTGTTTTTAAGTAGGGATTAGTCTCAACAGCTGAACGGTTTCTTTGCCACTGATTGGTCAACATTATGGTTACCTAAGAACGGAAAGTCAAATCAGATAAAGATAAATAGAGAAAGATATATGAAACATACTATCATAGAACTGCATGATCCTAGCGAACCTGTTTTATTTTCAGATTGTATTATGGGGAATTACATGTATGAATTAGGATTCGGTAATTTTAAAGCTGAAAATTCTGCCTTTTCTGAAAATAAACAACAATATGAAATTAGTAATGTGACATCTGTTTCTCCTAACTTTTCACTCAAGGAAACCATTAATGATGTAGATAATCCAAATATTGTGAATATTATAGAAAGTAAAGTGATTGTGCATAGTTCTATCTGGACCTTATATTTCGATGGTGCAAAATCTAAAGAAGGAGCAGGAGCTAGTTGCTTGCTGGTTGACCCTCAGGGAAATAAAACATGTATAGATTGTAGGATGGAATTTAATTGTACTAATAATATGGTGGAATATGAGGCTTTAATTCAAGGTTGAAAAAAGCAATTGATTTGGGCATCAAAGAATTAATTGTTTACGGTGATTCCGAGATTATTGTCAGACAGGTTCGTAACTCCATTCATTGTTTATCTGAACATTTACAGAGTTACCAAAGAGAGGTATGGAACCTTATCTCACATTTTGATGCATTTAACATTAATTCTGTTCCTAGAAGTCAAAATCATGAAGCATATTTGTTGGCAAACGTAGAATCAAAGTTAATTCCATCAGAAAATCTTACACCAGATTTTTTTTTTGTTGAATTGATTTTTAGGCCTTCCATACCTGATAATATATTTAACTGGCGTGTATTTGACAATGATGTGCAGGTATTGAATTTTCTGATGAACGAGGATACCTTTAAAGATTCAGCAATTGACGAAGTCACTCATGATGAAAATTTGCGGGATTTTTCGGTAATAAATGATTTTTGTTCAGTTGAGAAAGCTTTCGAACAGGTAAAACCAGTCCCTAATTCAGTACTAAGATTAGAAAAGTTCTTTGATCTGCAGGATAAATTTAGGTTTATTCCTAATTGTAAAACTAACATCTCTCAAATGAAGTATGAAACCATAAATTTAGGAACAAAACTAAATCCCCAAACTATAAATCTTGGGATAGATTGCAATCCTGTAGAAAAAATAGCTTTTATAAAATTGTTTAAGGAATTTAAAGATGTCTTTGCTTGGACATATGATGACCTGAAAACCTTCAACACACAAGTCATGCAACATATAATTCCAATTAAACAGGAGTCAAAACCTTTTCAACAGAAGTTAAGGAAATATCACCCGTCATTAGAACCAACAATAAAAAAGGAACTGAATAAATTGTTAGTTGCCAAGATCATTTTCCCCATCAGGCATACTCAATGGGTGGCAAACTTAGTTCCAGTTAGGAAGAAAAACGGGGATATTACATTATGTGTAGATTTTAGAAATCTGAATAAGTCTTCTGAAAAGGATAATTATCCTGTTCCTCCCATGGAACAAATTCTTCAAAAGGTGTCTGGGGCTGAGTTACTATCACTTCTTGATGGTTTCTCAGGGTACAACCAAATATTAGTTTCCCCAGATGATCCATTGAAAACTGCTTTTAGAACTCCATGGGGAACATATGCCTACCGCAAGATACCCTTTGGGTTAATCAATGCGGGAGCAACCTTTCAACGAGCAATGGATATTGCTTTTAGAGGCTTAATTAACCATTCAGTTGTCGACTATTTGGATGACGTTACTGTATATTCTAAACATCGACCTGATCATCTTAATCATCTTAGAAAAGTATTTGAACGATGTAGAAAATTTGGAATATCCTTGAATCCTAAAAAAAAAAATTTGCCGTTTCAGAAGGTATCTTATTAGGTTGTGTGGTTTCAAAGCACGGAATCATGATTGAATCATGAAAGAACCCAAGCCATTTCCAAAATAACATACCCTTCTAGCAAGAAAGCAATGCAGCCATTTCTCAGCAAAATAAATTTTGTTAGGAGATTCATTCCCAGTTTCTCCGAAATCATTCGTCCTTTGCAAAAAATGATTAAGAAAGATGCTGTTTTTAATTGGGGACAAACTGAAAAAGAATCATTTCAGAAAATTTTAGAAGCCATTTCAGAAGCTCTTAGCCTTCTAAGTCCAGATTTTAATAAAGATTTCATATTGTATACTTTTGCTTTTGATATTTCATATGCAGCAGTTTTAACCCAATTAAATCAGCAGAATAACGAAGTCCCAATCTCCTTCATGAGTTCAAATTTCAAAGGTGCTGAACTTAATTACCATGAATTCGATAAGCAAGCCTTTGCTGTTTTTAAAGCTGTTAAACATTTTCATTCATATTTACTGAAATCTAAAATGAAAATAATTGTCCCTTATTCCTCAGTCAGAAACTTGTTAGTTCAAAAATACTTAGGTGAAAAGAGGGCACCTTGGATGACAGCTCTTCAAGAATATGACTTAGAGATTAAACCCTCAACAATAGTTAAAGTTCAAGGACTATGTAAATTAGCTGCTGAAGCTACTCATTTACCTAATGATAAAGCTGAAATTGTCATTGATGAGGTTTTACTTATCAGGGAAATTTATTTTTATCCTCCACCTCAAGATTCCTGGTATACCGACATACGGATACTTTTGGAAACAGGGGCTGCCCCTGATTACTTAGAACCAAAGAAGAAAAGAGCACTCAGATTGAAGTCTGCTCCGTATTTATTAATTGATAATATCCTCTTTCGGAGAAATTCAGACGGAGTATACCTTCGATGTCTTGATAAAGATGAAACATAAGTAATTCTGAAAGAATTGCATTCTAGACCAGTAGGAGGTCATTTTGGTGGAGAGACCACTGCACATAAAATTCTCAGGGATGGTTATTACTGGTCCACCTTGTTTCGAGATTCCTATACCTTTGTCAGAAAATGCCAAGAATGTCAACTTGCTGCGGGAAGGGTTAAAAAACCTGCTTTTCCTTTACAACCTGTTTCAGCTGAAAGACCCTTTCAGCAATGGGGTATTGATATAGTAGGTCCAATAAATCCTCCCTCATCTATGCAACACAAATATATAATAACTGTGACTGATTATTTTACTCGCTGGGCGGAAGCTGCACCATTAAAAGTTGTAAATACCAATAAGGTTATACTATTTTTGGAATTCTAAATCATAACAAGATTTGGTATTCCTGATTCCCTCGTCTTTGATAATGCTTCATACTTTTCATCAATTTATTTAACTCAGTTTGCTTTAGAAAAGGGAATAAGAATTAGATATTCAGCTAACTATCATCCCCATGGGAATGGTCTAGCTGAATCAACAAACAAAAATTTATTGAAAATTCTCAAAAGAACTATTTCAGTTCACCATTGTAATTGACATATAGAATTGGTCAATGCCCTTTGGGCAGATAGAGTGACTCCTAAAGCTGCGATAGGTAACTCACCATTCTTCTTAGTATATGGAACTGAAGCTATTTTACCACCAAATTTGTTCTTACCTTCATTATAGTTAGCTCAGTCTGTCCAAGATGAAGAGTGTCCAGCCATGAAAAAGAGAATTAACACTCTGCTAAAACTGGAGGAAGAAAGAGAAAAGTCAAAACAACACTTTGCAAAACATCAACAAATTGTGAAATCATGGTTTGACCAATCCTTTAGTTCCAATCGAGAATTTCAGGTGGGAGACTTAGTTTTAAAATGGGATAAAGTGCACAAGGAAAAGGGAGATCATACTAAGTTTCAGAAACTGTGGTTAGGTCCCTTTGTTATTTTTGAGAAAATAGGTCCAAGTACCTTTCGATTGCAAACACTTGAAGGTCAGTCCGAAACATTCCCAGTGAATGGACTGATTCTAAAAAAATATTTCTGTTAATATTTTCTGACTTAAAATCTATATAATTTGTTTGCTGTTTGTAAATAAATTTATATTGTTATATGATTCCTGTTTGTTAATAAATTTATATATTTATACATAACTTATGTTTGCTGTTTATAAATTAATTTATATTTTTGTATATAAATTGAGTATTAATACAAAAAATTAAGGATGATGAGAAATTCATAAAACTTTTATAACTTCCAAACATCATTTTTTTTTTATAGTTTTAGTTCTGTTAAGTCAAATATTTCAGACTGTTAAATTTTGTATATAATCAGTCAGTAATTTTTAGTTAATAGCTGTAAAAATAAATGTATATAAATAAAATCAGTTTGCTCATAAGCCTGAAACATTATGATACTAGACTGAAATCTTTTAAAATTTGTTCAGGATGATCAAATTTTCTTAAAATATGCAAAAGACCTTCAATGTTTTTATTTGTAAGTGTTTCTCAGATTATTCATCATCTTGTTATTTTCCTTATAAAAGTGGGGATAGCTTATTTAATATCTTCTTCGAAGCTTGTACTTTTGAAATTTTTTTACAAACCTCTACCATCAGTCTTAGAAAAATATTTACCATCTGAAAACTATTTAGGATTTGTTCCAATCAATAAAATGCTAAAATGAGAGACGGAAGGTCTTAGTAATAAGCCGGTCCGATCAGAATCACAAATATCACTAGTATGACATTATTAGGAAACTAATAATGGCTTTTGGTTTAAAAACTAAAAGATAAGGGGTCTCATCACGAGCCAACTGATTCATTTTCTGGTGATATTAATGACTGACATTTCCGTTTGGTCACCATGCTGGGTAATGATCTCTCATTTTACGAAATTTAAAAGATGAAATTGAGATAAAAACATAACTTTTGACTGAAGAATAGGAGGTCTCATCACAAGCCGGCCTAATCATGATCATCAGTGCTGTCTGGAATAACTTCATTTCTGATCGCCAGGGTGATGCCTTTTGATTTAAAAACTTAAAAGACAAGAGGTCTCATCACGAGCCGGCTTGCTTATTTCAGATAGCTCTCGTGAATGATACTATCACATTGGGATACCATACCCAGATAGTAGTTTTCAGGCAGAATTATTGTTTTAAAAGAAAAGAAAAGGAAACAAAATAAAATTATTATGTTACGGAACAGATTCTGGAAAGATTTCAGAGAAGTAGATTTCTATACTCTATGTTGATGGTATAGGTTATCCTTACTATGAAGTACTTTGTTTCGACCAAGATATTGTAAGTTTCTCCCTAATCAAATTTCTGTTTCAAAAGATGGAATATTTCTGACTTATACTTATGAGTATGAATAAATAATGGTTTATGTAGATAAATAATTTTTGATTGTTTTTAATAGGTTTTAAGATTTCATTTTTATCATTTTGTATAAGCAGAGATAACTGGTTCACCCAGATTGTCACCATTTGTTGGCAGCCGGCAACAACCCCTTCATTTCTCATTAAGATGAAGGGAGATCAGCTCTGTCTATGATTTACCAATTTAAAATTATAAAAGAGCACCTTCAGAATCTTCGATTATGAAGGTACTCTCAATCAAAGAAGAGTAAATGACATGTTAAGAGATTGATGAAAACATGTTTATAAACTTGGCAATTAGCAGCTGTCAGTTTAATAAGTCAGGTTCATAAATTTTCATATAATCAATTCGATCATTAAGTTAAATTTATATGATTATATATGATTTAAGAAACTCGAAACGATAGTATGCCAGGAGAAAATCAACAAAAACACATCTTGTGTTTATTTAAAAGCTGGATATGGATGAGGTATTATGAGTTCTAAACTCTTAGAACTAAAGGGAACTCATTCAACCAAAACTCTTATTAAACCTAATGTTCATATTCCATATATAATGCCTAACCATTACTTTGTGAGAAATTGTATATATGTAGTTAGTAAATAAAATGACTATTATATGGGAATTTTCATATATTATAGTTTTACCACTTAGTTTCCTATCAAATTTGATTTCGGATATTAATTGATAAGATTTTGGAAAGATTTGAAACTAAAATCTATGAAATTTTATGTATATACTTGATAGTAATATTAAATCAAGTCATTAGCTAGTTGACATGCTAAACATTAGGGTATATGATTTCGTTACTATATCGCCTTGAATGCTACCACCTTTCACACTAAAATTAGAGAAGACCATTAATTGACAGATTTTACGAAAGCCATGTGTCAAATTGATAACGCTTGTCACTTGGATCACTAAGTTGGCATAGAGATGTGGCTTGCACTTCACGATAAACCGACAACTGTGAATATATTGATGCATCGTATTAACAAGATTTAATGTTGATAGTCATTCCATTTCATTACGATGTACGAGTTCATTATTGAGAACTGTCTATAATAAATGTTTGAATTTATGATCCGTCAATCACAAGATCCCTGGTATATTGATTTGGTTCAATTTCACTGATAGTCGTGGCTAAGTCGTGGTTAAACATGCATGTATTATAATATAACGTTGGCTGTAGCACTCATTATTGCTAAGGTTCAGCTAAAAATGGCCGAGTCCAGAGATCTCATATCTGTTAGATCCAAAGCATGCGAAGTTTGCACATCATGTCATACACTTGGATACCTATTCCCTCCCTCTTCACATCGCCATTCAGTCCATTCCGAAACCAGGGTAGTGTCGAGGAGGTTATGGCTCCATTGAACCGTTTCGAAATCTCTGGTTCAGAGCTCATAGAAGCAGACGAGAAGATAGCCTTGCGTTTTGAGAAAATTGGGTGGATTCTTTAAGTGTTTTGATGGCCATCATGCAGAGGTGACCAAACTGTTTGCCATGAATTTAAAAGACGACGTTGTGCAGATAAGGGGTTTTAAGTTCGTTATTAACGAAGACAAGATCGCAGAAGCGACAAAGCTCCCGCAAGTTGGAGAACGCTGGTTCAAAGGTAGTAAGGTTAATAAGAAAAAGTGTTTATCTTTGCTGCTGCCATTACCAGACAATACAAAACTGAAGATAGGAGTCCCTGTCAAGTTCCTGAAGCCTGAGTGGCGAGATTTTTACGAAATTCTGGTCAGGTATGTGTGTTTCGATGGACGTTTCTCCCATTTACACTATTACCATTTAAGACTCCTATTAGCATTACAGGGTTGTAGGCTTAATCTGCCATTTTATCTATGGCAAAGTTTAAAGAAGATGTCACAGGCGGTCCGAAGTTTTAACAACCCTGATAGAAGTCTTTTTCACCACGGATTAGTCAAAATTATAGTGCAACATCAATTGTCTTTAAATGGCAAGACATGGGATGAAGTTTTAACTGAGTGTGATTTGGGGCCGACCCAATATTGGCCGAACCCCTCTCCAAAAACCCGCAGGAAAAGAAAGGCTGCTAAGCCTGAGGTTAATAACGCTCCTGAAACTGAATCAGAGGGAAAATGGCTCGGTGAAGCCAATCTATCTATAAATGCTGGGGTTAGTAATGACAATGTCGACAATTCAGTTCCCTGTTGCTTTGAAGCAGTCTTGAACCAGCCCCCATCTGATAGATGTCCTTGTCCTCCTGCAAAAACAGAGGAAAGGTTAACTAAAAGCAAAACTATCAACCTTCTTGATTGTAAAAATCTCTTCGAACCAGCTAGTCCTCATAAACATGATAGAGAGTCTATGTATAAGCTAGATCATCTAGCTCAAGTATGTTGCGATAAAGGAGTGTTTGAGTCAGACAATCTTGTGTTTTCAAGGAGCATTACTAGGAGTATGAAACCTTCAATTTCGACTCCTATGGCTAATCAATAGAATACTCAGCCTGCAGTCGTCCATATTGAAGACGATATTCCATCGTCGATCCCTGATACTACTAAGGTAAATAGTCCCAATTTTATAAAGGATAATGGTGTGAAATTGGGTAAGGCCGAGGTCGCTCAATCATGTATGAACACCTGCATTGCAGACACTGAACCATCTTTTATTAGTCCCCAGTCATCTGGTCAAAACATTGATGACTCTAATTCTCCTCAGGTAGCCAATAATGAAGAAACTCTTCAACAAGTACTAGACAAGACATACCAGAACAAGATTACAGAGTTGAAGGATGAACTTAAGCATTGTCAATCTAATGCAGCATTGATAGAAGAGGAAAATAGAACATTTAGAGAGGAGTTGCTGAGTTGGATTAGCAGGTGGAAAGAAATGAATACTAAAAAGAATCAATATAAAAGAGCAAAGAGGTCAATAATAGGTACGAATCAACACCTACTTGAGCAAATAGAAAAACAAAAGTTAAATATTATCAGGCTTAAAGCCAAATTAACTGAAGCCCAAAGAGTAGTTGATCTTCAAAGTAGAACTTGATGATTATTCTCATTTCTTGTGTCGCTGTCAAACAGGTAATGAAATATTTTGTTATGCATGCCTGTAAAATCGCAGATTTTATAGGCATACATTTAAATTTTAGTTTATTTTGTTACATCTGTTTTAATTGGTTTTAATGAGATGCTTCGTTTGTTTAAACACAGGTGGGTATGTCATCACTCTTCTCCAAAGTTTCAGGATGTTGTTAATGTGTTGGCTGGGAGATATGGCTATTTGTTGAAGGCTGGAGTTTCAACAATGGCCACGAATTTACCAAGTACCTTTAAATCAACAAACATTCAGGTTTGTCGTTTTTCTGTTTATAGTGACAGGTGTTTAATAAAAGAGATTCGATTCTCTTTATAGTTATAGGAACCCTATAATGTTGCATGTAACATTGATGGGGAAAACTGAATCATAGTATTATATAAGTTAGGAATTTTGATGAATTGAAGATGGAGTGTTTGAAGAACACATACTTGAAATATATTTTGTTGCTGGTGTTGTTTCATTACTGAAGTTGAATCTTTGGATGTGAGATGCAACTGGACATCTACAGACTGATATCATTACTGGTATTATTGTTTTGGATATATTCTATATTTCAATATCTTATCTTCTATATTAATATTAATTACAGTATGCTTTGTTATACTTGTGTTTAATTATCATTTTCACTTTGTCAACTCAATATCGCATTTGAATAAATATATCGTTATGACTATATTTATTAGTATTTTTACTATAAATTTAAGTTATAAGGATATACACTTTTGTCTGTTAAAATTATCATTTGTATTTTTACAGTGATTTTATATTAGACATCATCTTTTGATTCAAATAGCTATGTTGATAATTAATTATTAGTTAATTACAGAAAACTAAAATAATTGTTTATTTTCAGTTTTTCTGTTCAGATATTGTATAACAGAGTGACTTATTATGTATGACTTAAATGTTTCTATTTAAATTGTACACTTTGTCTTTCTGTTCCTCTCATCTTAATTAATAATTAATCTAGTATTTAGAAACGCTCTAAGCTGAGATAGGATAGATAGGATAGATAGGATAGGTAAGATTGTTCAGATTAAGTTTTATTTTAGTATATTTTAGTTAACAGCTGTTAAATTGATTTGTGTAATTTTTAGCATAATTTCAACAGTCTTTATATTCAGAAAAATCTTGAAAAATTGGAGTCTTTCCTTAAGAAAGCAAATATAAGACAATTTAGATAGCTGAAACTAATTATAGGATTCATTTAGGTAGAAATAACATTAGGATAGGTTAGATTTTGTTGATTTTCATTTCTCCTTAAGAGAAAAATCAGCTGGTAGCAGGACCATAACCTCCGAGGTTTTGCTATTCCAAACACACCGGACGCTGCTTTAAGCTGATTGTGTGGGCATAACCTCCTTGTTGGCTCAGGTTATAAAAATCGGCCAACAGGACCCCCCTTTTTATTTTTTTTTATTAAATTTGGCCTAGGAGTATTTTGTTATTTCCAGAGTTTCCCTGAGTTCAAAAATTTCTTGAAAAAACTTGGGGTATTTTTCACTTTTCCATATCGGATGCTTAGTCAACTACTCTCCTGATATCGGAATCATAGTGGCCTAGCCTTCCGACATTGCGGAAGAGAAATCAGCTAGCTTGTTGAGTGCCTTTGGAATCCGTCGCCGATGCGTCGGAGTTAGTCTGCTTTATTCTCGGACTTGATTTGCCAAAGTTGCGGCCTCGTAGTGCTGGACTTATCCGACGATCTTTTTCCCTTCACCCTAGTGTTTATGAGATCCGATGATGTTTTGTTTTTTTGCTGTCCTGTTGCTTTAATCGGGGCAAGCTGGGGTTATAGTGTTTATCTCACCCGGCGTTGCAGAAATCTAGTTCTGAGGAGTTTCGATAGCATCATATTTTCTGTTCCGACTCCGTAGAGCTTAACGTTGCTGAGCTTCGATACCCATTTTCGTGATATTAGAATTGTCCATAGTTGACGTTGCGGAGGGTTATCAACTTTTGGTTCCGAGGGTAGTGATTAGTGGTTCCGACGTCCGAGACTAGTAAGTAATCCCAGGTTTGTAGTCTGTTTCGAGCCCACTATTGCGCTGAGCCTCCAGCCTATTCTTCCGATTGGTTTATTAATTGTTTTCCGATAGTTTCCTACCGGTCATGGGTATATATAGGTGGCCATGTGAATTTTCATTTGCATTGAGATTTTCCATTTTCATTGTGGACGCGGTCCAGAGAATTCGTGCGCACGCAGCTGTCAAAACCTTGTTTGTTCTGCTATGCACCCATGGAATTTCGTTCCATCCAGTCGGTTGCACCGCTATTTCCAGGTAGGTAAACTGTGCTTTTGTCATTTTGGTTGTTGTTGGTTGATTTTGAACCGTTAGGTTTTACCGCATGGGGGGTTAGGATTTTGCATGCCTATGGTGATTTTCATGGATATTTTATATTACAAAGGGGAGGGGTTTGAGCCCATTATTGAATTTTCATTGTGTGGGAGGTCTGAGTCTGTACACAGTTGAAGCGTTATGAACGCGTTTACGTTTCTTGCGTGAGTGGTTAGGGCGTGGTGCAGACGGACATTTTCCCCTCTGCACCACCCTTTTATTGATCATTTGTTGGTATGCTAGAGGTTAAGAAGCCATTTTTTTCCCGAGTTATAGTATCCCGTGGGACTCAGGAGGGTTTTTTTTCAATCGATTAGGGTTTTTCTTAAAGACAATTGTTATGAAGGGTTTAGATGTTTTGAGATTGAAGATTGTGTTGAGATCCAGTGGTAGAATAGGTTGATAAGTACCTGTGTGAGATGAAGAGGTTTTTCGGTCGATTAAGTCTTTGGGATAGTGGAGCTTAGGAAGATTTAGGAATCAGTTTGTAGGGTTTTTCTTGTTAAATCATTCATTCATAAGGACTATGTTTAACTTATTTAAAACAACATGCATGTCAAAGAGATAAATAAATAAGTATATTTTCTTGTGTATTGCTATAAGCACTTGCTAGAGCTCAGTTAGCCTAAAACATGTTGTTTGGCTGTGACAGGTTGATTTCTATAACAACAAAATGTCAAAGAGACAGACAAAGAAAGCTCAAGTGGCTGAAGGAGAGCCTGAGGTAGAAATAATCACCAAGGTAGAGTCCATCTATGAAGACACCAAAGCCACCACTAGAGTTGAACCTGATTACAAGTGGGGAAAAATGTTTAGAATGATCTCAAACCAGAATGTACCTGATGCTGGGTTTAAAGAATTGACAATCTACGCTAACATAGAAAAGTCAGCTTTGATGAAAGTCGCTACGAGGTCCGAATTGTTTCCCTGTTCAGAAGTAATAGGTTGGATTCTGCCCAGGGCAGATGTGACGAAAATGATTCTAGAAAACACTGCAAAGCAAGGATATGCTGCATATAGACCTGCCTATGTGTCTATGGCATACAATTTACCTTCACCACAAGTATACCTAATGGAGAGTTGTCTAAAGGAGGAAGGTCTGGATCTGGTAGAGACTGTAAAGAGAATGATGATACCAGGAAAGAATTTCAGAACCAGAACTTCCAGAGAATATGACACCTCAACTCTCCGAGCTCCTTACAGGTTTATTGCTTTGATGCTTAATAGGATTTTTGGTTGAGCAAATGGCAAAAGTTTCAAGATAGGTTGGATATTTCTTATCTTTTTCGTTGCTACACAAGGAACAATCTTCAACTGGGAAAATATAGTGTCGAACAACATTTCTGCATGTACAAGTGCAGCCTTAGGAGGAGTATCTCAGAAGAAATATGAATTTTATATGAGCTCTATTCTAATTGACTGCATATTGTGCACCCAGACTTTCCCTGCTTTGAAATGCAACTGGGAGAAGGACAGAATCCCAGTATACACAGCTTATAAGTTGTTTTGGGCACATAAGTATTACAATTACTATAGGGAAATTTGTGAGCATTTCATTATGCCCCTATATACTTTGATTTCCCTAACCGAATGTAATTGCATGCCCGAAGAAGCCTTTAAGGTCATACAAGAGTTCGGGGATTATTATTTAACAGAGGAGGGATTGTATGTAAGGATGTATGGTGGCTCCAAAGCTCTTTCTCTGCTTCCAAAATATGCTACAAATTATGTACTCCACAAGGAGGTAGTTAGATAGTTGTATATAGATGGAGTAGGAAATTTTTTGTTTGAGCATAAGAAGGCAACGTACCCTGCATTACCTTTCTTACTTGGAAGCTATAAGTTTTCGAGGGTAAAGCAGGCAACAGAATTGGTTAAAGAGCTAGATTATTTTTGCTTTGGAGAAATGAATTTTCATAGAAATGACTCCCATAATAAAGTAGCTAACTACTGCAAAGAAGCATGAATCCATTTTGAGTACACTGACTTCTGGGACAAAGACGAGGATACATTCCTCAATGAAAAGAACATAACAGCCCTCAATAAAATATTCAAGCAAAATATAAAAACTATGGGTGGAAAAGGCAAGACTTCAGAAAAATATAAGAAGCTAGAAGAAGAAGAGGCCAAGAAAATAGAAGAAGATGCTAGCAGATTGGTACAGGAGGCAGAAAATTGGTTAAGAATTGAAGAGGAAGAGAAGAAACGAGATGCTGAAGAAGCAGCTAGGAAAGAATAAGAAGAAAGGAAAAGAAAAGAAGAAGCTGAAATAAAGAAGAATCAAGCAGAAAGTGAGGGCTTCAGGCTAATAGAATCCCAAAAGGAGAAGCAGCTCACAGAGTAAGTCGATGTACAAGAAGTTCAAGGTCCTCCAGATCAAGAACAAGGAAGATATTATCTTGATCCCTTGGAGCCTGCTGTCTCTTTTGGCAGTATATTAGGAGATTTTTTGATTTCTGATTTTGATTTGATTCCTTTCATGCCTATCGAAGGAGAGGAAGTACCTAATTTTAACACCATATTCTATGACAAAGAGAAGAAAATGATTGTCAAGAGGACCAAGAAAAAGGTAGATACTGGAGGACAACCAGTAAGATGGTGAGAGATAAGACATTGGTACATGGTACGTGTAAAGATCCACGGTTGTTAGCAAGAGCTGGGGTAGATTTAACCTTAGAAACTGAACACAATGTGGATAGGCTCATGACAGATCTCGAGCAGTCACGGAAGAGTGTAGTCAAGCTGAAAGAAACATTAAAGAAGGAAAGGGATGAAAACCAAAAGCTAAAAATAAATATGAAGACATGACAGAAGAAGTCAAGGTTTCAAGAACAGAATGTGAAACTCTGTAAATAGATAAGGATGCTTTAGCAATATCTACAGAAAACACAATGAAGAATTCCCAGGTTACTTTGGTAGAGTTACAAAAGCTATGGATGGAACATCAGAGTTTACAGACTAAAAAGGATAATCTTTGGCTATCATGTGGAAATTTAAATGAAGAAAAGAAAAAGTTGGAGAGAAAGGTTATTGAGCTGGAGATAGAAAAGGCTGCTGCAGAAGAAAAGGAAAAGCAATATTAGATGCAGATAACATCCTTAGAGGAATAGAAAAATTCATTGACCGCATCATTAAAGGGTGATATGGAGCAGAAAGCTGAGATTTGGCCCCTAAAGGAGCATGTTTTGACTCTTAGGCAAATGATTCATCAAATACAAATACAAATAGAAGATGAAAGATGCAAAGTTTTGCAGATAAACACCAGGCTGGAGGAGATTATAAATACCACTTCATATTTCCTGGATAGGACTCAGGATATATTGGAAAGTATAAAGGGAAGAATGGTTTGGATAGAAACCAATAAATAATCTCCTGTAGACCTAGCCGTGAAAGATCAACAGACATTGCAGCAGGAGTATGAGTTAATGGAATTTGATAGTAATGTTGCAGAGGAATTAAAAAAGACAGTAAAGAAGACAAAGAATGCTTGTGCTGAATTTTGTAGGAGAGTACTTTTCACATACAATCGGTGTCAGGTTTCTGCTGAGAAAATATTGTCGGTGCTACCTAAACATGAGCTGTTTCTAAAGCATTTACAGGGCAGGTACAAGGAAGATGAACAAGAAATCCAGCAGGTCAAAGACTTGGATGAATGGATATTGAAAAATGCAGTAGCACATGCAGCTGTGAGAATACACCTATTAGAGGACCAACTGCGCCTCATTCCTGCTAGGATAGAGGGGGTGAAGACCTAAGCTTCCAAATATGAAATTAACATTCGATTCCTTGAACCTTCTGGGTTTGAAAGCATAGCGGCAGATGCTAATGCATGGAAAAGGTTCATCAAGGAGCAAGCTGGGCCTTCGTCATAAAAAGTTTTGGGAAGATTGATTTAAAATCTAATATATTGTATTAATTTTGTGCACAGGCTACAAGACAAAATTTTGGAAAAGAAAGGTTGGGGAATCTCAAAAGACAAGGTGGGGCAGCCCAAGAGTTTTGCTTTTGTATAAGTATAGGAGAGCTTTAGATAGAAAGGGACCTTTTTCCCAGACTATCTTGAGAAAGTATTGTAAGAAGAACTAATTCATTTTACAATAAAGAGTTATATGTTTTTGCTGGAGAAAGTTTTGTGGATTTTCAATTATTTGCTATGGGCTAGTTGGATATGAACTATTTCTTTTTCAGCTTGTTTCCATAAATTGTGAGATCGTTCTAACCTATTGAATTATTTCATGTTATGAATGTGCTCGGGTTTATTTTTGTGAAATTTACACATTGGGTAATGAATGTTTTAATTCACAATAAGCTATCTTGTTGTTTGTATTTCTATTGATATTCATGTGTTCAGAAACGTTAACAACTATCTGTGATTTTATTTATGCATGCAATACAATACATTACTCACCATTAATGATAGTTTTGATCCCTAGGGATAGGTTAGTGAGTTTTATTTATTTTCTTGTTGTTTGTGATTTAGAAGCGAGAGAGGTAAGAACTTGCGCATCACATTGTAACCACATTAGTATGGGTGGGAAGGACATAAACTGTAGATGGTTCTATGTTAGAGGTCTGTCCTTGACTAGGAACAATTCCTACATTAGATAACGTAGGTCGTGCTGGGGGTTACCCCCCGGCACTAGAAGGTGTAGACGAAACAGGAATTGAAGATTGAATCTCAAGTGCAAAAGACATGGGAAGATTAGGCATAGACATAACACGAGAGGTGGTAGGGGTGGTATCTTGACCTGGGTTGTGGGGTGTCAATGGACGATCTATAATCAGTTCGATGGGTCTCATAGATTTGGCAAATGAACGATATCCCCTAGGAACAGATGTGGACCGTAATACTATTGGGCCTAAAAGGTCATCAATTTATTTGTCAATCTCCTGTGCACGGAGAATGGTAGTATGGTATTGCCTACGTTCTTCTTCATCTTTAGAAGAGTTTAACTAGGTGCCAAATGAGGCAATGGCCTGACCTACAGGGGTGTCCCAAAATGGAGCATTGGGATGAAAATCCAGGTGAGTAGTATCATCAACACGTCCTTCCATGGAAGAATGGAACGAGGAATCTCCCTGAGAAGGATATTGGACCAAGGTAGGTGAGTGTGAAGAATATGGTACTCCACTTTCCACAACCACATTATTTCCATATTGGGAAGTGGTAGCAGCTCCTTGGTCAATAGCTTCCATAGGATTTTCTTCTGAACTAGGAATACAATCAGGTGGCAAGCCCCGTACTCTTCTGGACTGTCTTAACTCAGCTAGTTTGTACAGTTCCTAACTAACCTAGGGTCTAAAAATCTAGAAAACACACCAAAAAGAATTTCCCTACATAGGCTATAGGTCAAAACAAGCACACTTAAAATGATAGGAGGAGTTCAAAAGTCAGGTCTCTCACTAGGATTTTTAAGAAGGTGCCACTCGCGATATACCTCGAGGGTATGTGCATAGTAATCTCCCCGAATGTTGTTTTTGGTGTATGGCTCTAAACAAGATGGCCAAAGGGCTTTTCTCAGATGGATAAGGTACCCTAGTGGGGTCTCCTGATATACTCAAGGTATGTGGGAGCTCGAATCTATAGTAGTGCTGTCTAATGCATAACCGTACACAAGGGGCCTTCTGGTATACAATCGAGTACGTGAAGTACCTTTCTATATACCTCAAGGGTACATGAAAGGCAGTTCGATATATCGACGGTATGTGGAAGAACCGCACGATTCCCAGGATGTAATGCTGACTGTTTGTGCTAGAAATTGTTTCCAGGCTATAAAGAAAGAAGCCAACACAATCTCAAAAATTCAATCAAGTAAACTAGGTTTTAGGGTTTCTGAAAGGTTTTCTTGGTTGTAAAGTTTGGTGACTGAAGGGAATACATTCATGAGCCAAATAAGAACTGAATCCTAAGCAAAGAAGAACATAGATGCATAATATAATTACCAATATCCAATCATAACATGACATTTGAAGTTCATTCAACAATTGACAAGCATTACCAGCAAAGAAACCATAAACCAACAATGAATTTATCTATCATGTAACTAAACAAGTTAAAAAATGAAGCCAAACATAGAATGAAGGGTGTAAAGGATCATATATTTCATAATTCTATTTAGCAAATACACATGAGAGTTATATTACTTAGCTCATAAACAAGTCACAGACCTCCTTAAGCCAGCCAAAAAGTAGAACTCCTTGTTCTCTTTTTCATCTACCTAAATACTGTTTCTCAAAAAATCAGTTAGGGTCTAAACCCTAACTGTCTTCTGCCTACTCATTGATGGGATAATGTCAAATTATAATTTACAAAATAAAGTATTTCTTCAAAAACATAACAAACAACTGACTAACTAAAGTATTCTCAAAAGACATACCAAATAACTGAATAACTAACAAAACTCAAAGGTATTTAGCAGCCTCAGCTAGTAAGGCTATTCCATCCAAAGCTTGAGCCTTTTTCTTTGCTTTTTGCTGTTCAGCTTCCATCTTTCTCAATCTTTTAGTAAGTTATTTATTCTACTGTTGTAGGGTTTTGACAGTCTGCTCCAATTCTGCACATTGCAAATCTGTGGTTCTCTTCCTCTTTAGGGCTTCCTTGGACACTGCAGTAAGCTCTTGATAATGATCATTTACTTCTTGCAAATTCTCCCTGAGTCTTCTATTTGCTAGGATCAAGCCATCATTTACTTCCTACATGTAATCCATTTGATGTTTATATTGTCTGATGGTTCTTTGCAGGTTCTCCCTTTCTGAATCAAAATCCTTCCCTGTTGTGGTATCCTGCATCGCACTGGAAAACCATGGGATATCTAGCCTTCTGAAAATGTCTTCATCCTCCTGTAATAGCCTTGAAGACACACCATGAACAATAGGGTTTTCCTGACTCGCTGCTTCAGTAGGTATAGTTTCATCTATCAAGTGCTGGTCTTCAGAATAAGAAACTTCAATTTCCTTTTCCTGTTGTTCTTTTATCATTTCACTCCTTAATTCCAAAAATACAGCTGAGAGTTTAGTCTCGGTGAGACTAGATTCTTTTTCTGTGTTCAATGGCTTTTCATCTGAAGAATCATCATCAAGCACAGTTATTTGTTTTGAATTTAACCTAGGGTTTAAAAGCTTTTTCATATTCAGCCTCAGTTTATTTTTAGGTCTGGTTTTTGGCCTCCATTCTGAGGCAAGTTCTTTCACCATCTTCAAAGTTTTTTCTTGATGTTTAACTGTGGCCAACTCCAATGCTTTAACTTTGGTCTTCTTTTTATTTGACCTCTCTGCTTTATCTTTTTGACCGTAGCATTCTCTGTGTGAGTCAACCCTAGACTCAACATGGACTATCATTTCATCTCCTTCTAGCAAATATCCCTCATCTTCAGATAAAATAGTGATAGGGCTTCTTTGTTGGACCTTGGCATCCTCTTCCTTCACTGCAACCTTCTCTGTGACAACAATTTTCTCATTCATAAGAGTTTCTGCCAGTGCCCTATTTTGCACAGGCTGATCTTCTTCTTTTATAAACAGTGAACCTTTGCCCTTATTATCATCTGAAGGCTGCTGATGTTCATAGTCTTCCTTTAAAAGCTCTATCTCTCCTTCAAGTTTAACTTCTTTTTTGACTTCAGACTCGACTTTCTGCCCTAGTTTTCTAACTAGGGTTTGCCCTTTGTCCACATGTTTTTTGGTTGGCTGCTCTTCCTGCTGAATTTGGAAACCAGACCAGAAGAGGAAATAATCCCATGTTTTTCCTTCCTTTTGCAGGACAGTACTGATAATTAATTTCATCAAACCATGATGGAAAATAGAATGTGTGGTGTGATTCTGATGCTCCTTAACCCTACTTGACATCTTCTGCAAACTTTTAAACAATAAGAAAGGAAGACTCATTGTGGATTCACCCACAAGGTGCTGTAAGAATCTGAAATGATATTTGTATACAAAGCATATCTCCCCTCACAGGTGATGTAGCTTTGTAAGACTTTGATGGGATCCACCCATTCATCTGTAAAATTCTGAATTAATACTCCTTTGCTCCAGTCTGGAGTAATTCTAGGTAAAAGGTACCTCTAGGCATTAAAGGTGAAAGGCAACATTTTGAACCACACTTCACCTTCATTTCTAACTCCTTTAGCTTCAACAACTAGATCCACAGTCAACTTAAACTTTAGGGTATCAAATACTACCATGTCCTGGTTATAGCATTGGGCAAATTTATAAGAGACCTCAGTGTTATAGCCATCGATCTTCTTGAAGAAATCCAACTAACTAGCATTCTGAAAAAGCTCTGCACAACCTGGAAATTGGTCAATCCATTTCAGCTCAGTGGGCTCAGCCCTGTTGGTTTTGCCACTTTTTCCCATCTATTTTCAATGGCTGAAACCTGTGTAATTTTAAAGCTCTATGAATGACCTAACAGCTCCTTTTTTCTCCTCAAGCTTCTAGGGTTTTGATAATCAGTTTCTTCGATTCTCTTTGACTGTTTTCTCTTGATTTTTTTTTAACAGACTGTTTTGGTTTTCAATGCAGGACAAGCTTTACATCAGGCTTGAGTAATTTAGGTCAACAGAGTGCCACAAACTCTTCAATAAAACTGCTGCTGAAAATAACTACCATCTCAGATATTCATTTTGATGCTAGACCCTCTCTAGTATGTATGAATACATCTGTGTGTGATGGTTCTACACTAAAAGTACCCTTGACTCCTTTTAATGCCATTTATGAGCTATCTCTTTTGCAAAAAGATTTTGCATAAGTGCTCTCAAATGCCTGCTTCTTAGATCAACTTGTGATTGTTTATCTAGTGGATGGAATGATATGAGAGCAATATTATGTCTGCTCACTTTCTGCTCCAACTTGTATTTAGCACCAAAACCAATCAGCTTCTAGCACCTAATCAGTCTAGGTCTTCATGCAATTCACATGCTCTGCTCATTCATTGCATTGTTTACAGGTAACAAATAAATCTGTGAAACTTTGGTCACCACAAATTGCAAAGATCTTCACCCTACCATATTTTTAGGTTTTTGAAAGGGTAATGGTTCAATACAATTGCTACCTTTCAACTTTTCACTTGCCACAGCATCTAAAAACCTCTTAGACTGATATCTCTCCGACATGAGTCTTGTTAAAAGCATACATTTATGTTTTCCTTAATCAATTTTAACAAAACAAGCTTTACTGGGAAAGGCCCAATTTAGCAGCCACTATCAGGTTAATGCGAAATACCTTATTCTTGTCTTGCTGCAGACATTTAAAATCAATCCTTGAGCTATCTGATTGTCAAATTTAACTGTACAAGTGTCTTCGGGTCTCCAATTTGCTTCTAGCTGGCGCAACGAGAAAACCCTAAATATTCTTTGTAACTATGAAAGCCCTAAATCTCCTCTGTAACTGCAACTTCTAGATTTTAAGAAAATTTCCTCGCTCCACTTAGTCTCCAGTTTCGTAATGCATGTATGGAGAACTCCTTTCACATCAATTTCGGTTCTTTTGTCTACCTGTCACAATTCGCCCAACTCTAACTAATGATTCACCACGATCTCCTTCATGCTGTAAAACACACCTGTTTACATGATCATTGCTGAAGAAACACGTATCAAAACCCTTTAAGCATGTGATTAGTCATCTAAAAATCAAAATCGTGGGAGAAATTTGCTTAAAAACCGGCGATTTCGGCGCCCGTGATATTCTTGTAGCGCCGCAGTGTAAACTTTTCGTCGTTGCGCTACAAGAATATTTCAAATTCAATTTTGGCGCTGTTTTAGTCATTATTTCCACTTTGAATGAGCTTTAAGTGATAAACTATGATCATGGTGTTGTTTGTGAACTAATTAATCCATATAAAGTCCTAAAAAAACCCTTCAGGACCTAAGGAAACAAACCATAATGAAAATCTAAAGTAAAAAAATCAAAATTTCATTTAAAACCAAAAAATTTCCTAAAGTAAGCAAATGAGCAAATTTAAGCATATGAGAAACCTAAAATCAAAATCACAACCAAAATATAAAATTGAAAAAAACAAGTTCCTGACTTAACACTGATAAATAACGACAACTCCTACGCTTAACGATGTCCGAACACGTCTCTAAGCTATCACTCAAGTTGCTACATAAATTTTAGCCTATAACTACCATTAATTTTAACTTGTATGGTTAGGCGAATGCATGATGTTTTGACAGAAAAGTAAAACCATGCAATATGCTAGTGCAAAATGTTCACTTTACCGTTCAGTATGCCTACTTATGGGAGGGAAAGAGAGTATTTTCCTTTTGTTTCAAAACCAAAAATACTTCCACACAACAGTCATGAACATCAAATCAAAGACAAGCAATCACTCACCAAACTGATTTCTCTTTTCCGAAAGCAAAAAGAAGGGGAAGAATCTCTTTTCCTAAAAGAAAAACAAGAAGCACGCCTATATGCAAATGCACTCTATTTTTTCAATTTTCTCAAAACATAAGCAAATCTAACTTAAACTTTACCATTTTTTATTTTATTTTGATTGAGATAGTTCTAAATGCATGAGAGACAAAATATCATAAAGGTCCTGAAAGCTTGTAAAGCCAATCAGACAACCAATGTCCAACACTTAATGATGATATCCTAAACTCATTAAAAAATTTTGTTTTTTAAAGGAAGGAAAAAGAAGTTTACTATGCAAGTAAGAAATGAAACCTAGAAGCCAATCTAGTGTTCTTCTTTTAGTCTATGTAGTAGAAACAAAAAGACATTTTAATAACACCCTAAACTTTTCAGAAAACAAGAAATCCTTTCGTAAACACAACCAACAAGCATAGAAGCGGATGAACAATCAAAAGACCTAATAAAACTTTTGAAGTTCCACTCAAATCAATCTTAAACCATAAAATCTCAAACCACAAGCATCAGATTCAGTAACACAAGTCTAATAAGCAAAACTGAAAGCAACAAAATCAAAATTTTTGTAAACAAAAATGAGGAAAAAAGGCTTTGGAATGATGCCTACCTGGCACTGCGGTTCTCAGGTGTTGACAGAGCGTTTCCAACATAGCACCGCTTCTCGCCAACAGGTTACAGGCATCGACACCGTGTACTGCCCACTTTGTTCAGGTGGTGGCACTACTTCTCGTACGCAGCATAGGTGCGGTTCCCTGTAGATGACCAAAACACAAGAAGAACGATGGATCAAGTCAGAAACAGACTAGATCAGGGAAAATACTGTTGAATTGAGTATGGAAACAGAGCATAAAAGACCGAAATGACTCAGATCTAGAGGTTTCAAACCTAAACGGAGTAAGTTAGAAAGTAGATTTGATTGAAGAGAGTTGAAGAAGGATCCTGGATTCAGACAAGAGTTGCAGACTGAGGAATATCAGAACAACTGATACACAATTCAATTTTCCCAGCGGAGCTGCCAGATTTGTTAGCTGGAATATTTCACCTCCTGTGGACAGCAAGGTGTTTCACTGGTCTGAATGGTTCAGATCTAGAACAAGTAGAGGACAGAGGTTGAAGACTCTCCCTAGACACCGTAGATACCTGGAATGTAATGCTTCGATCGTTACCTTGTGTACCTGCAATAAGCGTCAACACACAAACATATCGAAACCACCAGAATACAATCTAATAATCTATGTTAGTGACTAAGGAATCTAACAACATACATGTGGAGTCAAGCAACAACAATATATGTGGGACAAAAATCAACTTGCATTAAATAAATATGAAGAAGTTTACAACCAAGCCTTAGTGTTGACATGCATCTCCATGAAACCAAACAGTCTCATCCCCATAAGCTTCGACTCTAGCTCTCTCTATGCTCTCCAATGATATGGACCAAGAGATCAATCCAACAACATAACAATACCTTAAGAGTTCTCTCCCTCAACCATGGCCATAAGCTTGTATTTATAAGGATTAATGGATAGGGATGGTTGAGATATTAGTGGGTGAGGTGGCCTCTAAGATCCTAGGATGAGGGATCTCGAGCTCAACTAACCCACAATAGTAGGGATAAGGGAGGACAAGAGGCTTATCATCCAGAAGCCTCGAGAAAATTTTCTTTTTCCCTTTTTACCCAGGGTACCACGTTTCTCCTTCAATAATAGAGCGGTTCTGGTAATAACCGCTTATGGACCAAGGGCCGTAAGCGGTGGCACCGCTTGTGAGAAACAGGGGATGGGAGGTGCGAACAAGGGTACCGCTTCTGGATAAAGGGGCAAGTGCGGTGTTGGGAATTTGTATTAAATATTGACATTTAGTATGAGTTTCCACTCCAGAAGTTGGGATTAAGGGCAAGTAGGTATGTCAAATGTCTTATCACATGATGGTGACAGGATTTTGGTATAACATGGAGATTATGATCCTTTGTATATCTTCATCATGGAGATTCTGATCTATCTATATTATACGTGGTGATGACCACACATGTCATATTTTGTATCATGCCTATTCATGGCCATTGTACTCTTATGTATCCAGGACTGCTATATCTACTTGTAGTTATGTGCATAGTTTGATTATTGTATTGTACTATTGGATGGCTGGTTCTTCCACCTGGTTCTTCATCACTCCACTTCTGGGATGGACTTATAATGTATTTTGGCCATTGTATGACCCCTCTGACCTCACACATTAGGGGGCATCTGTTATAGCTGATTTTTTCACAAATGGTGGATCACACCTTTATGGCCTTCCCCATCCCTCTACAGACTCTTTAGATCCCATGGACTATTTTTGTACCTTTTATGTTTCCAAGATCATTCTTAAAAACATGTCTTATTTGATATACGCGACTTTTAAACCCATTCTCGCGTATATACGTGGATTTGACCCTTAAACCCACGTACATCGGGATGTGTGCAATAGGCCAATAGTTTTGGAGTTTTCCTTGATGTGGATCCGAATCACTTGTCTCTTGGCCTTCCATATGCCTTGAGATCACTCGGATTTGACCTTCCATTACCCCATTGAAGCACTATATAAGGAACCCTTTGGATACATTGAAGAAGAGGAATTGAAGAGCAAGAGAACTATAGTCCATTGTTGCCGGAGCTTATACTTGAGTCTGCATCTCTTTGTCCCTTGGAGCACTTTGTGTTCTTCCCAAGCTTTCCTTTCATTGTGAGCTTTCTATCAAGAGATGGAGGATTGAAGTGGTGGAGGCCCAGGTGGAGGACTCAGTCTCTCTGATTCGAAGACGTGCCGATAGAGGCTGTCACTATTGTAATCTTTGTTTTATATTAATAGAAATATCTTTTCCTGTCCAATAATGTGTATTTAAATGCGTATTGAATCCATGGATGATTTTAAATGCTTATATATTATTGATTATATATGCTAGAGTAGGTCTAACTCAATTATATATAGCATGCTTGTCTTGTTTGCTGAATGTTGAGATAGCAAATTATTTATACAAGCGAGAGTGGAAAAGCTCAATGGGGATCTACATCAAACGTCCGGAATAAGGTATGTATCGAGATCCTTTAGTGTTAGATATTTGGTTTCTCTTGCATATAGGAAATGATTAATTTTTGCGGTTACTCTGTCTGTTGTGGTACCCCAAGCCATAGGAAGTTTTCTCTGTAATAGGGGGTTAGGATTTTGCATGCCTACGGTGATTTTCGTGGATATTTTATATTACAAGGGGGAGGGGTTTTATCCCGTTATTGAATTTTCATTGCATGGGAGGTCTGAGTCTGTACACAGTTGAAGCGTTATGGATGCATTTGAGTTTCTTACGCGAGTGGTTAGGGCGTGGTGTAGATGGGCGTTTTGCCATCCGCACCACCCTTTTATTGATCATTTGTTGGTATGCCAGAGGTTAAGAATCCATTTTTTCCCCAGTTACAGTATCTCGAGGGACTCAGGAGGTTTTTTTTTAGTCGATTAGGGTTTTTCTTGAAGACAGTTGTTACACAGGGTTTAGCTGTTTTGAGATTGAAGATTGTGTTGAGATCCAGCGGTAGAATAAGTTGATAAGTACATGTGTGAGATGAAGAGTTTTTCCGGTCGATTAAGACTTTGGGAGAGTGGAGCTTAGGAATATTTAGGAATCAGTTTGTAGGGTTTTTCTTGTTAAATCATTCATTCATAAGGACTATGTTTAACCTATTTAAAATAACATGCATGTCGAAGAGGTAAATAAATAAGTATACTTTCTTGTGTATTGCTATAAGCACTTGCTAGAGCTCAGTTAGCCTAAAACATGTTGTTTGGATGTGACAGGTTGATTACTATAACAACAACATGTCAAAGAGACAGAAGAAGAAAGCTCAGGTGGCTGAAGGAGAGCCCGAGGTAGAAAAAATCACCAAGGTAGAGTTCATCTATGAAGACACCAAAGCCACCACTGGAGTTGAACCTGATTACAAGTGGGGAGAAACATTTAGAATGATCTCAAACCAGAATGTACCTGACGCTGGGTTTGAAGACTTGACGATCTATGCTCACATCGAAATGTTAGCTTTGATGGAAGTAGCTATGAGGCCCGAATTGTTTCCCTGTTCAGAAGTAATAGGTTGGATTCTGCCTAGGGTAGATATGACAAAAATGATTATAGAAAACACTGCAAAGCAAGACTATGCTGCATATAGCCCTGCCTATGTGTCTATGGCATACCATTTACCTTCACCACAGGTCTACCTAACAGAGAGTTGGCTAAAGGAGGCAGGGCTGGACTAGGTAGATATTGTAAAGAGAATGATGATACCAGGAAAGAATTTTAGAACCAGACCTTCTGGAGAATATGAAACCTCAATTCTCCGAGCTCCTTACAGGTTTATTGCTCTGATGCTTAATAGGATTTTTGGTTGAGCAAATGGAAAAAGTTTCAAGATAGGTTGGATACCGGTTATCTTTTTTGTTGCTACAAAAGGAACCATCTTCAATTGGGAAAATATAGTGTCAAAAAAACTTTCTACATGTATAAGTGCAGCCTTAGGAGGAGTATCTCAGAATAAATCTGAATTTTATATGAGCTCTATTCTAATTGACTGCATATTGTGCACCCAGACTTTCCCTGCTTTGAAATGAAACTGGGAGAAGGACAGAACATAGTATACATGGCTTATAAGTTTTTTTGGGCACATAAGTATTACAGTTATTATAGGGAAATTTGTGAGCATTTCATTATGCCCCTGTATATTTTGATTTTCCTAACCGAATGTAATGGCATGTCTGAAGAAGCCTTTAAGGTCATACAAGAGTTCGGGGATTATTATTTAACAGAGGAGGGATTGTATGTAAGGATGTATGGTGGCTCCAGAGCTCCTTCTCTGCTCCCAAAATATGCTACAGATTATGTACTCCACAAAGAGGCAATTAGACAATTGTCTATAGATGGAGTAGGAAATTTTTTGTTTGAGCATAAGAAGGAAACGTACCCTGCAATACCTTTCTTACTTGGAAGCTATAAGTTTTTGAGGGTAAAGTAGACAACATAATTTGTTAAAGAGCTAGAATATTTTCGCTTTGGAGAAATGAATTTTCATAGAAATGATTCCCATAACAAAGTAGCTGACTACTGCAAAGAAGCATGAATCCATTTTGAGTACACTGACTTATGGGACAAAGATGAGGAGACATTCCGCAATGCAAAGAACATAACAGCCCTTAAGAAAAGATTCAAGCAAAATATAACAACTATGGGTGGAAAAGGCAAGACTTCAGAAAAAGATAAGAAGCTAGAAGAAGAAGAGGCCAAGAAAAGAGAAGAAGATTCTAGCAGATTGGTACATGAGGCAGAAAATTGTTTAAGAATTGAAGAGGAAGAGAAGAAATGAGATGGTGAAGAAGCAGTTAGGAAAGAAGAAGAAGAAAGGAAAAGAAAAGAAGAAGCTGAAATAAAGAAGAAACAAGAAAAAAGTGAGGGCTTCAGGCTAACAGAATTTCAAAAGGAGAAGCAACTCACAGAGCAAGTCGATGTACAAGAATTTCAAGATCCTGTAGATCAAGAACAAGGAAGATCTGATCTTGATCCCTTGGATCCTGTTGTCTCTTCTGGTAGTATATTAGGAGATGTTTCGATTTCTGATTTTGATTTGATTCCTTTCATGCCTACTGAAGGAGAGGAAGTATTTGATTTTAACACCATAATCTATGACAAAGAGAAGAAAATGATTGTCAAGAGGACTGAGAAAAAGGTACATACTGGAGGACAGCCAGGTAAGATGGTGACAGACAAGACATTAGTACATGGTACACATAAAGATCCATGTTTGTTAGCAAGAGCTGGGGTAGCTTTAACCTTAGCAATTGAATACAATGTGGACAAGCTCATGACGGATCTGAAGCAGTCACGAAAGAGTGTAGCCCAGCTGAAAGAAACCTTAAAGAAGAAAAGGGATGAAAGCCATAAGCTAAAGAGAAAATATGAATACATGACAGGAGAAGTCAAGGTTTCAAGAACAGAATGTCAAACTCTGCAAGCAGATAAGGATGCTTTAGTAATATCTGTAGAAAACACAATGAAGAATTGCTAGGTTACTTTGGCAGAGTTACAAAAGCCTCAGCTGGAACATCAGAGTTTATAGACTGAAAAGGATAATCTTCAGCTATCATGTGGAAATTTAAATGAAGAAAAGAACAAGTTGGAGAGAAAGGTTATTAAGCTGGAAATAGAAAAGGCTGCCGCAGAAGAAAAGGAAAAGCAATATCAGATGCAGATAGCAGCCTTAGAGAAACAGAAAAATTAATTGACTGCATCATTAAAGGGTGCTATGGAGCAGAAAGCTGACATTTATCCCCTAAAGGAGCATGTTCTGACTCTTAGGCAAATGATTCATCAAATACAAATACAAATAGAAGATGAAAGATGCAAAGTTTTGCATATAGACACCAGGCTGGAGGAGATTATAAATACCACTTCATATTTCTTGGATAGGACTCAGGATATATTGGAAAGTCTAAAGGGAAGAATGGTTTGGATAGAAACCAATAAAGATCTCCTGCAGACCTAGCCGTGAAAGATCAGCAGACATTGCAGCAAGAAAATGAGTTAATGGAATTTGCTAGCAATGTTGCAGAGGAATTTCAAAAGATAGTAAAGAATACAAAGAATGCTTGTGCCGAATTTTGCAGGAGAGTAATCTTCACATACAATCGGTGTCAGGTTTTTGCTGAGAAAATATTGGCAGTGCTACCTGAACCTGAGCCGTTTCTAAAGCATTTATAGGACAGGTACACGGAAGATGAACAAGAAATCTAGCAGGTCAAAGACTTGGATGAATGGACATTGAAAAATGCAGTAGCACATGCAGCTATGAGCATACACCTATTAGAGGACCAACTGCGCCTGTTTCTTGCTAGGATAGAGGGGGTGAAGACCCAAGCTGCCAAATACAAAAATAACATTCGATTCCTTGAACCTTCTGGGTTTGAAAGCATAGCAGCATATGCTAATGCATGGAAAAAGTTCATCAATGAGCAACCTGGGCCTTCCTCATAAATTTTTTTGGGAATATTGATTTAAAATGTAATATATTGTATTAATTTTGTGCACAAGCTACATGACGAAATTTTGGAAAACAAAGGTTGGGGAAGCTCAAAAGACAAGGTGGGGCAGCCCAAGAGTTTTTCTTTTGTATAAGTATAGGAGATTTTTAGATAGAAAGGGACCTTTTCCCAGACTATCTTGAGAAAGTATTGTAAGAAGAACTAATTCATTCTACAATAAAGAGTTATATGTTTCTATTGGAGAAAGTTCTATGGATTTTCAAATGTTTCCTGTGGGCCAGTTGGATATGAACTATTTCTTTTTCAGCTTGTTTCCATAAATTGTGAGATCGTTCTAACTTATTGAATTCTTTCATGTTATGAATGTGCTCTGGTTTATTTTTGTGAAATTTCCACATTGAGTAATGAATGTTTTAATTAACAATAAGCTATCTTGTTGTTTGTATTTCTATTGATATTCATGTGTTCAGAAACGTTAACAGCTATCTGTGATTTTCTTTATGCATGCAATACAATACATTACTCACCATTAATGATAGTTTTGCTCCCTAGGGATAGGTTAGTGAGTCTTAGTTAGTTTCTTTCTGTTTGTGATTTAGAAGCGAGAGAGGTAAGAACTTGCGCATCACATTGTGATCCTCCTTGTTATCTCTATCGTCTGCATTTAGTTAGGCACTTGTACATCATACTTAAAAATAAAAAAACTAAAATAAAATACATGGTGGACCGGGCCATAACCAGTAAAACATTTTAATTGTTACTTGACCTATGGTAGCTGGACCGTAAACCGGATGGATTCCCCGTACCAAACAATAACGAGCTAATTGGGAACATTTATTGGGTAGAATCCCTACTGTTGTTACATGCGATTTTCCAGGCCTCAACAGACCCCCAAGCTTGTTCACTAAACCACTAGGACGAAGATCTCTACCACACAACAAACTTCTGCAACTTAACACTCAGTAGTAGACTTAATTCAACAACTCACTTTAGGTATCCCCTCATCAAATTCCTTGTGTGCCTGACTTTTTAGTTTGCAGCAGTCACAAGGTTCATTCTCTCTGAAATTAGAATGATTAGTAGT
>LPNX010596059.1:337868-351349 GCA_001517045.1 Pseudotsuga menziesii | reverse complement strand
ATATTATTTTATTATTTTAACCATTATTTTATTATTTTAACTATTATTTTATTATTTTCCTTAGGAGGCCCATTTTAGACCCCAAAATTCCTCTAATGCTCCTGCTCATTTTGATGGTTTATATAAGATTGCCTAGGTATTTGGGTTAGTTTTGGAATTAAATGAGCCACTAGCTCAGTTCCCCCTCTCAGGGAACATGACCACTTTATTAGGGATTATGCTCCCGCAACAATTAAAAAGTGAATACTAGTGCTGCCACTTGTCAACCAACCGTCTATAGCTGCTCCTTCCTCCTAGTGGGTCAGTGAAAATTAATTTAACAGTCTCCCCTGAATAGGTGTCTCCTTTTATTAATTATTAAAATAAATAATTCTTCAATTATAGTCATCCTTGACCCACTTGGTCATAAAATTTACAATAAAAATTAACATAATGTTTTTGCTGAAATAAATAATAATTGTTTATTTTTCAGTTCTGGGTATGTTACATCGACGAACATTAGCGTATACAGATTGCAGAGATTTCCAAAGGCCTTGTTCCACCAAAAGATGCAGCATGCCAAGATGAGTCCTGCCACATATTGTTTGCAATAGATACCCAAATCTCTATTACAGTCCTGTGGAACTGTAACATCCCCGGTTTTGACCCCGGTTGCATTAATATACATGATACATATGTTGTAAATAATCATGGTGAGGAGTTGAGGGAAAAGGCCCCACCATCGATTTAGTCATGTTATGATTTGGATTGGAATGGTCACCGATGGTATATTGGGACATGCGACATATATTAAATTGTGGCATCATGTAAATGTGCATTTTAATTAAATAACCCAACCAGCTATGTTCACTGCAACTAAATTGAGAAGGGGCATGATTCCTAAGGATAAGGAGGGGAAATGATGAACCTTGAGCCATGGGAGAAAATCCATGTGTCACGAACCTATTTGTTTTGCTCATTTTCCCTTGTTTCATCCAACCACCACCTTCATTGTTCTGTTGTTTAGTTGGGGCATCTAATTGCTGGCAAAAAGACCACTATGCTCACGCCTGCACTCTCTCCACGTCGCACCTTTTCGATTGCGAATGGTCTGTCCACTATCCTGATGGTGACTGTTTGTTTTCCTCAGGTAGAGGGAGTTAAAAGGATTGCAATTCCTTGTGTGGGGGTTCGACCTTTCCCTCTCTTACACCATTTTTTCTAGTTGGAGACGTTCTTTCCTCCTGACCATGCATAGAACTTGCGCTTATTCCACCATTGCCGATTATGAAAGGTGCGTTGGATTCATCGTTGAGAAGGGACCCTTGTTGTCCAACGTTGTTGGTGTGGCTGGACTGTGGAACGATCTGTTGTTTCATCATGATCCGTGCTGTGGGTTTATTCTGTGTGTTTTCCACATTTTTCTTTGGCTGTGTCCTTTTCCATCACGCATAATTTGGGAGTTTGTTCTTTCCCCATTTTTTTCCTGTGCAATTTCTCCAGCGATTGCATTGAGGATCGGGTACTGTGGGTTCATAGTTGTTTGTGGGCTGTTGTTTGCCCATGATTGATTGGCTGTGTTTTTCCCTGTAAAAGCTTGGATAACTATTTGGCTGCTTGCATGCAGTGGTTTTGTCCTTGGACTGCATTGGAGCGGTGAATAAGGGCCCGAGGTGCTTGATAAACCTGGTGGGTTGAAAACCACATAGACATAGCTACTGAGATGGCTTTCTTCTCCACAACCCCTGAATAGCACTTTCAGGGTCTAAGGGATTGCGTTGCAGAGAAATGACTGATTTCCTTGTGTTGGGTGTGTGTGGGTGTTCTAGAAGCTAGTCTGGCTCTGGTGTTGGTGTCTGTAGCTCTTCAATGAGCTCACCAGCTTGGCATTTAGCCCTTCCCAGCTACTGGATGGCCTGATAAACCCAAATTTGTTGGCTTGGATAATCTGATTGTTCACCTGATAAACCAAACTGTGTTGGCTTGGCTGAACTGCGTACCCTTGTGGTGTTGTTACCCTTGGCTATGTGTAAGCATGTTAGTTCTTCATTCCTTGGGGAATCATGCCTAGCTCGGGGGTGGCAACGTTGCTAAGAGATTAAGGAGCACGCGGGCCTATGGTTGGGTGGAACGTTGCAGCGATGTAGCTGGTTGTGGAACAAGTTCTTTATAAGATAAGTATTCTTGCCTAACTTGTGTTTGCAATCATATTACCGTTGATGAATGATGATATACATGTTAAATGCTGATCTGTATATGCATGAGTGTTGATTGATATGTTTTGCTTCCATTGTGTATATGAAAGATTATGCTTCATAATATGTTTTATGTTTTTAAGTATCATGCTTCAGCACTATATGTATGTATGTTCATGTTCATGGGGCTAGATGCCTAGATGATTTGATTTATGGTAGCGTCCTCTTCGCCGGTCGGAGGATCGAGGACGTTACAAAATGGTATTAGAGTGCTGGTTGTAGCATGGTCCTGAATGGGCCATGAAAGATCAGTTAATAGAGGTAGGTTGCCTCTTTCCAGAAGAAACCAGAAGAAATGGGTGATGACAAAAAATTCTCAAAAATTTTCTAAGTGCCAAAATTTTTGGCCCATCGGAGAACTTAGTATGAAGTTCCTCCGACACAACAGAACTTATAGTTTGAAGCTTAGCCGATGCCACTGAGGAAAGACGTTCTGGCAGCGGACGCAGTGAAAATTTCTCTAAGTAACGAAATCATTGGCCATCGGAAGACGTTAGTGGTTCGTGTGCTCACCGTTGCGGAAGCCTAGAGCACTAGTCTTTCGACAAGGAAAAGTTTCGACTGTCGATGCCGATGTGCTTCAGCTCGCTGATCGAAAAAGAACAGTTGATTTGATTGGCGTTGGAGAAGAGATGGTTGAGCTGATGAAGTGGCAGAAAAGAAGACTAAAGAGGAAAAAATTGAAATTTTTTCAAGTCGTAGAATTATCGGCCATCAGCTAATATTAGTGGATGACATTGCTGATGAACATCAGAAGAAGTTAGATGCTCTTGCGCTGCCGTTGTGGATGGCTAGACGACTATGCTTCCGACGGGTAGCCTCTGACCGCCGATGGTGCAGAGGGAAGTCATTTCGACAGCCGACGCAGTGGAAAAGTTTCCGAAAGTTTTCTAAGGAACGAGATCATTGGAGAACGGAGGAGAATAGCTATTGACATCACTGATAAATAGTTGAAGGAAGAGATGATGCGGTGGAAGGCAAGGCAAGAAGAAAATTCAAAAAAATTCTATGAGGCACAAGATCATCGGCCATTGGGAAATGTTAGTTGTATGTGTCACCGATGAAGGAATTAGTGGATCAGATTGCCGATCAGAAAAGGGTCGATGAAGGTGAACCGCAGTTGCGGCTGCCTAGTCAACTATCTATTCGATGCCGCAAGGGAATAGTCGCTTCAACCACCGACAAAGTCATGAGCTACGGAAGACAGAGAAAGATCAAGGGCTGCCGTTGCGGAAGCCGAAAGGACTAATCGCCCGACGCCCAGTACGTCCGACCACCAATGCAACGGATTAATGGGTTTCTCTTCGACGAAGTTCAGACTGTCAGACCATTATGGACCCGATTAGAATTTTTTTTTGAAGAGTATAAGATCATCGAAAAATTATTAAGAATCAGGCCGCCAATCGGAAGGAATTAAGGGATTGTAAATCCACCGTTGCGGCAGTCTAAAGCACTATCCACCTGATGGATGGTAGGTTCAGTAGCCTATAAATGTCCGCAGAAAACCATAGTAAGATTAATTTTCATCGTTGCGGCTGCTCAAGGGACTGTGAACCCGATCAATAGTCAGTTTGCTTGCCGATGCAGATCGGAAGTTTAGTTGGGTTGCCACCGAAACGCCGGAAAGAAATAAGCAAACAGACTACTGATGAACTAGGTGTTTTGACCACCGAAGTATCAGAAAGATAGCTGGGAAGAGGTCCGATTGGGCCTAAGGAAATTGGGGTTTTCGAGGGAATTTCTCAGTGATTTTTCAAGCAGATTTCAACAGGCTGTCAGTGGTCAGAGGGCTGAAAAGGAAGAGAGAAAACTTTTGTGTTTTAAGCAAAATTGTGTTTTATGAATTTCCAAAAGAGGGAGGTAAGTAATTTTGATTTATATTAATGACATGCATCTAACATTTTGCTACTAACACATTGCAGAATTATAGACAACTTCCAAGAGCAGTACTCCAGACGGAACAGTGTGGTAAAGCAAGAGGTGGTTCAGTCATGAGAACCCATGATGGGTATGATGCTCGGGATTCTTACGAGCGTGCAGAAGATGCCATGGAAGAAAATGTCCGTAATGGAAATGATGGCATAGAGTCTAATGGAAGGAGATTCCAGGGGACATCGTCCGAGGTTGAAGCCACCATGAGAAGCTTGGTTAAAGCCCAGGAAGAGCAACATCAGTTGAATGCTTCCATATTGCAGAGTTTGACAGACTTGCATAAAAAGATAGATTTTGGACGAGGTACATCAAGGCTAGAAGGCAGTAAGAGTAGCACTAGGAGAAGGAGAAGGACTTCTAGTGGACCATCTGATTCTGAAGAATCCAGTGGAGATACAAGTTCATCTTCTCATAAGAGAAAAAGAAGAAGGCACCATAGGGATCGATCTCAAGATGAATTCAAGAAAGCTAAACCTCATACATTTGATGGTGAGATAAAGATGGGACAAGAAGCTGAATCTTGGCTTCTTGGGATAAAGAAGTACTTTCAAGTGCAAGATTATTCAGGAAACATGAAGGCAAGAGTTTCCATATTCAATCTGAATGGAAGGGCATCCATTTGGTGGGAACACTTCAAGAAAGTAAAGAAGATCAGTGAAAGGAAACTGAAGTGGAAACAGTTCAAGAAGTATTTCAGGAAGAAATACCTCTCTGACAGGTATTACGATGATAAGATCAAGGAGTTCCATGAGTTGATATTGGGACAATAGACCATGGATGAATATGCAAATAAGTTTTTGGAATTTTTGAGGTATGTCTAGTACATCAGAGATGAAAAAGTGAAGATCCAGTGGTTTCTGAGTGGATTTCATCCAGCCTACAAAGACATAATTGAGTTTTATGAACATAGGACTCTTAAAGAAGCAATCAGGAAGGCCAAGTATTGCTATGAGCAAAGAAAGGGTAATCCTGATTACCATAAGGCATGGAAGGACAAGAAGAATGAGAATTTTGACCAAATAAGGAAAGGTTTCAAACCTTCTAGATTCAAGAATTAGCAGAAGAAACCATCCCAAGCTGTGAGTAATCTAGTTGGAGTGACAGGTGGGAAGCCTAAAGAGCCACATTAGAATAAAGGTCCACTCAAATGTTGGAAATGTGAAGGACCCCACTTGTGCAGATATTGTCCACTTGAGAATGAAAGTGCTAGGCCAGGTTATAACATTCAGGGAGCAGAAATAGTGGGTCAAGTAGAAAGAGCAGTCCCTAGAATTTATGCAGCACTGGAGGACCGCCAGGCAGATCATTAGTCAACTGTGGTTGAAGTTGCAGGTAAGATTGTTGAACAATCTGTTTCTATTTTGATTGACCCTATTTCTACTCATAGTTATATTACTCCGAGAGTAGTAGAGGTTTGTGCTTTTAAGAAGGTAAAGCAAGGAAAATCTTGGCTAGTTCAGCTAGCCACTTGGACTAAGAGAAAGGCCAGCAAAGTGATAGAGAAATGTCCATTGGTCATGAATTGATTGAACACTTATGTAGATCTGAATGTTCTACCGCTTGGTTCCTATGATGTTCTCATTGGAATGGATTGGTTAGAAGCTCACCGAGCAAAGCTTGACTGTTATAACAAGACTTTTGAATGCATGGATGAAGAAGAAAACCCAGTGGTTGTGAAAGGTATTCCGAAGGTAATTTTGGTAAGAAAGGTTTCAACAATGCAGTTGAAGAAGTTCTGTAGTAAAGGTTACCAGTTGTATGCAGGTCATATTCTGGAACCAACATGAGATGAAACTCCTAGGTTGGAGGACTATCAGATGTTACAGGAATTCAAGGATGTATTCCCTGATGATATTCCAGGGCTTCCTCCAAAGAGGGACATTGATTTCACCATTGAACTTGTGCCAGGAGTAGCACCAGTGTCCAATACACCCTACAGGTTGAGTACACTGGAGATGCTAGTGTTGAAGATGCAACTGCAAGAGTTGTTGTAAAAGAAGTATATCCGACCGAGTGTGTCTCCTTGGGGAGCACCAATTCTGTTTGTGAAGAAGAAATATGGTACACTCAGGTTATGTATTGATTACAGACAGTTGAACAAGGTTACTGCTAAGAATAAATATCCTTTGCCTAGGATTGATGACCTCTTTGATCAAATGAGAGGAGCAAAGGTATTTTCCAAGATTGACTTGAGGTTTGGTTACCATCAGGTGAGAATCAAGGATGAAGACATTCATAAGACAACCTTCAAGACAAGGTATGGGCATTATGAGTTTGTAGTGGTACCATTTGGTCTCACAAATGCACCAGCTACATTTATGTGACTTATGAACAGTGTCTTCAGCAGGTATTTGGACAAGTTTGTTCTTGTTTTCCTTGATGACATTCTTGTCTATTCTAAGAATGAGGAAGAACATGAAGAGCATTTGAGATTGACATTGCAATTGCTCAGGGAGCATCAGTTGTATGAAAAACTGATCAAGTGCGACTTATACAGAGATAGAATTCAGTATTTGGGTCACATTATCTTAGAAGAGGGTATATTTGTGGACCCTGAGAAGATTGAAGCCATTATGAATTGGCCTACTCCAAGAAATGTGACGGATGTAAGATCTTTTATGGGACTTGCAGGATACTACAGGAGATTCATTGAGGAATTTTCCAAGATTGCACATGCCATCACTTCTTTGCAAAAGAAGGGAGTAAAGTTCGAATGGACTTTGAAATGTGAAGAAAGCTTCCAGTGGTTGAAGAATATTCTCACCAACGCACCAGTGTTGAAGGTTGCAGACCCAGAGAAATATTTTGTGGTATGTACCGATGGACGTGGACAAGGGCTTGGAGGAGTCCTTATGCAGGACAACCACGTGATATGTTATGAGTCAAGAAAGTTGAAGGAGCATGAGAATACCTATGCCACTCATGATCTTGATCTTGTAGCCATAGTATATGCTCTCAAGATGTGGAGACATTACTTGATGGGTAGAAGATTTGAACTCAGAATAGACCATTGTGGTCTGAACTATCTATTTGATCAGCCTACTTTGAATGCTAGGCAAGCAAGATGGCTGGAATTTTTATGCGAGTTTGATTTTGAAATCAAGCATATAAAGGGGAAAGAAAACAAGGTAGCTGATGCGCTCAGCAGGAAGGTACAGGAAATGCATGTTGCATCTCTTAGTATTTGCCAATCAGTTTTGAGGTAGCAGATTGTTAATCATGTTGCCGAAGATGAATTGTATGAGCAGGTAAAAGACAATATGCAGCAACAAAGTCTTGAGAAGAGGTATGAGGGATATAAATTGGAAGAAGATGGACTTATTACTTATAAAGGCAGAATTTATATTCTGAGTGTAGCAGATTTGAGGAGAGTTGTTATGGATGAAATCCATCAAGCTCCGTATTCTGGTCACCCAGGATATCAGAAGACAATTGCTACAGCTAGAATGCAGTACTTTTGGCCAAGAATGAAAAAGGACATGGCTGAATACATTTCAAGGTGCATGAAATTTCAATAGGTAAAGGTTGAGCATCAAAATCCAACAGGCTTGTTGCAGCCTTTGCCAGTTCTGGAATGGAAATGGGAGGTTATTTCCATGGATTTTATTACAGGATTGCCGATGACTTGGAGACAACATGATTCCATCATGGTTGTGGTGGACAAGTTGACAAGGGAAGCGCATTTTATACCGGTAAAGTCTATGCATAAGACTGATGATATTGCAAAGATATTCATGAAGGAGATTTTCAAATTGCATGGATTGGCGAAGGCAATAGTCCCTGACAAAGATGTCAAGTTCACTTCCAATTTTTGGAAGGGGTTGTTTGCAGATTTGGGTACAAAGCTAAAATTCAGCACTGCATACCATCCTCAGATAGATGGGCAGACTGAGAGAGTCAACCAGGTTCTTGAAGATATGCTTCACATGTATGTGATGGACAAACCAACCAAGTGGGAAGACTACTTACACTTGATAGAGTTTGCTTATAACAATGGGCAACAGGCATCCTTGGGGATGAGTCCGTATGAAGCTTTGTATGGAAGAAGGTGTAGGACACCAGTGACTTGGGATAACCCAGTGAACATGGTTGTGCTTGGACCAGAATTGATCAAGGAAATGGAGCAAGAGGTTGTAAAGATCAGACAGAACCTGAAAGCAGCACATGACAGCCAGAAAAACTATGTAGATAAGCATAGGAAGAACATAGAGTTCAGTGTTGGGGATCATGTCTACCTCAGAGTGAGGACACAGAAAAGTTCCTTTAAGCTTGGGAGTTATGCCAAGCTATCACCAAGATATTGTGGGCCGTTTGAAGTGCTTGAAAGAATAGGGCCTATTGCATATAAACTTGCATTGCCTGCTAGTACTAGAGCTCATGTTTTTCATGCTTCTTTGCTCAAGAAATATGTACATGATCCTAACCATGTGATAAATTGGGATGTGATTCAGGTGGAACCCGAGGGAGAGTTCCAAATCAGCCAATGCGTATCGTCGACCGGAAGGTCACAATGCTTCGGAACCGAGCCATAGGGCAGGTAAAGGTGCAATGGGAGCACTACGGACCCGAAGAGGCTACGTGGGAGCTGGAGGATGCCATGTGATTGGCACATCCATTTTTGTTCAATCCTGCGGAACACTGAGGCGATACTAGTGTAACATTTTGTTCAATTTTGTAAAGCACCGAGGACAATTCTATTAAAGGGGGAGGGGAATGTAACATCCCTAGTTTTGACCCCGGTTGCATTAATATACATGATACATATGTTGTAAATAATCATGGTGAGGAGCTGAGGGCAAAGGCTCCACCATCAATTTAGTTATGTTATGATTCATATTGGAATGGTCACTGATGGTATATCGGGACATACGACATATATTAAATTGTGGCATCACGTAAATGTGCATTTTAATTAAATAACCCAACCAGCTATGTTTACTGCAACTAAATTGAGAAGGGGCATGATTCCTAAGGATAAGGAGGGGAAATGATGAACCTTGAGCCATGGGGGAAAAACCATGTGTCACCACCCTATTTGTTTTGCTCATTTTCCCTTGTTTCATCCAACCACCACCTTCATTGTTCTGTTGTTTAGTTGGGGCATATAATTGTTGCCAAAAAGACCACTACGCTCATGCCTGCACTCTCTCCATGACGTGTCTTCTGGGTTGCGGATGGTCTATCCACTATCCCGATGGTGACTGTTCATTTTTCTCAGGTAGAGGGATTTAAAAGGATTGCAATTCCTTGTGTGGGGGTTCGACCTTTCCATCTCTTACACCGTTTTTGCTAGTCGGAGACATTCTTTCCTCTTGACCACGCATAGAACCTACGTTTATTCCACCATTGCCGATTGTGAAGGGTGCGTTGGCTTTATCGTTGAGAAGGGACCCTTGTTGTCCAACCTTGATGGTGTGGCTGGACTGTAGAACGATCCGTTGTTTCATCGTGATTCGCGCTGTGGGTTTCTTCTGTGTGTTTTCCACATTTTGCTTTGGCTGTGTCTTTTTCCATCACACATGGTTTAGGAGTTTGTTCTTTCCCCATTTTACGCTTGTGCAATTTCTCCAGCGATTGCATTGAGGATCAGGTGCTGTGGGTTCATAGCTGTTTGTGGGCTGCTATTTTCCCACGATTGATTGGCTGTGTTTTTCCCTGTAAAAGCTTGGATAGCTGTTTGGTTGCTTGCATGCAGTGGTTTTGTCCTCGGAATGCATTGGAGTGGTGAATAAGGGCCTAAGGTGCTTGATAAACCTGGTGGGTTGAGAACCACATAGATAGAGCTACTGAGCAAGCTTTCTTCTCCACAACCCCTGAATAGCACTGGAAGGGAGATCAGGGTCTGAGGGATTGCGTTGCATAGAAAAGAATGATTTCCTTGTGTTGGGTGTGTGTGGGTGTTCTAGAATCTAGGCTGGCTATGGTGTTGGTGTTTTTTGCTCTTCAATGAACTCACCAGCTTGGAATTTAGCCCTTCCCAGGTCCTGGATGGCCTGATAAACCCAACTTTGTTGGCTTGGATGATCTGATTGTTCTCCTGATAAACCCAACTGTGTTGGCTTGGATGAACTGTGTACCCTTGTGGTGTTGTTACCCTTGGCTATGTGTAGGTCTGTTAGTTATTTATTCCTTGGGGAATCATGCCCGGCTCGGGGGTGGCAGCGTTGCTGAGAGATTAAGGAGCACCCGGGCCTATGGTTGGGTGGAACATTGCAGTGACGTAGCTTGTTGCAGAACAAGTTCTTTATAAGATAAGTATTCTTGCCTAACTTGTGTTTGGAATCATATTACCGTCGATGAATGATGATATACATGTTAAATGGTGATCTGTGTATGCATGAGTGTTGATTGATATGTTTTGCTTCCATTGTGTATATGAAAGATTATGCTTCGTAATATGTTTTATGTTTTTAAGTATCATGCTTCAGCACTATATGTATGTATGTTCATGTTCATGGGGCTAGATGTCTGGATGATTTGATGTATGGTAGCGTCCTCTTCACTGGTCAGAGGATCAGGGACGTTACAGGAACCATGTCCTCCAGGAAAGATAGGAGGAAGTAAGACTTAATCCAGGTACATGTGTAGAAGCAGAAAGCCAGAGAAGGCATATTTGTATTCCTATCGCACAAAACCAACTGATTCTCATTCATAGGCGTTAGAACCCATTGAGTCATGAAGTAGGTTGACAAAAGTAGACAACTCGATTCCTATACACAAAATCCATTGACAGTGCAACCAATATCTTTATTTGGATATCCTTGGGAAACTGATTCAACATGGAGTTTAATTATGCAAGCTGTTTATAATACCTTAAAAAAATGGTTCAACTTTCTCTACAACTCGATATGTAGTAGGGTCCGGTCTGGATAGTAGTCCTGGCTCTGGAACTTGATATGTAGTAGGGTTTGGTCTGGATATGGAAACTCCAAAAATTTATATTATCTTTAAACTCTTCATCTTCGGCTCGCTAAACAATTAGGAATTTACTTGTTGGAACAAGATCTGGTACGCTGGACACGGTGGTAATGTTGCTAGCTTAGTGGATGGTGGTTATGGGTCTTTATCTGGTTAAGGGAGTTTTCCATAGCTCTTTAATTTGTATCTCAATATGGTCTTGAATCATATATAACTGAATCCACTATTGGATCGACTGCTGCTGGCTACGTGTCTACTTTTGCTGCTGGTTCTGCTGGTTCTGGTTCAATAGAAAGGACATCCTTTGGGTTTAGAACATCAAGTGAACTATTACCATTTATAAGAGTAGGTAGGTCTCTTACTATTTAACATTTGGATCTTCATCCCTAACTTCATAATCTTTCTCATATCACTAACACCACAAACATCTTCATATCGATCAGGAGCATCAGGAACATTTGGAACCATTCGGGCTCACGAATTGGATCTTGTTTTATATATGGTTGTCGATGTGAAACATACAAATAAGGCTATCGATATGGAACCATAGCTACTGGCTCTGCAAGATATATTAGGTAGTGGCTGCTGTAGGTTATGCTACTGTTGGTGGTGCTATCTTAACTGCTGGTGCTATATAGGATCTACTACCTTAGCTGCTCTAGCAATTGCTAGTGGCGGCTTATGTGTCTTCATTGCACTTATGGTGGTGGTAAGTGAAATAAAAAATGCCATTCCATTGATTAAATCAATAAAGATCATAGCATGGATCCTAGCCTAGACAATGTAAGGCCAATTGGAAAATATAGTGGTAGTGAGTGAAAGGTCGATCGTCTAGTCAGTCAGTCCAAAAAGAGAGCTTTGTTCTAAAAATGCATCATTGGCATTGGAATCAACAACATAAGCTGGATCAACTATTGCTTAATATGGACCTTTAACCAAATATGAATCTAGACCAAGAACTGCATCTGTTGGCTTAGGAACTAGAGCAAGAAAGAATGTTAGTCGAGGTGCTGCTACCCTTGCTTCTTTTGGTCTAGCCGCCTTTGCTTTTCCTATGATTTAAGCTACTTATTAACCTTTATTATGTTTATCTAAAGATACACATTGTACAACTATACCATAGATTTGGATTACCCGAGTCAAGTAAGAATATACTGCACTTTAAACCACCAAAAACCCAAATAAACCCAACAATCAAATACACGCATTCGGCCTCTAAATGGATTCATGTGGAACAATTCTCAATTTTTATTTTTCCTCTGTATCGATGATCGTAATAAATTGTTGGAGTTAAGGAGAAAGTTAGAATTAGGAAAATTGATGTAAAACATGACAGGTGTGGGTGGTGATATGACATAATATACTATACCTTAATAGCTAATATAGACAAAAATCGAGAAGGTGTAATAATAGCCGACAAAGACAAGTTATCGATAAAACCCTAACTGCAATTTATGGAGGGTAGATAAGAGCAACTCTCATACACACAAAGCATTATATCTTAAGCTAGAAATCGAGTTAAGGATTTGGAAGAAGTTGGCATTTTATTGGGCACTGATAACAAAACCTAGGTAGCCCATGCCACTAAGAAATAAGCATTTAATGACAAATTAAATGATGTATAAATCCGATTAGAATCATAAAAAGAACAACTTATTTTAATCTGCATCATAAATTTACCCCCGACTTATCTAGATCCATCCATTTCTACGTCGGATGTATAAAATGGTGCAATCTATTTAATCTCTTAGCCAAATTTACGTCATAAATATTGAGAAAGTTCAAAACGAAAATTCCAATTTTTTTATTATAATTACAACATTTATTTTGTCACCACCTTAGATTATAATTGTTGTACTTATGTTTATTCTCATAATTTTAAAACACAAAACAAGTTAGTTATTCATCACTTTTAATTATTAGTATTATTCATTTAGTTAATTGCAACATTTATTTTGTTACCGGTGTAGATTAGAATTGTCGTATGTATATTTATTCTCATCTTTTTAAGACATAGAACATGTTACTTATTCATCATTTTTAATTATTAAATACTAATAGTGTATGGATATCCATTGATTTCTAAGTTTTTGCAACATTTTCTTTTGTATGAATTATATGGAGTTTTGAGAAAGAATGGAAGAATCATATTGCATACTGTTGGTAATAACTCCCGATTGATTATTATTCCAATGCAAATGCCTATATTTATACAAATCACATGGCGGTTGGGTTTCACCTTCCGCTCAGCCTGTTTGGCTTCCTACTATTTACTTATTTATTTATTTACATTATATAACCCTAATGGATTATATTCTAACAATCCCCCTCTTAATCCGAAGGGGTGTTCGTAAGTCCGAGCATGTTTATGAACCTTTCAAACTTTTCTCGTCCAAA
>LPNX010596059.1:289259-336196 GCA_001517045.1 Pseudotsuga menziesii | reverse complement strand
AATGTCATGTGTGATGTTGCACCAGTATCAAGCAGCCAACAATCTTTGTAAGATGAAAGAGAAGTCATTTCATTAAATCCAAGATTACAATGTGCAACACTACAAGAATCAGAAAATTTACTAGCATCTTAGTCATCTTTCTTCTGGTTATGCTAGTCTTTGATGGAGTCCCATGAAGCCCAACACTGATCTGATGTGTGCCCAGTCTTTCCACAACGCTTGCACTGCAAATCTGACCTTTTGGTGAAGTTATTTCTGCCCCCTCTGCCTCTGAAGCTTCTTCTTCCTCTGCTTCTCTTGCTGCTTTCTCCTTTGGGATGATCTTTGGATTGGTCTTTGGCGTGGTTCTTTGCTTTTTGAGCAAAGCAAAGTGATTCTCCAGTAGGCTCGGTTGTCTTCTTACCAAAGGCTTTCTCTCTGTCAGCTATCTTTTCTACCAGGGTGTCAAATGTTAGTGATTTGAACTTGTCACTAGCTTGTAATGACTCAAGATAGTTGGAGTGAGTAGGATACAAAGATTTTACAACTGCTGCAAGAGGAAGATCTGGTTTCATACCAGAGGCTTGAATCTTGTGCATTATGGCTTTGATTTCAGAGGCAACTAACATAGGATCATTGTCTTTTACTTCAAGACTGAATAATTTTAACATTAGTTGAATAACTTCCATTTCACTGTGTGAATCATACAGTTCTTTTAATGTTTTTAATGCTTCAAAACATGATTTTGCAGGCAATATGTATTGGCTCACCTCTTCACTGACAGTGGCAGTGATAACAGCTAAGGATTTCTTGTCTTTTGTTCTCCAAATGGCCTTCTCTTTCTCTGATTCTGGAGGTCTTGGGTCTATGGTTATGGACTTTCCAGCTTCTGTCTCTATTGTGCAGCCTTCGCAAATGCCGTCCCAAAGGTCATTGTAGATGAAGGCAGATTTGATCTTCCTCCACCATTCTAAATAGGTGTCTTTTCCGGTGAGAGTGGCACCGACTATAGATTCTTATTCATAGCTAAGAAGTATGAAGTATGAAGAGGAGAATGAAAAATTGGAGCCTCATATAAAAATGAATGTTGATTAATAAAATAATTTGAAATGAATGTTTTAATAAAATAGTTTATTTTATCAACTAATAGAGACAAATAAATGTTCTTTGATAAAATAAAATCCAGATAAATGAATGTTGAAATCTTCTTACCAATGAAGTGATCTGTTGAAAATCCTCACTATTACAAATTACTCATAGCTCATTATAATCAAATTCTTAAAATCAATATTTAAATTAAAAAGAATAGTAACTTAACAAAAGTTTTTTAGTTTTGAGGTTAAAATTTAAATTCATAACCTTAAAAACTTAAATTGAATACAAACAAAACAAAAAAACAACGCAAATAAAGAAACAAGACACAAAAGTTAACAATAAATAAAAATTAACTAAATAAACTTAATTTAAATTATATAAAAAAAATATAAAAACACCACAAATAAAACACGACAAAAAGTTAATAAAAAATAACAAAATAAACTTAATTTAAATTATATAAAAGATGATAAAAATTAAAACAATCTACAGGAGAGCGATTCTTCTTCACCGTCCTTTAAAAACACATTAAAAAAAACCCTTAATAAATTAGGAACATTTAAAGAGTTAAAAGTTAAAAAAAAAAAAAAATTAAAAAATCAACATTTTATAAATGAATAAAAATGATAAGGAAAAAAGTTTTGGTGTATCAGCTATTTTTCGATTTATCCTCTTCTTTCAAGGTTTTTATAATTGGACCTTGAATCCATTTCATATGATGGGAGTTGCCCGAGTATTGGGTGCTGCTCTTCTATGTGCTATTCATGGTGCTACTGTGGAAAATACTTTATTTGAAGATGGTGATGGTGCATATACGTTCCGTGCTTTTAAATCGACTCAAGTTGAAGAGACTTATTCCAAAAAAAAAAAAATGGATTTTTATATAGCATTTTAAAAACATAAAAATAATTTTTTTTTTTATAACTAAAACGATTAATATTTTTTATTTTTTATTTTTATTAATAAGGAACTGATGGGCCTTCACCCAATTACAAAAAATTCCGAAATATACAACACCATGATTACAAATCTTCTCATTACAAAATTAAGGAATAGGATGCATCACGCTAGAACTGTCATTCAAGCTTAACATTCCGGGAGGGAGAAGGAAGCCTTGATTTGCTTTGAAATTCGCCAGTGTATTCAAGTCACGGAGAATATGATAGGAGGAGAGAGAAACAAAATCAATCAAAATGAAGTGCAGTCTTTGCATTGTCACATTCAAACTGAGATTATTGAACTTTGAAGCTGAGTTTAGAACTTTGATAATAATTTCTGAGTCTCCAAAGATTTGAATGTTTTTATGTTCAACTACCTTTGCAATTTGACAGGCTTTTAGAAGTGCAAATAACTCTGCTTGATTATTTGTAAGCTATCTAACTCCCCAGGTAAAGCTGGTTTCAAGCCTTCCTCCTGGGTAGAATATCAGTCCTCTTGCCTCAGCTTTCCCAGGATTTCCTTTTGATGCTCCATCAAAGAAGATTGAAGTTTTTTTTTACTTTTTCCACCAATCTAAAAATTCCTCTTCCGTGGTTATGACCTTCCAATTTGATTTAAAACAGGTATGCCCGTAGCCAACTGAAATTTCTCCATAATCAGAGATCCAAGCCATTTATGCTCAGCTTCAAGTTTGATGAAATTAATTTGAACATTTCCAACTACTTCCAAAAGAAGAGCCTTAGCTTTTATTGCTATTACTTTTGGCTTTATGTCTTTACTGTTAAAAATCAAATCATTTCTAGCTAACCAAATTTTCCACCATAAAAAATTTGGAATAAGGCTTGCCATATTTTCTTCCATTTGAAACTGGTTGAAGAAAGGCTAGGATACCTTGATTTCCATATCTTAAACAAATTAATAGGTTCAGAATTTGAAGGAACTAAGAGACAAGGCAACCCATGCAAAAAATGAATCCATACTTTCTGAATAAAATCGCACCCACCAAAGAGATGAGCTGCAGTTTCGGCAGCTTGAAGGAAAAAACAACATCTGAAAGGTCCAAAGAATCCACGTTTTGACAAGATGTCACTAGTTAGAACTTTCTGGTGCATAAGAGTCCACGTAAAAAAGTTAATTTTTGGCAAGCTGCGAGAATTCCATACTAATTTTCAGAAGGATACGCTATGAGTGGAATCAACAGACTTCTGCATTGACAAGAAGCCTCGCATAGTTGAATAGGAGCATGTGGGTCCCCAACCCACACTTCCTTGCACGTAGAATGTATGGGATCTTTGTCAGACAACGAATTCAACAACAAATTGTTTTGAAAGAATAGAGAGGGATCAACATGCTTAGGAAGTTCAAGGAGAACCCACACATCCCAATTACCTTGGATGTCCTAGGAAACGAGACCCGAGAGTCTTAAAAGGCCTTTATTTGTCAACTAGAGCTCGATCTCAGTAAGGGATAATTCAGAGTTGAGAGGGGAATTACCATTAATTTCATCATCCCACAAGAGCGTGTTTTTGCCATTACCTGGAATATGGTATAGAATCTTGGTAAAGAAGTCAAGTCCTTTTTTGCAAAGATTCCACGAAATAGAACCCGTGGGAGAGTTTGACATCTAAATATTTCTGAGAGGTCCTCCTTTAAGATATTTCTTCCAGAATATTTGACTGACCAGATGCTTTTTTTCTGAGAAGAGTCGCCATAGCAAGTTTCCTCCCATAGCTAAATTAACCAATTACGGATCTCTGATTTGCAATCCCCCTTCAGAAATAGGTCTTTAAACAACATCCTATTTGAACAAATGCATGCAATTCTGATTTCCTTTTCCCCCACTCCAAAGGAAGTCTTTGATTAGTTTGGAAATATGATTCATAATCGATTTAGGGTCCAGGAGAAGAGAAGATTGGTAAATAGGAAGAGCTGAGAGAGTTGACTTAATCAAAGTAAGCTTCCTTGCCTTTGTGAGCCAATGTCCACCCCACGATGCAATATTGGCTTTTATCTTGCTAATAATTTCCAACCAGAGAGAAGGGTTGTTTTTTTCCCAAGGTTAAAGGGATACCCAAATACTTAACCTTATCCTAACTAGAAAATCCTTCAAAGCCTAAAATCCGAGAGATGTTTCCAATAGTAGATTGGTGTACATTCTAGCCATACACACTGCTTTTATGATTGTTAATAAGAGCACCAGAAATAATACAGAAATGATGCCTGATTTTTGCAAAAAATGGCAAGAGAAGCCTCTCCAAGAAGCAAAGGTGTCATCCACAAAGAGAGCATGGTTAATAGCTTCAACACCACTAGCTGGATGAATGCCCAGAATAATCCCTTCATTCTTCCCTACAGTTAACTTTCTGCTCAAAGCATCAACCATAAGAATGTACAAAAATGGCGAGAGAGTGTTAAGATTCCATGTGCTAAGCTATATTATCAACATTCAATTTCAATTTCATAACAAAAGCATATAGACAGGATCACTGAAAGAAATAGCATCACAAGATCAACACAGATTTACCCAGGGAAAACCCTAATGGGAAAAACCCAACAAAAGTTTCCTCAATATAGATGATCAAAAGATAAAAGATAAAACCACAGATTGATCCTTCTCCTCCTTGCAGCTACAACTATCTCTCTCTCTTATGCGCTACACAAGTGAGTGTGTGTGTGTAGAAATGAGGAGAGCCTCACTTCTATTTATATTCTTTTGTTCACTTGACAATTCACTCCACCAAGCCGACCCCACTAAATTGACTGGGCCAACTTCTCTAGGAGGACACAAACAACTTAATATTATATTAATTAGGGTGCTAATGATCCGACTTACGACGGAGGGAATTTCTTCATGACTCTTAGTGATTCTCCTGATAGGAACATCAGGGATAATAAGTAAATACACTTCAAAGTTACAATAATTCAACACTCCCCCTTAACGAGAAGGGTATTCTACAACAACATCAACAACAGTAGCAGGAGAAGGAGAGAGATCATCTTCAACGTCTTCAGGGTGATACATATATAAATCATAGGAAGCTTTTTCAACATCTTTGACATATATTCTTCATCTTCAATTTTCAGCAGCAACAACACTTTGATCGACAACATCATCATCAATGCTTTGGTATTCATCAATCAACAACAATATCATCAATAATACTTCGACCTTTCGATCATCATCATCAGCAGCAACAATTCTCTGAGCAACATCATCATCACACTCTAATCATTCGATCAACAATATCATCATCGTCATCATCAATACTTTGAGCAACATCATCATCATCATCATACTCTGATAATTTGATCAGTAACATCATCATCATCATCAACAACTTGCAATCCACAATACGAAGACGAAAGTCTTCGGATCACTTTTGGGCTTAAGTCCAGGGATGATACAATCCTACCACATTCTTGACACCCGAAGTCACTGGATACAATTATGAGATAATAACTCCCTTTCACTTTACGACTAAGTCCAAGGATGGGGGCTAAGTCCAAGTATGATGCAATCCTACCACTTTCATGGGGACCAAAGCCTTTGGATACATTCTGAACAAAAGTTCAGGGATAATGCCATCCCACCACATTCACGAGGACCGAAGCCTCCAGATACATTTTGAACAAAAGTTCAAGGATGATGCGATCCCACCACATTCACAGGGACCGAAGCCTTCGGATACATTCTGAACAAAAGTTCATGGATGATGCAATCCCACCACATTTACGGGGACCAAAGCCTCCAGATACATTCTAAACAAAAGTTCATGGATGATGCAATCCCATTACATTCACGGGGACCCAAGCCTCCAGATACATTCTGAACAAAAGTTCAGGGATGATGCAATCCCACTACATTCTTGAGGACCGAAGTCACCAGATCACTTTAAAACAAATGTTCAGGGATGATACAATTCTTCTTCTTTCTTGGAGATATAAGTCTACGGATCACTTTAGGACAGATGTCCAGGGATGATACGCTCCCACTGTAACTTCACTGTTCCCCCTTTCGAGTAAGGTCTTTCCGAACAACACCAAGCTTGTCTCGAAAGTATTCAAACTTTACTCGAGACAGAGGCTTTGTCAACACATCAACAACTTCTTCATCGGTACTCACATACTGGAGATTTATGGCTCCCTTCTGCATCATATCTCGAATGTAGAAATACCGGATTTATATGTGCTTCGACCTATCATGGAACTTTGGGTTCTCTGTCATCTTTATACAACTTTTGTTATCACATAGACTCACGGTAGTATCCAACTCTAGGTTGAATAAACCTGACATCAGCTTTTGAAGCCATATGGCTTCACAACTAGTAGAACAAGCTACTATATATTCTGCTTCAGCCGTGCTAAGAGCAACACTAGATTGTTTCCTGCTAAACCATGAAATCACAGCAGACCCCAGACTATAACATCCACCTGATGTACTTTTTCTGTTTGAGACACTTCCAACCCAATCTACATCTGTATAGCCATACAATCTGTAATCATGGTTTCCATCATAGTATAGACCAAAGTCTATAGTCCCTTTTAGATATCTCATCACATGTTTTGTAACTATTAGGTGAACACCTCTAGGTTGAACTAGATACTAACTCAAGGTGTTCACAAAAAAAAAAAAATGTATGGTCTGGTATTTGTGAGGTACATCAAGGACCCAATAATCTGTCTGTATTGAGTCACATCCACTAATTTTGATGATTCATCAGCCAACAACTTCAGGTTGGTATCCATGGCTTTACATTTCAACATATCGAATCTTTTCAATATTTCCACTGCATACTTTCCCTGGTTGAGAAATAATGCATTAACCCAAGTTCTTTCATCTCAAATTCTTCAACGAGCTTCTTCTTGCATTCCACAATATGTTTCCCATTCCCTGAAAAAAATAGATCATCCACATACAGTAATAGTATGACAGGTTCATCTTCTATAACCTTGTAGTAAAGGTTAGGATCGACTTTACTCTTGGTAAAGTTTGAGTTCGTCAGGAAACTATCTATCCTTCCATACTAAGCTCTAGGAGCTTGCTTCAGACCGTACATGGCCTTCTTCAACTTGCATACGTGAGTCCGTCTGTCTTCAAATTCAAATCTTTGTGGCTGTTCTATGTATACTTCTTCTTCAATCACACCATTTAGGAAGGTTGTCTTCACATCCATCTGGTGTAAGTACCACTTCATCATGGATGCAAGTGCCATGATAGCTCTAATCTAAGTATACCGTGCTACTGGTGCAAATGTTTCTTCATAATCAATTCCCTCTTTCTGAGAGAAACCTTTGGCCATAAATCTTTCCTTGTACTTCTCGATACTTTCGTCATCTGCATGTTTTATCTTGTAGATCCATTTGGAGGATACTACACTCTTGCCTTATGGTTTTGGAACTATATCCCAAACATCATTCTTCATTATTGACTCGTACTCTTCCATCATTGCTTCTACCCACTCTTTCTTTTGTACAACTTCTTCATAGTTTGTTGGTTCTTGATCTACGAGATCACACATCAGAGCTACATAGTTGGAAAATTTCTTAGGCTTCTTGCTTATCCTTGTGGAGCCTTCATGAGCTCTATATCTTTTTTCTTCCTGTATAATTTCTCTTTCCCAAGCATGCTTTCTCTTCCTTGATATTTCCATCGTAGGGGGTTATTGTGGTTCTGTCATATCATGATCTTTAGGTGCTTCATAGTCAGGGAGGAATGTAGCCTCTACATTTATGGGAGGTGCATCTGCCTCATACACTTCTTCATGTTGACATTTTATGGATGTTTTGAGGGATACTTCTTCATTGAATGCTACATCTCTACTGATTTCCACTTGATCGAATCCAAGAATGTAAATTTTGAATTCCTTGGACACTTCATGGTATCCAACAAATATTCCCTTCTTTCAGGAAGGGTCCAACTTGGTTCTTTTCTCTTTTCGTATATGAACATATACTGGACAACCAAATATATTGAGGTGACTTACCTTGAGCTTCTTTCCTGTGAACATCTCTTTTGGAGTCTTGAATCCAAGAGCACTGTGATATATTCTATTATGTACATAGACCACAGTTCTTTCTACTTCCGTCGATACATGCATTGGAAGATCTTGATCATATATCATTGTCTTCACTGCCTCCATGATGGTTTTGTTCTTTCTTCCCACAACACCATTTTGTTGAGGATTTTAGGGAGCAGTTAGTTCCCTCATGATTCCAACATCTTTACAAAAGGATTCAAACTCTTTTGAAGTAAACTCTCCGCCATTGTCTGATCGGAGTGTCTTGATTCTTTTGTCTGAAAGATTCTCTATCAAGGCTTTGAATTGCTTGAATTTCTCAAACACCTCGCTCTTTGCTTTCAATAAGTATATCCAAGTCTTTCTTGAATAGTCATTAATAAATGTAATATAATATTCAAAACCATTCAAAGATGTGGAGGACATTGGACCACACACATCTGAATGAATCAATTCCAATGTACCTTTAGTTTTTGTTTCACTCTTCGGAAATGGATTCTTGATATTCTTCCATTTCACACATCCTTTGCAAATTCCTTCATGGTTGATCTTCAAGTCTGGTAATCCCGTCACTACATTGTTCACATGAGGTAGTGCTTTGTAATTGATGTGGGAAATGATTCTATGCCACAGTTCACTCGGGTTAGTGGACTCATGAACAAGGGTTGTTTCTGAATGTCCCTTGAGTTTATACAGGCCTCCTTCTTCTTCACTGCTGACAACTGCATCTTCAATTGAATTTCCTTTGGGCCACATGAGTACTTGGCCATCTATGAATGCAACTATGAATCCTTTCTTATCTAGAGATGAGATAGAAAGTAAATTATTCTTTAAACCTGGTACATATAAAACTTCCTTCATCTTCAGGGGATTTCTAGAATCAAGCTTGTAGCTTTCTTCACCAATTCCTTTGATTGGATATTGATAGTAATCTCCTACTATAGTACATACTCTTCTACATCTTCTTCTCTTGGTTTCTTTCTTCGAGGTCCTTCCTCTTCTTCTTCTTCATCCTCATCTTCAGCTAGATGTGCATGGTGTATTTTTTTGTTGTAGTTCCTCTTCTTGTATTCTTGTCTCTTGAAAGGACAATTTCTGGAAATGTGTCCTATCTTATCACAATGAAAACATTGAAAGTTGGAGTAGTCTTTATTGGAGCGACTTTCTCTTGTTCTTTGTAACTTTCTGGGAGGTTGAGACTCCCTGTGGTTTCCCTTCTTGAAGTTGGGTTGAATTTTTCTTCTCTTAGTATGGGTGGATAGGGCTTGATCATCCTCCTTCAGTAGAGCTTCTCTATTTTTCACTCTAGTCTCCTCTTGAATACAATCTTCCCATACAACATCAAATTTCATGCTTTCCTTCCTGGAACACATCATCTGGATGAATGACTCCTAGGGTCTAGTGAGACCATTGAGAGAAATGATAACCAATTCATCTTCATCAAGTTTGTCTTGAATGGCTTCTAGTTGTTCCTTGAACTGGGAGACCCTTGTCAAGTAGTCCTGGATGGATTCTCCATGACTTATCTTGGTGCTCTTAGATTCATAATTCTGTTGATGTTTCTTCCTTTGTACATTCTTTCTAGGGTATCATACATTTCTTTTGGAGTCTTATTGGATGACACTTGAGAGATCAAGTGATCCTTGATGGAGTCAACAATAATCCTTTGTGCCCTAAACAAATCCTTTTTGTGGTTCTCCTTAGCTTCAACCTCTTTAGGTTCTGCAACTTCATCCTTGATATATTTCTCAAGATCATTCTACTTGAGAATGAGACCAATTATGTATTTCCATGCTCTGTAATTCTCTATACCTTTTAGCTTGTCCTCAAGCTTGGTGCTTGGGGCTATCTTGACAGGAGATCACAAAAAATTGAAAAACTGGAAAATAAGAAACCGATCTTACCAAGAGATGTGCTTGAATGAGGTGAGTTGACTGGTGTGCTTGGTTTCTGTACATCTCAAGTCTTCACCTTTCAAATATGACTTGCGATATTTAGCACTGCAGCTTCTAGCAGTTTTCTGGTTCACTGGATCTGCAGTTTTTCTGGTGTAGTGTCAAAATAGGGTTTGAATTTCTGAGAGATATGCTCCTCCAAAACCTTAGAACCTGGGCTTAGAAGATGCACTCTATGAGGTTGCAACTTTCCATCCTCTCAATTCTTCAAAACTCAAATTTTTTCTGAAACCCTAATTTTTGTCGGGGAGAGAGAGAGAGGGTTTTTTCACCTTGTGAAAGTTGTCCTATTCAGGTTAGCTCTGCTACCATGTTAAGATTTGATATTCGAAGCTAGATTATCAACATTCAATTTAAATTTCATAAAAAAATCATATAGATAGGATCACTGAAAGAAATAGTATCACAAGATCAACACAAATTTACCCTGGGAAAACCCTAATGGGAAAAACCTAGCAAAAGCTTCCTCAATATAGATGATCAAAAGATAAAAGATAAAACCCCAGACTGATCCTTCTCCTCCTTGCAGCTATAACTTTCTCTCTCTCTTATGCGATACACAAATGAGTGTGTGGAAATGAGGAGAGCCTCACTTCTATTTATATTCTTTCGTTCACTTGACAATTCACACCACAAAGTCGGCCCACTAAAATTGACTAGGACGACTTCTCTAGGAGGACACAAACAATTTAATATTATATTAATTAGGTTGCTAATTGTTACGGAGAAAACTTCCTATGGCTTGGGGTGTACCACAACAAAGAGAGTAACTACAAAAATCAATCCCTTCCCAATATGCAAGAGAAATAAAACATCTAACACTAAAGGATCTTGCAACATACCTTATTCCAGATGGTTGATGTAGATCCCCATTGAACTTTTCCAATCTCACTTGTGTTAACAATTTGCTCTCTCAACAACAACAAACAAGACAAGCATGCTATATAACGGTGTTAGACCTACTCTAGCATATATAATCAATAATGTATAAGCAATTAAAAGCATACATGGATTCAATATTCATTTAAATGCACATCATTGGATAGGAAAATATATTTCTATTAATATAAATAAGAGATTACATGAATGAAAACCTCTGTCGGCACGTCTGTGAACTGGAGAAACTGAGTCCTCCACCTGAGCCTCCACCACCTCAATCCTCCATCTCTCGATAGCAAGGTCACAAGCCAGGGAAAGATTGGGAAGAACACCAAGTGCTCCAAGGGACAAAGAGATGCAGACTCAAGTATAAGCAAGCTATGCCAACAATGGACTATAGTTTTCTTGCTCTTCAATTCCTCTCCTTCAATGTATCCAAAGGGTTCCTTATATAGTGCTTCAATGGGGTAATGGAAGGTCAAATCCAAGCGGTCTCGAGGAATATGGAAGGCCAGGAGACAAGTGACTCAGATCCACATCAAGGAAAACTCCAAAAATATTTGGCCTTTTGCACACATCCTGATGTACACGGGTTTAAGGGTCATACCTGCGTGTATACGCGAGAAAGGGTTTAAAAGTCATGTATAACAAATAATGAGTGTTTTTAGGGATGATATTAGAAACATCGAAGGTACAAAAATGGTTCAAGGGGTCCAAAGATTTTGCAGAGGGATAAGGAAGGCCATAAATGTGTGATCTACCATGTGTGGTAAAATCAACTGTAACAAATTCCCCCTAATGTGTGAGGTCAGAGGGGTGATACGATGGCCGAAATACATTATAAGTCCATCCCAGAAGTGGAGTGATGAAGAACCAGGTGGAAGAACTAGCCATCCAACAATATAGTACAAATATCTTTGCATATGACTGCAAATACATACAGTAGTCCCGGATACATAAGAGTACAATGGCCATGAATATGAATGATATACAAAATGTGACATGTGTGGTCATTGCCACATACAATATATAATAGATCAGAATCTACATGATGAAGATATACAAAGGACCAAGATCTCCATGAAAACCGAAGATATACAATGGATCAAGATCTCCATAATGGCTGAAGATATCTGACATACACTGGAATCAAGTCACGAAAGCTGAAATCTCATGAACATTGGCATGATCAAGGAGGTAACATAGATGAAATGCCACCAATCTGGAAATTCTTCTACACAAACCACTATGAGTACATGTCATACTATGTGAATAGAGGTGTCGAGGTCGAACATAGTAGTCCATCGTCTGATTATCGGTCATTGATGTATACCGTTAACAAACGCGAGATCACCCACCGATAATGAAAATGGGAATCAAGGTACTGGAGTGTAATCTAACAAGTGTGAATACATGTGTTGAGGTTGAACACTTGAAAGAATCCATCAATCAAGGGACATTTATGTATTCCCAAAACTGTCGATGGCAAGAGAACCTGCCACTGATGACTATAAGTCTCAAGACACTCAAATGACTCTAGACTCCTATCCCAGAATAAATGATCTGAAGTCGATGGGATGAAATCCACTGGAAGGAGGAAATTAAGTCATCCCCCATCATCCAACACGAGGTACTCAACAAAGCTATATAATGTGGAAGGACTCAATCATAATGTGCTCGAACCAGTACCGGTACCGGGGATGTCCAACATGCAAAGTCAAGAAAACTGAGGAATGGCCGACTCAGGCTTCAACTTCCTTTGAACAAGAGCATAAAGGCGAATGGTGACTGAATGTAGGTAGCATAGACTTAATATACAAAACTGGGACATCTCTGTGACACATGAGGCATCGACAGAGGCTCCTTAGGGACTGGAAGCTTAACCAGTTGGTGGAGGTAAAATAAGAGATACAAGTACAACTCCTAAAGTAAAATTACTAACCCAACCAACGGATGTGATATACTGTGCTCTGTTTGAAGGAGACACGACTTGACTGCTGCCAAAGATACCATCTTTTCCTATGCAGCTTTTTGGTTTTTTGATTTTTTTTTTTGGACTTTTTTCAGATATTTTGAAAATCTTGAAAAAGATTAAAAGTGCTTTATAGTTACAAATCTAGGAGGATACGAGTGTCAAGGGGAAAACAAACTAGTTCCAAGCAGTGGAACATACCTATGCTCAATGCAAGGAAACGTGTGTAGGATATCGACACTTGGGGGAAAGTCCCCTTCTGGTAAAAAATGGGGAATCAAGCTGCAAAAGATATATAAAATGGCTCTGCTTGGATGGACATGAGACAAGCTCGGGCTATATGGTTGATAATCAAAGTCAGGGAAGTCAGCATAAGGCTCAATAAGGCAAGCAAAACTCATGATAATGCAATTACAACTTGACATAAGGGAGTCCAGGGGAAAAGTCCAGCAAAAAGATCAAGAGAAGTATGAAGCTCTTGCGCAAAGTCATGGCGATACTATACAAAGGACTCCCACACCCTAAAGGAAAAATGTCGGCATGGGAACCAAATGCAAAACAAGAGCTAACTAAAGTACGCATGTATGGTCAAGCTCTACCATTCACATCATGTCACTTCTAAAAGCAACAAGAAGGTTCCGTGACAAGATAGAATGGGTTGGTACCTAAGGTTAGAATGAAATGGTCACAAGGTCATGCAAAGTGCAAACGGATACGAAACCTAACCTATATGCCATTTTAGACATAATACCTAAAATAGGCACAAACGGGTCAAAACCACAGTCAAACCACGCTCAAAACAGACTCCTACATCATCAAATTAGTTCAAACAGTCCAAAATGGTCAGAAATGGTAAAAAACTATAGAAAGTGGGTAAAAAATTTCAAAAAATTTCTATAAATAGTAAAAATTCCATACCATTTGAAAATTTTACCCAATATAGTGCATTTGAGCTCAAAAATTCCGACGTGAATTCTAGGAGCATCATCCAATGAAATCCGACCCCGTTTGATCCAGGTAACTTCTCATGTCCTCCCCTTCCCATTTCAAGTAAATTTTTTAAGTTTTCATGGTCCAATCAATTTTTTAGGCCATCCATAGTTATGCATTTCGGCCCACGCAGAAATCGAGGTTTTTTCCGCGTATAGGGCTCGCCATACGCGAAAAAAACATCCAAACTTGCGTACATACGTGAATGTTTTGAAAACAACCACGTATGAAGTCGCAAGTAAGGTTTTTGAATGCAAATGCTAATCAAAACTCTGGTTTTTTGTGCAAGATGGTGTTAGAGTGGAGGGAAAGAGAACATGGAGATGTGGAGGAGGTCGTGCAAGGTAATCTTATGTCCCAAAAAGCATTACGAGCGTGTGGTTTGCATAAGTTTTGGTGTCTTGGCATCCTGAGGGCCAAACCATGTCTACTCCAGCTACTAGTGGATTACTGGGATCCAGACTCTGAGACTTTTCATATTGATGGGATGTCGCCTAACATTGAAGTTGAAGACATATACTTTATCATTGGTTTATCCCGACGATGAGAGGTGGTAAATCTATGATCTCGTGGGCCAGGAGGTGGATTGACTATTGATGAGTACATAGATGTGTACTGCTTTTCGGACATGGAAAATGTTGGGAATCAAATCCCAACAAACTCTATCCAGGTTCTGGCACTGAAGGCCATACTATTGGAATTAGGTAGGATATTCGAATAAGCTTCACTCCACCAAGCCTCTCGGCCACTGATGTTCTATGCGGTGGATTGTATGAGACCCACAGTGTATGACTAGAGCACGATGCTATTGAGCAACATGAAACAATATCTCAGTGACTGGAAAATGGGTAGGGTGCGAAACTTTAGTTTCAGCAGCATACTGAGCACGTTCTTCTTTGAGCGGGTACTAGGGCTAAGCTCTAGAGTGGACATTCCTCCACATGGAGTTCGAGATCCATCCCAACGACATTGAGAAAATGTTATGTGCAGACTGGGTGGATGTAGGGTGGCTAACCCCTATTAGCAGACTTCTTTCCATGGTGGCGGAGGCAGATCATCACCATCGATGACTACCCCTTTGCAGGGATAGACTTCCGTGGAGATCCTGATATTCCCCTACCACCAGGAGCAGCATATGGAGGCATAGGTAATGAATCCTAAACCCATTTTTAAAGTTTTTTGAATTATTAATTTTTTTGTGTTTTTTGATATATTGACTCAAAAGACATGTTTTTGGTGTGACGCCACATAGTGACAATCTGTCATGTGTATGCAGATGTTGGACCACGATGACTGGATGGTTTCCCTTGTTATTGACAGAGGGGAAGGGGAGATGATATCATGGGTGTGGATGCGGAGCTGACGCTCCAAATAATTCACATGAACTTTTTATGCTTGACACATAGGGTACCCATGGTGCAAGTCGAGGACTTGCCTGAGACTATGCAACGCTAGGTAGTTGGTGTACGACGAGCATGGGTTCAATTATTCTGATGACTAGCTAGAGATGTAGTGTGCTACCATGATCAGAACCTCCCTCCTCCTCAGGCTTAGAGACCTGAGATTATTCCGTTTTGTACGACTGTGTATTATGTTTTGGTGGCTCGAAAGCCCCAATTTTGTATTATGACATGACTTATGTATTATGACGTCACTTTTTGGATATTAACGAAAAAACTTTTACGATGATCGATTTAATTTAATTTACATGTGTGCAAAAATGTATGTTTGTGATATGCTTATGGTCTATGAAACAAATGCCAATCTAACACATAGTTAGCATATGAGTCAACAACTTGATTAAAAATTCTTGAAACATGAATGTATGTTATATTCTCAAATTTCCGTTCTAGCAATCTCACACGTAAGAATCTTCGTAATAATATCAGATCCCTAATACGATACGAGCCATTAAGCTATGAAACCACTAACTGCGAATCAAGACGTACCTCAAGAGAGAGAACACCATGTGAAATGGCATCACGCAATAACTCAATAATGACACTATATTCAGCAACATTGTTCGAAGAAGGCCATACACATACGCCTCCTGAAGACAATACTTGACCTGTAGGAGTATAAATCACCCAAGCAGTTGAAGCTGAGTATTGAGTGTGACGGCTAGCACCATCGGTGAATCCTATGTAAACAAAATATTTCATCGACATCTGCCATAAGAAACATAAGCTAATCAACAAACTTGATCACCATAAGAAAATCTAACTATGCAATTTAAAATCTGTACAATAATATACAACATTCAACCCTAGCTGAAGATCATGCATAGTCTTTTTTAAGATAGAGCCCATTTCTAGGATCCACTAAGGCTGTCCCTTCATAATCCACTAGCTCATAGGCACCCTTCTCTAACACACGTTTGACCACGTAAGGACCATGCCACATGAGATTAAACTTCTTTGCCCCCAAGGGTTCTTTAGCTTGATCCCACAAAAGGACCAAATCACCTTCACTAAACTTCCTCGGATGAATAGACTTGTCACATTGGACCTTGACGCGACGCTTATTTACTTCTAGAGCCACTAAGGCATCTCAGCGCTGCTCTAAGTGGACGAAATGTTCTTCTAATGTGGAAGTGTTTGGTAAAAGCTCTATAGCTAGCTTCAGAGAAGGGATTTCGCATTCAACTAGCAAGACATACTCCACCCAATGTACAAGCTGATATGGAGAGAAACCGGTGGCAATCTTAACCGCAGTTCTATAGGCCCACAAATAGGATATAACATGATATGCCAATTCATCTTGCTTTGTGCAATGGTTCTTTGGAGAATGGAATTAAGTGATTTATTCACTGCTTCAAATTGTCCATTCTCCTAAGGGTAATAAGAAGAGGAGTGATCCTGCTTATACCCTGACTTTGAAGCCAACTCTTCCATCATTTTATTCTGAAAATGCCTACCATGGTCAGTGACAAGCTCTTTTGGAATGCCAAACCAAGTAATAATCTGGTTGAAAATGAAATTCGTGGCTGTCTCACCGTCGGTTTTAACCGTGGGCATAGCCTCTGCCCATTTAGTGAAATAATCGACAGCCACTATAATGTGATGATTCCCTCGAGCCGAAGCTAGGTTGCAATCCATAAAGTCAAGCCCCCACTTGGTGAAGGGACTGGAGGTGACAATAAGATGTAAACACCTAGAAAGGGTGACACTTCTTGACCGCATTAACACAATCTTTGAAGATCGATGGCCAAAAATATCCTGCTCTCAAGATTTTTTGGGCTGTAGAAAACCCAGATAAATGACCACCACACACCCCTCTGTGGAAATAATTCAGCACAACGTCAGCCTCCTCATGGGTTAAAAAATGATGCAAAATGGAATCTACCCCATGGCGGTACAAATTATTATCCACTATAAGGTAGTTCTTAGCTACATGACTTAATATTCATTGCTCATCCCGTGAAAGGTGAGTAGGGAACTTCAATGTTTGCAAATATACAATGATATCCCTGTACCACGGGTCCAAAGTTGAGATAAGGAAAATATGCTCATCGACAAATCTATCCTCATAAACCTCTTCCTCCTCCAAACTTGGAAAATCAGATATGAGCTCCGCAAAGATCAACGATTTCTTCGATTTCACCGAAACGAATTCGAGATTGAACTCTTGCAAAATAACAATCCCATTTATTATATTCCCCCCCAATCATCCTTCTAGTGAGGATGAACTGAAGCAGATTGATATGAGCTACAACCACGGTTCGGCGAAGGAGAATGTAATGTCTCAATCTCTGAACCGCATGAACAGTGGCCAAGGAAAGCTTCTCCACATGGGAATAACAGATTTCCGCATCAATAAGGTTTTGGCTCAAATAATATATGACATGCTCGTGGAGCTCCTCATCCTCCTGAACCAAAACCATACCAATCGTCTCCATGGACACGACCTCATAAATCAAGAAATCACAGCTATAGTAAGGTGGACTAAGCACGGGGGCCGATGCTAAGGCTTTCTTAAGAGCATCAAAGGACTCCTCAGGTCACTCATCCCTACAAAAGGGAGTTTCCTTCTTTAAAAGACACATAAAGCCTTTAGTCAAGTTGGAAAAATTAACTACAAATCTCCGGAAGAAATTTTCCATGCCTTGCAAACACTAAAGGTGTCTAATATTACGCGAGGGAGATAGTTGAAGTATTGCCTCAACCTTTAAGGGATCGACTCTTATACCCTCCTTGGATACGATGAACCCTAGAAAGTGACCAATAGACATGCAAAAGATGCACTTATGAGGATTTAAACACTGTTGGTAATGGAGGCATCTTTCGAACACTAACCTCAAATCGTATGGATGATGCACTCTCAAACGAGAATGAACAGCAAGGTCATCCAAATACCCTTCGATAATCATTTGGAGATCATGAAAAATTAAGGTCATAGCCCGCTGAAATGTAGATTCGACGTTTTTAAGGCCGAAGGGCATCTTCTGATATGCAAAAGTACCCCAAGGACAAATAAATGCAGTCTTATGTTGATCCTTGGGTTTGATTTGAATCTGATTATATCTGGAAAAACCGTCCATGAAGGAGAATACCTCGCTTCCCGCACACTCATCCAAAATCTGATCAATAAATGGTGTAGGAAAATTATCCTTAGGACAAGCACTATTTAAATCACGAAAATGAGTGCATATATGGATCGCTCCCTGCTTCTTATCAACCAGAATGGGATTTGAAACCCACTCCGTCAGGGGAATGGGATAGATAAAACTGGATTTTAACAATTTCTCCATCTCAGCCTTAATGGTGGGTGCTTTTCTAGGATTCACTGCATGCAAACGTTGTCGAATCGACTTCGCATTCAGATATGTATTAATCTCATGTTCGACAATATGAGGGTCAATACCTGGAATTTCCTTGAAATTTCCTCGTATGACCAAGCAAATATGTCACGAAACTCTTTAAATAGCTCAGTATACTCCTTAATCTCATCAGGGGAACAACCCGCTTCAATGTAGATGTTCTCAACTTTGCCAGGATTGCCAGAAATATTGATAGGAATAGTAGGTGATAAATTCACCATGTTCCCATCGACCATCTAACTAGGAGAGCTCAATGGAACCACGGGACTACCAATCTTCTCGCTAAGAATATCCGTAAAGTGATCAGGCTCCATACGATCAAGTTCGGGAAGAAAATAGGATTGATGATGTAACTCTTCCCAAGGTGGCTCAACCCTAGACATGGCCTCAATAATGGCTTCATCCGATGGAAACACATCATTGAGGAAATCATGTGCATGAGAGGACTCAACTGCCCATGCAGGAAGCACATATGGGTCCTTCTCCTCTGTCTGTGAAGAGGAAGGACTTGGCTCTGCAACTTGATCAAGATTTTCTTGATATGCTACCATCGTTGCAGGCAACGACACATCCGTTTCGACAGGTCCAATCAAAGGACTTGGTGAAGGAAGAATCCAAGGATCTTCCATATGGGTAGTACGAAAAGACACCGAATTCAACGAGGATGAAGCCCCACCAAAACTAGACCTGATAATAAGAACGGGTGTAGGACAGCTAAAGGTTCCCATAAGAGACGGATACATACCCACACCCACACTCCCAATTGCTGGATGAGAATGATCGATAATCGGGATAGAAGTTCTCGATGATGCATTAACATTTAGATTACAGAATGATGTCTGATCAATTGTTACGATATTCACATTAAATGGAAAGCATATCACTCGAAAGAGAGAAGAGGCTATGGCTTTCATACAATACATCCAATTTCGGCCCAGCAAAAGATTGTAGTCAAGGGGCGCATCAACCACCTCGAACTCGATCGCGACGGTCTTCCCTCCCAATTGGATCTTAAGAGAAGGAAGAATCCCGTGCGGTCGAAATGATATACCATCGAAAGCTGTCAACATAGTAGTGGATTGAGACAACTCGGGAGAACCCAAACCATTCCAACATGACAAAGACATCATGGAAGTAGCAGCGCCTTCCTTAATGACGGTGCATTTGACAGTCATATTAATATTAATTCTTGCACATGATTTAGGAACTAGGAATCAAAATCATCAAAGAATTATTAACAAATACTCATGAATTAGAAAATAACTGGAATACAAAATAGGTATCCTCTCTGTATATTTTATAAACAATAAAGGATTACAATTTCCATGCATAGCAATGGCTTAACTCCATGAAGAATTCGAATACCTAAGGGACAATTCGAATTCAGTGAGTGAGTCTAGCTTAATTGACTTTTTGCCATGCAATCTCACTCAGTTAACCACTTGACCAAAACCCTAATTGACTCACCAAACCCTAACTAAAGTTGGAGTGCAATAAATGACTGAATCTCAACTGAAGGAGATCAAACACATGTCATAGTAATCCAATCATCAAGTGCTAGTACTGCATGACTCCAATAAACCCTGATGAGGTTAACTGACGCTGAACTGACCATCAGAAGTTGGTGAAGGCGCTTTGTTAACTCCAGTTCATTAAATAATAATAAAATAATCATTAAATAATATATTTAATGAATGAAGGTGCCTTAACTAACTGTAACTGATTGTAACCACCAGTTAGCAGTTAAGGCATTAATGTCACACATATCACCCCTGGAGTGCTCCAGTTAGCCTCCTTGACTGTAGGAGAAGGATAAGTTAGCCTCCTTGACTGTAGGTAGGCGTGTGTGTGACTGGGATGATGGCAATTAATGCTCCACTGATGTCAATTAAACTTAGGATAGTGGTTTAACTAGGCCAATTTGACCGAAAGAGTGTGTATGATGGTAGATGTCTCCAAAACCCCCCCTTAAGCTATACTCAGGAAGAGTTAGAAAACATAGATGCATAAAATGCTAGGGCCCTGACAACTAAGGCCATAGGTCACCCTGTACAATAAAGTAACTGCTTAATATAAGCAAGGAAACGGGGAAAACCTCATGGGAAAAATACCCCCCCTCAAACTAAGCAGTAAATCAAGAATTGGTTCTTCTATGCAGCAGCATCCTGAGACTGTTCATGTGAACCTATGAATACAAACTAAATGAATATGTCTGGAGGAATATTTCACTTTGGAAGAAGAACAATGCACTCAACTGAATCAGAAATATAAACAGCTGCACAGTGAAAACTGGACCCATGTAGAGTAGCTGAAATCATCTGAAGAGAGAGCAAAAATTCTTGAGGATTCAAACCATGTGTGGAACACTCAATAAAATAATATGTTGCAGCCTTTAACAGCAAACCATAAGTGGTAAAATCAGTCCCAAATCTTAGGAGCAAGTGTCCAAGCAGATGTAGAATGTCTTCCTCTTTACTAGTTATGTGAGGAGATGAGCTTGTGACCAAAGGTAGAGAATCCTTGGGACTCTGGAGAGCGAATGCTTGAGCTCCATAATCTGATATAGATTCTGAAATAGCTAATGAATCACAAAAGAAAATATCAGCAACCTCATAAGAGGAAACTAACACAAAATCCCCATCAGCAAAATTGAGGAAGAACTACGGTACTTGATTTTTCACACCGGAATTGGTGAGAGCAGCTACAAGCATGGCTGAAAGCTCTTGAATTTTAAAATATTAAAAAAATAATATCAGATCAGAATGTAAATTAGATCTAAATAAGTTCACAATAGATCCAAAACTGTGAAATGAAATCAAATCCCCAGCAACAGTTTTGTAGGAGACTTGTGGTACTTGTTTCTTCACACCGTTGACGAGAACAACTACAAGCAGTACTGAAGGTTTATGAATATGAAATTTTGAACCAAGAAATATTAGATCAGATCCAAATAAGATCATATCAGATCCAATAAGGTTCATATCAGATCCATTTGAAGTTGTACCTGATAAAACCTGCAAATCAAAACAAAAGGGGCAGTAAGGTCAGACAGCCTACACATTTAGGCTTTCATCACACCTAGCATAGTCAATCAAGCAAGCTTGATCAACAAGTTCTTTACTTGGGGTATTAAGTGGTAAGCCTTGGCTTCTGGTGCAGTGCTGGAATTTTGAGCTATTGCTCACTTTCCATGGAGAAATCTGTTAAAAAGCTTGTTCTTGAGAGATTGATCTTCGTCTCGCCGCATGCTCTAATACCATATTAATTCTTGCACATGATCTAGGAACTAGGAATCGAAATCATCAAAGAATTATTAACAAATACTCATGAATTGGAAAATAACTGGAATACAAAATAGGTATCCTCTTTGTATATTTTATAAACAATAAAGGATTACAATTTCCATGCATAGCAATGGCTTAACTCCATGAAGAATTAGAATACCTAAGGGACAATTCGAATTCAGTGAGTGAGTCTAGCTTAACTGACTCTTTGCCATGCAATCTCACTCAGTTAACCACTTGACCAAAACCCTAATTGACTCACCAAACCCTAACTGAAGTTGGAGTGCAATAAATGACTGAATCTCAACTGAAGGAGATCAAACACATGTCATAGTAATCCAATCATCAAGTGCTAGTACTGCATGACTCCAATAAACCCTGATGAGGTTAACTGAAGCTGAACTGACCATCAGAAGTTGGTGAAGGTTCTTTGTTAACTCCAGTTCATTAAATAATAATAAAATAATCATTAAATAATATATTTAATGAATGAAGGCGCCTTAACTGACTGTAACTGATTGGTTGAACTGATTGTAACCACCAGTTAGCAGTTAGGTGCATTAATGTCACACAGATCACCCCTAGAGTGCTCCAGTTAGCCTCCTTGACTGTAGGAGAAGGCTAAGTTAGCCTCCTTGACTATAGGTAGGCGTGGGTGTGACTGAGATGATGGCAATTAATGCTCCACTGATGTCAATTAAAATTAGGATAGTGGATTAACTAGGCCAATTTGACCGAAAGAGTGTGTATGATGGTAGATGTCTCCAACAATTAAGACACTCTATATGAATCAAAATAGACATGTAGTAAGGAAGGAGAGGCTGTATTTCCATGGTTTCAAATTTGATAACAGAAGAAGTATTATCATCATTAACCCCAAGAGTAGAAAGTAAGGATCTCTTTGGTGGAGGACAAGTCTGAAGTACTTCAAGCGTGGAAATTGCATAAGGAGTTTGGCCCAAATCCTCGACAACGGAATAGTTCTGGGTGGCTCAGGCATTAGGATTGTGCCTTGAATGCATTAGGAATCCCTTAGGAATGTGAGGTGCAACTTCAGGTTTATCCGTAGGTTTTTCGATATGCAAATGGCTCTCGGGTGGAGCGGGTTCCTTTCCAAGGTTCGGTTGTGACAAACCATAATCCTTTGCATGAGTCACAACCTTAGCAGCGCGCACCATATTTATGCAACCATGACCAGTATTGGCCTCCGACGGATTTTGATCTCCACCCGATGCACAATGAGGATCAATGGTCCTCGAGTTCATATTTTGATTGTTAGGTAAAGGATTAGTTAGCATGATTGGGCCCTGTGCTATGAACCTTGAGGCATATTCCATACGAGGGAACAAGTGAGTGAGGTGGTCCTCCTTACATAACTTGCAAGGAAACTTTAACTTACATTTAGTATGCTTGTCCCCCCCAGCATTACGAGAGTTCATGTCATTATAATTATAATTTTCGTTCTTATTTCCACCCTTACGATTATTTTTTCCTTTTTTCTTATTCCTTTAAGGCTATTGGTTGCCCTTCTGGTCCAATGATTGCACGGAAAGTACACTCGCCAATTGGGTAGGTTGAGATGAAGCCATGGCTTGTCCCGATGCGGATTGATTAATTGACAATTGGCTCACTTGTTTCACAACCGAATCCACAGGTTTGGTACTTGTAGATCCCATAATGCCATCGGCATGTGTCCCAGGCTTGATATTGGGATTGAAACTAGATTGCGGAGCATTAGGTATAATCTCATCCAAAAGTCCGGATTGAGCGTAGATCAAATCCAACTCCTGTGCCCTAAATATTGCTTGTTTCTCATTTTGGACTCCGGATGTAGAAACATTCTTCGCGATGTAAGGTAACAACGACTTGAGGAAGCACTCAAGGATAAATTATGGCGGTATAAAGGCTTTAATCAACCATTTTCATCTATGCCACTCTTGAATATGATCCAAGATATGTGTGGCTTTGTCTTGTCGAAATGTCGACAAGAGTTCGGTACCAACGTCGTAACGTACGGGTAGCTGAAAGTGATTGAGGAAAGTCATGGAAAGGTCATCAAATAAAGCGTATTCCCCCCTTGGTAACTCTATATACCATTTCACTGTAGGCCCAGTGAGGGTGTGTTGAAATAGCCTCAAACTGATTGAATCGTCATGTAAGGAATTGGAAGAGCACCAAAGGTGAAAAGTAGTGACATGCTCACTAGGATCTTCTCCAGCTTTACCCCCGATCTTGGGAATTTACGAAGGAAGCTTGTTAGGGATATCCGGATAGGCCTGGTCATGAGATATGGAATCGTTCATAAGTCTCGATAAGTCAGGTAAGTTTAATGTTTTGAGGAAAGGGAGCCTAGGTTGAGCCAGTCTATGCCATGCTCCCTGATAGTTCTGGTTCATGTAAGGTTGATTTCTATAAATACCATGGCCTTGGCCATAATAACCTCCTCCCATTTGACCTGTAAAGGGCTGCATGGAATCATTGTGATGTGGGGCACCTTGATTATGCGGTGCTACAAAGCCATAATTGGAAGAGTAAGCAGGTTGTTGATACCCGTACCGATAAGGTTGATAGTTCTATCCATACTATGGTCCATAAGACTGTCCATGAGAAGCTCCATAAGGTGTCCTATGGGATGTCCCATGAGAATGTCCATAGTTAGGGATATGGGTGATCTAGATGGATATCAGTGGCCACCCACCTATTCCACTAGCTCAAAACAATTGTCGATTGTGGCAGTTTCCTAGTTATTTTTCTACAGTTTTTCGGGTCCTAAACTTTCGGGGTCGTTTTGAGGCCCTAAACGACGTTTTTGGAGATTCGGGTCCAAATGGTTTTCAGAGACATATATTTTTTTGACCAAAAGTTGTAAATCTTAGACAGACCTTTCCAATGAGCTATCGAACGCCCAAATTGGAGATCGTATGCAAAAGTTATGACCCCGGGAAGTTGACTGTTCAAGTTACCACCTTGGGGCCGCAAACTTTATGACGGTTCATCTTATAAGGTTACATTTTGGGATTTTGGGGTTATCACCTCATTATTATTATAAATAGGCCTCTTTGGCCTCATTTTTTATTTAGCTTGGCACGAATGGGCATAGCAGCCACATCTCTTCTTAGAGATAACTACCACCATTCTAGAAATTGTATTACAGTCTGTTCTATTTCCGCCATTTAATAGAATATGTGTTTAATGTATCTTTGTTATCTTTGCAAAATGTCTGTTATTATGATTCTGTATATGTTCTTTCATTTCGTTCACTCATAAATCTGGATCAGTGGTATCAGAGCAATATGCTCTTTGATTGTTTCTCGGCGCATGTCCCCGACGAGGTCCGAGTATAGAGAGTTTGATCTTGAACTAGTTTCACTTGATCATTCTCGCTGTCCCAAACGACCTCCCATGGCGGAAGAAAAGAGAGATGATGGAGGAGGATATCCTATCAAGTCGCTGCTTGAGGAATCCCTCGAGCGATAGAGGAACGAGATGATGGATAGTTTCACCCAAATCCTTCTACGAATTCCGACAGTGGCAAGTGCATCTTCAACAAGCAGCAGGTTCGGGGATGCAACTTCCTTTAAGGTACAAGTTAACTTTGATATTCCTTTATTTGAAGGCAATATTGATGTAGATTCCCTGGATAATTGGTTGAATGTTCTATAAGGGTATTTCTCTGTCCACAATTTTTCCGATAGAGAAAAATCACCTTTGCACTCCTTAAGGCAGTCCCCCATGTCCAAAATTTGGTGGGGTACTTATTGTGAGCAAAAATCATCAGGTGAGTCTGGAATGTTTGAAACAAATCCCACTTGGGCCTCTTTCATAAATGCCGTCAGGGAACAGTATTACCCTATGGGAAACTATGATGACCAGTACACAAAATGGACCATTCTGCATCAAGAAAGGGACTAGACGGTGTCGGAGTACACCAACAAATTTCATACCTTGCGTACAAAGCTGAGTATTAAGGAATCCGAGCGACACTTGTTTCTGAAATATTGTAGTGGTCTACATCGGTACATCCGAACTGAGATGGACTTCCTCGACATCTCTTCACTTGGATTTTCCTATCGGTATGTTGCCAAAATCCAGGAGAAATTTCAACAGAAGAACAAGCGAGACTCTGGACTTGCGCACCCACTACAGAAGCAAGGCAAGGGAAACCCTGGCCCGCAAAACACAGTAATAGAAAGCAACAACCAGTCCCCACCACAAGAAAAGAAGGGGGTTGGAAAGAAAAAGAAGGACACTGGTAAGTGGTGCGAATTTCATAAAAGCCCTTGGCACAACACTGATGAATGTCGTTCAAAGCAGTCATTAGTGGTCGATATCAAATCTTTAGAATCAGATCCTGATTCTGATTTTGAACCCAATGCCACAGCCACATACAATGGGAGGTAGATCATTGATGCAGACCCCACTGCCACTATTGCTACCGCACAGATTCAACTAGAAGATCCTGAAGAGTCAGAGGCAGAGGAGCTCCTATTCCACTCGCAGATGTGGGTGAAGGGAATGCCTCTACATTTTTTTGTTGTCAATGACAGCCAAAAGAAACTGATCTCAGCAGAAGTCGTCAAGAGATTGGAGCTTCTAAAAACACCACACCCACAACCTTGCAACATCGGTTGGCTAAGCCAAGGATGAGGTATCCACATTAATCAACAATGCCTCCTATCGTATGGCATCAAGCCTTTCAAAGACGAGGTATTATGTAATGTGGCCCTACTTGAAGTCTGTGATGTTCTTTTAGGACAACCATATATGTGGAATCGTCATGCTGTATATGAGTCACGACCTCGCAGTGTCATTGTTACTTTGGGAGGAAAAATATATCGAATACCAGAGACCATTGCACCTAACAAAGTCTCGCAAGGTAGGAAGATAAGCTCCCACATCAGAAAATTATTCCCCTTCACAATTGCGTCTGAAAGAGAACATAAGATCACAGAGACCTCCACACCCTCTGCACAGGGTGTCTCTGCTCATCAGACACAAGAAGAAGACAGTGCCATTGTTTCCTCATCTATCTGAGTACCTCTACGATGCAAGGCCATGCATTCAAAGTGCTCATCTAGAAATAAATCATCCATACAACAATTACAACCTTCTTGGGATGTCAAAGAAAGGAAGCCTCTTCACTTCGGCAAATGTCGTACCAGGAGATCAACTCAACACACAGTTCGAGATATGATACAAGATTCGACACAATGGAGACCATTGCTTCCTAAGGAGGGAGGATTTATCCAGATGGAGATTGGTGGCCACCCACCTATTCCACTGGCTCAAAACAATTGTCCATTGTGGCAGTTTCCTAGTTATTTTTCTACAGTTTTTCGGGTCCTAAACTTTCGGGGCCGTTTTGAGGCCCTAAACGAATTTTTTTGGATATTTGGGGCCAAATGGTTGATATTAGCATGCATTTGGCTGAGCAAAAGTTTTAAATATTAGACATACCTTTCCATCGAGGTATCGAACACCCAAATCGGAGATCGTATGCAAAAGTTATGACCCCGGGAAGTTGACTGTTCAACTTACCACCTTGGGGCCACAAACTTTATGACGGTTCATCTTCTAGGGTTACGTTTTGGGAGTTTGGGGTTCTCACCTCATTCTTATTATAAATAGGCCCCTTTGGCCTCATTTTGTATTCATCTTGGAATGAATGAGCGTAGCAGCCACATCTCTTCTTAGAGATAGCTACCACCATTCTAGCAATTGTATTACAGTCTGTTCTATTTCCGCCATTTAATAGAATATGTGTTTACTGTATTTTTGTTATCTTTGCAAAATGTCTGTTATTATGATTCTGTATATTTTCTTTCATTTCGTTCATGCATAAATTTGGATCAATGGGGAACTCTTTGAGATGGACCATAAGATGATCCAGAAACAAGGATATGACCTCTTGACACAACAGGAGCTACTTGACTCTGAGATACTACCGTGCGAGCAGTCGCAGCATGAACATGGCTAGTAGGAATATTCCAGCCTGAAGTACCACGTGAATGAGGGGGAGGAAGGGTTGTAAAAAATGCATTCGAAGGAGTAGGGTTTGATGACGAGGGGACATGTGAAGGAATGTAAGTGGTGTTCCGAATGGTCACTCATCTCGTATCTGGTATCCGCATATGATTACTAACACAAGGTCTAGGACGGACATGTGAGGTTTCTTCCACCACTGGGATGGAAGATGTAATGTGACTAGTGCTCCCAAATATCTCCCCATGGAAAGGAATAGGAGTGCCCCCAGGCGTAGTGCTAGGTTCAACTTCTGGCTCGACATGATGTGCCGGATTGGGTGCAGGAATATCAGGCATGCCATAACGAACATGACTAGTGCTTGTGGGTTCATAATGAGTCTCATCGCTTGGTAACCAATACCGGTGACCTGTGAATGAGGGATCATAACCATATTGTGAAGGTATTTTTGGTGAAGGATCATATATGGAAGTAGGATCTTCCTCCCCAACCTCATGAGGTGGAGAGGAAATCTCTGGAATATCATCCTCATTATCTCCAATTGTGTGTGAATCAAAGTGTGAAGTAGTCCACCTGGATTGTTTGTTTCTCTCTCCCAAAGGAGGAGGAGATGTGGAAGGCGGAAGTCCTTCTAAATGACGAGAATGGAGAAGCGCTGCACTCGAATCCACAATGACTCAAAAAATGAAAAGACTCGATCTAATTATGCAAACCATAGGAAAACTAGCGTACACAGAGAATACACCTATAAAATGTAAATCCAAATCGCAAGCAAATAAGGGTAGGATATGTGAGCTCCAGAATGAAGCAGGTATGTCTCGCCTAGGAGAGGCTTGAGACTCCCATACACAACAAGCAGAGGTTCGTAAGCAATCATAGTGGCCCTTAGCTTCAACGCATATAGAGATTGTGCTGTCCGACCCCTACCTCGCCAGGACACCTACAGAATAACCTCTATGAAGTACTTCCTCAATAACCTAGGTAAGGAAACTAAGGTCACCTCAATATAATCAATGCTCAGGCGGACAGTCGCAGGCGGGATTGACCATATGGGAAGGGTAGCAAAGCCCAAAACTCTCAAAAGAGCCCCCAGATATGAATACAATCCTGGAAATATCTTCGGTGCTACTCAGTTACAACCAGGGGTCATCCCAATCATAACCGCTCACACTGCCTTGTGCTTAACTTCCTTGTAAGAGGAGGATCCTGAGAACACTAATTATATAAAGGAATTTCACACTCTCACCTGGACAGACACATAAATGTTTCGTTTAGTGGTCTTGGAGAATTTAATCACAATGAACTATTCCAAGACCCTAAAACCTAGTCTTGTTGGTGCACCCTATAAAAGAAAAGAGTGTAATTCATTTTATTATGCGTTGATTTTAATTGGCTTATTACTCAAAGGGCAAATGGTCGTGCAACTAATGGTGTTATGACGCAACAAGAAGTAAAATGCACACCTAACAATCAATGCAAATGCACTGTGTCAAATGAAGAATAGGGTATGCTACTACGTGAAGTGCAAAATTTTCCTTCAAATGAATATGCAATCATTCCTATATGAAATTCTGACTAATATTCTCCAAGCAAACCTAATTCAAGTACCATGCAAATGCAAAATGCAAACAATGCATAATGATGCAAAAAACAAATGTTTTTGTATTTTTTTTGAATTAAATGAGATAAAAAACAAAAGTATGACTCTACAACCCTCAAACTCTGCAAGCACTACCAGACAACACCCAAGCAAAGCACCAAGGTAAAAGAGACCTAATGCACTAATCCCAAAACAGAAAATAGAAAATGAAATGACAAAAACATTTTCAAAAATTTAAACTAACAATGTCTCTCTGGTCAGAAACAGGGATGTTTACAGACTCCAGAAGCATCGAAGAATACTTAGCAATCATCCAAACTCACCCAACAACACTTAATCTTCCCCCAAAAGGAAAAAATCATGGCATATGTGACTGTTCTCAGCAAATACGCATATATACGTGGTTGTTCTAGGAAAACCCGCATGTACACGCGATTGTGAAGGAAAATCCCGCGTACAGGAAGAAAAAGAGATAAAAAGAAGGCAAACAGACAAGCTAAGACAAATTTTACTCCTGTAAGACACTACTGGGCAAGCATGCCCCTAGACCCGACTCAGAAACAAAGAAATCAGAGCAATTCAAGAACATTGAATGCTGACAAAGACCCCAAAAGAAATGACTAGGAACTCCCCAGTATGGTCGCCAATTCTATTACGGAGAAAACTTCCTATGGCTTGGGATGTACCACAATAGACAGATTAACCGAAGAAATCAATCCCTTCCCAATATGCAAGAGAAATAAAACATCTAACACTAAAGGATCTCAAAACATACCTTATTTGGGATGGTTGATGTAGATCCCCGTTGAGCTTTTCCAATCTCGCTTGTTAACAATTTTCTCTCTCAACAACAGCAAACAAGACAAGCATGCTATATAATGGTGTTAGACCTAATCTAGCATATATAATCAATAATGTATAAGCAATTAAAAGCATCCATGGATTCAATATTCATTTAAATGCACATCATTGGACAGAAAAAGATATTTCTATTAATATAAATTAGAGATTACATGAATGACAACCTTTGTCGGCACGTCTGCGTACCGGAGAAAATGAGTCCTTCACCTAGACCTCCACCACCTCAATCCTCCATCTCTTAATAGCTAGCTCACAAGAAAGGGAAATCTTGGGAAGAACACCAAGTGCTCCAAGGGACAAAGGGATGCAGACTCAAGTATAAGCAAGCTACGACAACAATGGACTATAGTTTTCTTGCTCTTCAATTCCTCTCCTTCAATGTATTCAAAGGGTTCCTTATATAGTGCTTCAAAGGGGTAATGGAAGGTCAAATCCAAGTGGTCTCGAGGCATATGGAAGGCCAGGAGACAAGTGACTTGGATCCACATCAAGGAAAACTCCAAAAATATTTGGCCTTTTGCACACATCCCGATGTACGCGGGTTTAAGGGTTATATCCGCATGTATATGCGAGAAAGGTTTTAAAAGTTGCGTATAGAAAATAATGAGTGTTTTTATGGATGATTTTGGAAACATCAAAGGTACAAAAATGGTCCAAGGGGTCCAAAGAGTCTGTAGAGGGATAGGGAAGGCCATAAATGTGTGATCTACCATGTGTGGTAAAATCAACTGTAACACTAATGACCCGACTTACAACAGAGGAAATTTCCTCATGACTCTTAGTAATTCTGCCAATAAGAACATCGAAGTATAATGCAATACAAATGATTCTCCCAATAGGAACATCGAGGATAATAAGTAAATACACTTCAAAGTTACAATAATTCAATAGAAAGGGCAGCCCTGCTGAAGACTCCTGGAAGCTTGAAAGAAATTTGTTGGTCTGCCATTAACCAATGGCTCTATCCACGACTTATCAATACAAGCTTTTATGGGATTTATGAAAGCATGGAAAAAACCAAAATAAAGAAGAACCGAGTAAAGAAAATATAGCTTTAACTTGTCAAAGGAATCTTCCATATCTAGTTTAATTAGCACGCCCTTCTCCTTTCGCTGGAAAATAGAGAGCATGGCTTCCTGAACTTGAATCACATTGTCTAGAATATGCCTTCCTTTTACAAATCCTCCGTGAAGAGGTGAAATCAATTTCCCAAGCATGATTTTGAGGATGTTAGCTAAAAGTTTAGAGAAGATTTTATTAGAATCATTACAAAGTGAGATTGGTCTGAATCGATTGAAAGAAGAGGGATTAAAATCTTTAGGGATATGAGCAAGGAAAGTGGAGTTGGTGCATCCACCCAATTTGGCTTTTAACTTGAAAGCTTTGATCATCCAAAGAAAATCTTTCTTTATTATTGACCAAAAAACTATGTAAAAATGAAAAGAGAAACCATCAGGGCCAGGGGATTTATCCGATCCCATAGACCAAATAACATCAATGATCTCTTTCTCCAAAAAAGGCTGCATTAACTCTACATTTTTCTCATCCCTCACCAAAAAGGGAATATTAGTAAAAAATTCAGAGGTTAAATCAGAATAAATGAATCCATCTTCTTTGTACGGGTTCTGGAAATGTACTTCAGCAGCTTGTTTGATTTGAGAATTGCTTTTAATAGTAACATCAGACAAGGAGGTAATTTTCGAGATATGATTATAAGAAATCCTAGCTCTGCACTGTTTGTGAAAAAAAGATGTATTTTGATCTCCTTATTTCAATCAAGTGCTATGTGACTTCAATCTCCAATATTCTTTTTCTTGTCTAAATGCATGGAAGGAATTAAACTGAGCTTGTTTCTCTTTTTCCAACATGGAAGAGGTAATTTATAATTCTTCCATTTCCAATTAGATTTTGTCCAGCTTTTCCAGAGCCTCTTTTCTTTCATTGGTTGGATTTGTCTGAGAGAGTTTGATCCATTCCTTTAATGCAATTTTAGTGTTTTTGAGTTTCCTCTCCCACACAAAGTTCGGAGATCCAAAGACTGGAAGATCCCATGCCTTGGAAGTAATGTTCATAAACCCATCTCTGCCAATCCACAGAGGACTGAACCAAAAGGGAATGGGACCGAGATCCTCTTCCTCTTCTAGCTGCAACAAAATCGGTTTATGGTTCGAGGAAAGCTTTGGAAAAATGCTAGAGGAGATAATAATATTTTTTCCATCAGCAGAGAACTCTGAACAAGAAAATGATCCAGCTTGGCAGAGATATTGGTTGCACCAATTTGATTATTCATCCATGTAAATCTTCCTTTTTAAGGTTTAAAATCGATCAAATCCCAAAATGTAATTAAATTCTCCATCGTTTTGAGCATGGGATCTCTCCCACAGATTTCGCCTTTCTTTTCCTTAGACTCCAGTGTGATATTTAAATCACGAGCAATCAAAATATTTGAAATGGAATTTGCAGCAAAAAAATCATTCAGTGAGGTCCAACATTCTCGTTTCTCCTAGAGGTTAACAAGAACGTAGAGATTGAACAGAACAAAAGAATTCATACTAGGAAGATGCCGGAGTTTGGAAAAAATCCAATGCTGCGATTAATGAGAGTTTGACAGAGAGAAAAGGTTCTCTATCCACAAGGTAGCAATTCCATCCATAGAATCATGCACTAATAGCCAACCCAACATTTTTATTCCAACTCTTTTTACTTAGGGACAGAAGGGTGTCTTTATCGATTTTTGTCTCTTGGAGCAGCAAAATATCTGGCGAAGCCATTATGATGAGATCTTTTACAACTTCCACTTTCGGTGAGTTTCCAAGCTCTCTGCAATTCCAAGAGACAATATTCATTATTTAATATTGGCAAAGGGAATAGGGCCTCCTTTTGAAGGTCTAGCCTTGGTATTCCTGGAAATTGACATCTCGATTGTAGCTTGGCTTCCTTGCATCTTCATGCATTCAAATTCTTCCTCCCAAATCTTCTTGAGATATTTTCATCCTTTTTTTGAGTACCTCTCAATTGAATCTTCTTTAGATGAGCTAGAGTTTTCCATGGTTTTCTTTTTTTTCCCATCTCAACATATGTTGGAGAGTATCCCTTAACAAGGTAGCCAGTATTTGTGTCAGCTAATGCTTTTTCTTCTTCAGGCTAATCATAATCTTGGGGAACTTCTCCCTCTTCAAGAACTAAAGGTAACTCCTCAGGGATGCTAAGAACATCATAATTATTTTGGGATGTTACTTCCTTCATAACTGTTCTATTTACTGAAGATTGTTTTTCAGGGATGTTCAGAACTTCAAAATTGTTCTGGGTTATTAATCCCTTCATAGTTGTTCCAATTTCATGTTGTTTTAGTCTAGTGGGCTAACTACCCGACCCCACTTCTACTCTGTTTCCTTTATAATTATCTCCTAGCTTTGCTGAACTTGATTTTTGGACTTGTGTCCATTGTTCTCCCTTTTCTTTGGTGGCTTCTTCAACTTCTTTCTTCTTACAAGATTGGGAAAAATGCCCGTATCCGTGACAATGTCAGCGCTTAAACGACAATTGCTCATAATCAAGCTCCTGCACATGTGACCAATCTCCCACTGTCAACTTAATAGCTTCAGGAAGCCCTACGTCCAGGTCCATTTCCAAACAAATTCGAGCAGAATTGTACTGTCCTCTTCTTTCATCCCTGTCAATATACTTTCCCAAAGTGTTTCCTATAGCTTCAAGAGACTCCGAATTCCAACAATGAAGAGGAAGATGCGACAGTCTAACCCATACAGGAACAACGAAAGGGACATCTTGATTCAGATCAAAATCCCACGGCCACTTATTTAGGTAAAGCCCTTGAGGACCCATGAAATATGGACTATTCCTGAAAATTAAATCTCTATCCTTTGATTTTTCAAAAACAAAAACGTAATAACCTTTACCTATTAGGTTGCTACAGATGCCTTATGTGGTGAGAGGTTTCCAGTTTCTTTGAACCCACCCTTTGATTTCTTTGGGAGATGGCCAAAGACCAGTAAACTGGCCAATCAGACCCTGGTATGCAATATTCAAAGCTGTTCGGCATGGTTGATCCACATGCAGATCCACTGAGGGGATATTGTCGAGTTTCTTAACAAAAGACTGTTGAGACTAAGAGGGATTCTTGCCGTTACTTGATGCTATCAGTCTTCTGAAAGTTGTGAGGTCAGGGGGAGGGGAGGAACCCCCTCCATCATCCATGTCACTTAGAGCACTTATACTACATAAAATTTAGGGACAAAAATATCTCAATCCAAAATCAAAGAAAAAATAATGGCACCCAGGTGATAGAGACACCACCGAATCAAAGACACCACCTAGAATAGCACTCGAGCAGTAGAAATTGTCACCGCCTGAGAAGAAAATACACCGAACCTAGCAGGGCCTCACGAGGGGAATATTGTCCTTGGAAATACTTTGCAAAGATCATAAAGACACGATCAACCATCCATGCAAAAACCAGAAGGAAAATCAGGTGCTATCCATGCAATGGGGAGCCAAAGCTCCACCTCTAGAAACTGATCCACAACGATCCACGAGAACCAGAGGTTCAGAACTGCCAAGAAAATTTAAATGTTCTGGGAGCCAAAAAACGAGAACGTCCAAAATCATTATCCCTCATTCTTTTATGAATTTCCATAAAAATAACATTTAAAAGTTAAAAGTAAAAACAAAAAATTGTTATAAACCATTAAAAAAATGATAAAAAAAATAAAATTGATAAGGAAAAGAAATGGATATTTAAAAACATAAAAATACAAGTCTTTATAAATTCAAGGGTAAAAAATAAAAAGAAAAAAAAACATTTTTTTTATAAATTCAAAAAAATTATAAACATAAAAAAAATTAAATTATTTTTCCTTCTTAGAAGATTGATTTTATGGTTTTGTTTGCAATATAATAGGTTTTTTAGGTTAGATTTTTGAAAAAATTAGAAATTAACATTATTTGTAGGTAATTTTTTAAGTTAAGGGTTGATTTTAAGATCTTGGTTGTAAAGTTACCAATTATTAAAGAAGCCATGGTTTAAAAAATATTACAATTTTAGGCTTAAAAAGTAAGGGTGTTGTTGGCCATTTTTTATTCGAAGGTTGATTTAAAGTTATTGTTAACAATTACAACAAGTTGTAATTTTGACCCTTCTTTATAAAAAGTGTTATTCTTAACACCACTTTTTGATCCCCAACAATGATTTTTGTGTTTTTGACTTAAAAAAAGAGTTTTCATTATTAGAGTTCTTGATTTGAGGTCTCAATTCTCATCGAGTTGATAACTATGTAAGGACTTAACTGTACTACTTTTATCAACTTTTAGATTTGGTTCTTTATTTTGTGCCCATTAGGTTAAGATGGATATATGGTTTTCTCTATGTGGATTTTACATGGTTCTTCCTAATTGTTATTTAAGGAGAATTATGAACACTTCCATTGTAGAGAGAGTTCCTCATGTATGAGGGTAATCTTCATTTACCATCTAGTATTATGTTTTTTAATTGATTGATTTGGTAGATTTAGTGTGAATTCTACTTATAGATTGTATCATTTAGAGACATTGTGTTCAAGGCACAAAACAAAGAGTTTAGTATTTTCTTTGAGAACGGTAAGAGATATCATCATCTTTATTGGACTTTATCATTTCTTATCATGCATCTTCTTTACCAAAGTGTATTCACTCCTTTTTACTCTCATTTAATTTAGGTGCTATTTCCTTGTGACTTATTTTCATTGCTATATTTCCATATGTGCATTGGATTTTACTTTGTCAAAACCCTTGAAGACTAAGTGATCTACCAATTTAAAATCAACCAAAACCTAAACATTAACTACATATTAAGAAGTAACTTAGTGGCTTCCCTCCTTTCCTTTATCCTTCCAACTACAAAGTCGGTCCTTTTTCATACTTGATGTAGGCCTAGCTCCAACCAGGACTACATCAACTACAGAGCCAATTCTTTTTCATTTTGGATGTAGGCCTAGCTCCAACTAGGACTTCATCAACTACATAGACAATCCTTTTTCATACTGGATGTAGTCCTAGCTCCAACCAGGACTTATCAACTACAGAGTTAGTCCTATTTCATATTGGGTGTAGGTCTACCTCCAACTAGGACTTATCACTCAGTCTTGAGATGGACATTGATATGCACAACTCCAGGCTTATCCCTAAAGTATTCTAACTTCACCTTGCAGATGGCTTGGTCAAGGCATTGAATATATGCTCATTTGTCCCAACATATTGAAGCTTCATTGCTCTTCTCTGCACCATATCTCAGATATAGTGATACTTGATCTCGATATGCTTTGACTTGTCATGGAAAACCAGGTTCTCAAACAACTTCATAGAACTTTGGTTGTCACATAAAATACAAGTCACCTATAACCCAAGATAAAACGAATATGATAGTACCTTATGCAACCATACTGACTCACAAGTAGCTAAACATGCCTCAATGTACTCTACCTCAATTCTACTTAGTGCCACACTCCACTGATTCCTGCTAAACTATGATATCACCTCGGATCCCAAACTGAAGCAACATCCTGAAGTGCTCTTCCTTTTTGTGGCACTTCCTGGCCAATCTGAATCAACATAACCATGTAGGTTAATCTTCTGATCCATTGCATATCTAAGCCCATACTCAATTGTATTGGAATTGTTGTTGTAATTGTGACTTCAGAAGATATCATCTTGTATATTGTTGTACCCTCGTAGAATATGGTTCCCTCCATTTGGGATGCCATTATTGTGTATGGCCATTGAGGTAAAACCTCTATTGTAATTCATGGAAATAGTCCCCAAGATAAATAAAGTAAAATTTATTTTTGAGTCTTCGTAGGTAGGTTGACCCCAAAGAGATAACCTGGATAGCCTAGTTAGTTAGGCAAGTCACACAATTGAAGAATATAAATAGGAAGGAACCCTCTCTATTTGGACACTCACTCACTCACTCTCAAGTGCACATTAGGAGAGAGAGGACAAGTTCGCTAGAGGAGAAAGAGAGAGCTTCAAAATACTTCTCATTCTTGGGTTTTTCCATCTTATGATATTGTATTAGTGACAAAAATATTATGAGGAATTTTGCGGGGTTTTTTCCTTTATGGTTTCCTCGAGGAAAATATTTGTCTTGTGTATATTGTTGTGCTTGTTATTCTTTCATATAAATATCATAATCAATTTGAATTAAATTAGAAAAACTAACATGGTATCATATCCACCTTGAAAGAAGACATCGTGCAATTGCAGAAACTAGGGCTTCCAAGAACCGACACTTTTCTCCACAATCTTTCCAGAAAAGAGTACTAGGTTAAACTTATTCAAGAAGGTGCATATTTTGGTAGAGAAAGATTTTAGTTTGAAATAATTTCAACTTTTGACTGCGAAAATTATGGTACACTGCGGGAAGGAACTAGGACTTCCTAATTCAATCTATTCTCTCCAAAAATCATAAAAAAAGAGGGATAAGCTCAATCTCCCTAGGAGGGCACATATTTTGGAGGAAGCATAATCAAATTTGGAGAATTTTCATTTTTGACCCAGACACTAGTGTTGGGAGAAAACTAGGGCATTAAGATTAAGGTTTTCCTCGCCATAAAAGGGTGCATATTTTTGTGAAGTCAGAATTCAGTTATGAGAATTTTCACTTTTGGCCTCATCTCTACTGCAGGGGGAAACTAGGGCATCAAGGTTTTGAAGTTTCCATCCACTGAATTGGGAAAATAACCTCACCGAGAAACTTTCCTCAAGGAGGCACATATTTCTATCCAAACATAATTCCAATATTCCAAGTTTGGAAAATTAGGGTTTCTCTATGGAACCCTAGGTCAGCTAGCTCCAGAACCAAGTTGGGAATCTCAAATTGGTAAGATATAAATAATGCTATTTCCATTTGAGTTTCTCATTTCAAAATGACTCATCACACCCAGCTTGATGATAAAATTGGGGGAGCTGACAACTTTCGATCATGGAAGTATACGATTGCCCTGATCCTTGAAGAAAATGATTTGGACAAGTATATCGGTGGGAAAGTTCTAGCTCTAGAGGGAGATGAAGCTAAGGATATCCATAAGAATAACTTGGTCAAGGCCAAGAGAATCATTGCATATTTTATTAAGGATCATCTCATCCTTCATGTGTCATCTTTGAAGATACCTAAGGAAGTGTCTGATGCTTTGACGAAGTTATTCCAAGGAAAGAACATCAATCGAAAGATGACATTGGGGAACCAATTGAAGAATGTGAAGATACAAAACTTAGAAACCATTCAATCCAAGGGTTTATCAAATTAAGGAACTACTTGAAGCAGTCGAAGATAAGGCAGAAGGAGATATTGTTATGACTACCTTGAATGGTCTCCCAAGATCATGAGATTCATTCATTCAAGGAGTATGTGCCAGAAAGAATTTGATTACTTTCAACAAACTTTGGAAAGAATGCACACAAGAAGAATATCATCCCATAACAATAGAAGAGAATATGGGAGAAATTGAAGATAAATCTCTCACATTCCCCAACAGAAGAAATCACAGCAAGAGGGAGGACCATCATCACAACAACAGGGAGGACCATAATCACAAAAGTAAAAGGAATCCCATAAGAGATATATCCAATATTATATGTTACACATGTGATGAGAAGGGAAACTACTCCAAATACTATCCCAGAAACAAAGGCTCCTCCAAAAAGAATTCGAACAAGAAAAGACACTATGCTCACATTGATGGAGATGATGAACCAACAACAAAAAGAAATAGAGAAAAAATAGTTGATTCCTCAAGGGATGAGGAATATGTACTTTAATCCAGAAGGATTCAACCCATTATAAAGAAGAACATATTATCCATCTCAATATTTGGATAAGAAGGGATATCGTTGCGAATGAAGAAGTGACACTCAAATTCAGAACCAGTATGCAGTCCCATGTGATCTATGGTATAGAAGACTTTATCTAGCATGAGAAAGACAGATACAGGTTCCCAGAATCAAACGATGAAGTAGAGCACATTGTCAAAGACTCTAGTAATTCCTGCAAGAAGACAAGGATCAAGAGGGACTCCACCAACCAACCAAACACACATACGTGCTTAAATTGTCATTTCCTATTCATCTAGTTACTTAAATAATATTTTTTTGCTGTGTACATATTCATATTCAGTTGATGTATTATGCATGATTGAGTGTCTGCATTTATGAACAATTTACTACTAACTTTCATGTGATGGGTAAGTAGCCTATGGTGCTGTACAACATTTCATTGCTATTTATCTAGAATGAAACCTCTTTGCTCACATATTGGGAGTAGTGCAAATTCGTAATAATGTTCTGGTAGAGATGAAAGGAATCAAGAAAGTTATTGCATGTAGATGAGATATGGATAAATGTTGCATGGGCTAATATAGTTACATGACTGTGTGACATATACATAAGAATTTGTTGTTATTAAAAATATGTTTTGGAAATTATGAAATGTTTCTAATCATGCAACTAAATTTGGCTTGTAGGAAAGATCGTGTACAATCACCTACATGAAAATAAGGATGAGACTTGTTATGAAGAATAAGTGATGACGATTTAGCTAGAAGATTCACTCCAACAAGATAAAGAGGAACTTGAAGCTCCCAGGGACAAATACACCATGATGAAACAAAGAGATTTAAAATAATCATGATATGACCAAGCCACAGGAAGCAATAGATCCACCTCAAGAGATGAAGACCATATTGGGAACGAGAGATCATTCCAGATGAATAAAAGTATAACTAGACTTCCAGAGAAAGAAAGAGGCCTCAAACACACTCCAATTACATGGCACTGCTGTGTGACATCATTGATGCAGATCCTTCCAGCTATGAATAAGCAACCAAGAAGAAAGAGTGGAAGGATTCCATGATCGAGGAGTATCAGTCGATCATGAAGAATGATGTCTAGGATGCGGTTCCGAGACCTAAAGGGAATTCCATAGTATCCTTCATGTGGATATACAAGATCAAGCATGCAATAGATGAGAGCATTAAGAAGTACAAAGAAAGGTTCATGGTTGTTGGTTGTGGAGCCTGATCTTCCAGATCCAGAGATATTATTCAGTTGTGTTTTTACCCTAGGTGTATTGTACAATCATTCCCCTTGCCTTGGGGTTCGGGGGCGAAGCCCTCGAGAAATTTTTTTGGGATGTGTGTTGGCCAAAAGTTTTGCAGACCCATGGTATTGGGTTAACCATAGCATTTTCCCATGGTATTTCCCCTATAAAAGAAAGCATTGTAACACGACTGCGTATGGTATTGTATTGTATTGGAAGAGAGACTGTGAGAGCGTGAAGAGGAAGTGCAATGGTTTTGCTGCAGGGTGTCTCCCTTCATCTTTCTGGGCTGTAATAAAAGGACTAGCAATTTCTTTGTGGACGTATCCCATCGTTTGGGTGAATCACGTTATATCTGTGTATCTTTGTAATGTTTTAATGTGTTTTTCATATTGTTTATTGATTTAGCTGCATATCTGTTATTGCGATGTGGTCCTATTTTCTAACAATGGTTTCTCTCATAAAGAGGGAGAAAATTATGGCAAGATGTACTCCATTGACCAGACACACTTCTCTAGTGAAGTAGAAGTGCATATCATGCAGAGAAACACATGTGTGCAGAAGGATTTGTAGAACCTCAGAAGGCACCCATGGGATAACACATACAATTACATGATCTCCTAGAGTGATGGAGATCTAAATATTTTCTAAAAGGTTGAAGATATAAGCATACACAGGACAAGAAACCCATAGAAGGGTGAAAGAGGAACTTTCAACAAAGTCCGAGATGAAGGATCTCTGTATCCAGTGACCTTGAGAGATGACATGGATGGATACATAGAAGATCAGTAGTAGATGAGGCTATCTGTCATTCCAGTACTGAATGTTTCGACACATAGTACAAAATGCAGAGGGAGGATGGTACTCTGCTTCAGAGGGAGTGACTAAAGAAGATATTAGAGTTCAAAAATATAGGACATGGTATGACATGATGGACAACTTCCTGATGAGATTAGGCTTTACGAAGAGTAAAGCGAATTCCAAGCTTTACTTCAAGGTTAAAGGAGGAAAATTGGTGACACTCTTGCTATATGTTAATGATGACTTGTTTCTGACAGGAAAGGATGAATTCATTGTAGATGCAAAGAGGAAACTTGCCACTGAGTTCGAAATGAAAGACCTAAGGATGATGCACTATTACTTAGGCATGGAGGTGTGGCAGAGTATGGATGGGATTTTCCTTGGTTAAGAAATTTATTCTATGGATATTTTGAAGAGATTCAAAATGCTAGACTGCAAGGAAATGGCCATAACTATGGAATCAAACTTAAAGCTATTGTGTGATGCTTCATCAAAGACAATTGATGCCACAATGTATCATAAGATGATTAGTTCATTGATATACTTGATGAACACGAGACCAAGCATATTATTTGCTGTGAACACCTTGCGTCAGTTCTTGAAAGATCTGAGACATGTTCACCTAATTGATGAAAATCATGTATTGAAGTACCTAAAGGGTACAATTGACTATGGGATCGAGTATGACACGAATTAGAAGATTAACCTGCATGATTATGTTTATTTGGGTTGTGAGGGAAGCACCACTGATAGAAAGGGAACTTCGAGATGTTGCTTTAGTTTGGGATCCAGTATGATCTCTTGGTTTAGAAGGAAGCAATCAAGCATGGCCCCTAGTACAGTCGAAGTAGAGTATGTTGCATCATGTTCGACCAGTTGTGAGGAAGTATGGCTTTGAAAGCTACTGTATGATTTGTTTGATCTCAATTTAGAGGAAAATTGCATCTTTTGTGAAAACCAGAGTTGCGTGAAATTGTCGGAGAACTCGATGTTCCATGACAAGTCGAAGAGCATTTAGATCAAGTATCACTATATCCGGTATATGGTGCAGAGAGAAGTAATGAAGCTCACATACGTGGTGATAGACGGGTATATAACCTATGTGTTGACCAAGCCGAATAGCTAGAGTGAAGTTTGAATACTTCAGAGAGAGACTTGGTGTCATCCAGATCAATGTCCCTAGAAAGAGGAAGTGGCAAGCTCTTGCATGGTAGGAGATGCAGGTTGTACTCGATATGTAATCAGTACTGGCATAGAACGTACATTGTCCCTAGAGGTAATCAGTAATGGCATGCTACCATGCTAGAGATGAAGAGAAACCAGAAGATGTAGATGCACTAGAGTGAAATATCACATGGTAAGATGTGTAGGTTTCCCTTGGACATAAGCAGTCCTAGCATAGAACACATGTTTTCCTTGGACGTAATTAGTCCTGGAGTGCTCCCATGTTGGAGACGATGAGATCATTAGAGGAAATTTGGGGTCTAAAATGGGCCTTATAAGAAAATGTGCCAACAATAAATTTTGTGAGTTGGAATTCAAGAACCAATATAATTTGAATAAAAGAAGTCAACTATAATGGTTGAATTGACATATTTGTCATAAAAGAAAACTACTTTTTTTGTTTGTATTTTCGACATATCTCCCTATGTTTTTACTCAAATTCTGAGCGGGAGAGCTCATTGGATGCAGAATTTAATTCCGCATCCAATGAGTACCCCCGCTGCATACTTTTGACGGACCCTTCTACCCCAAAAACAAGAAATACTTGAAAAAATGTGATGATGATGTCATCATCACATTTTTTTAGGTATTTCTTGTTTTTGGGGTAGTGGGGTCCGCAAAAAGTATACAGTGTGGGTACTCATTGGATGTGGAATTAAATTTTGCATCCAAAGAGCTCTCCCATTCAAAATTTGAGTAAAAACACAGGGAGATATGTCGAAAATACGGACAAAAAAAGTAGTTTTTTTCATTCTTCCTCCAAAATTAATAACTATTATTTTATTATTTTAACTATTATTTTATTATTTTCCATAGGAGGCCCATTTTAGACTCCACCAGTCACAAGACACGTTGTCATCATCACATTTTTTCAGGTATTTCTTGTTTTTGGGGTAGCAGGGTCCGCAAAAAAGTATGCAGTGTGGGTACTCGTTGGATGTGGAATTAAATTATGCATCCAAAGAGCTCTCCCACTCAGAATTTGAGTAAAAACACAGGGAGATATGTCGAAAATACGAACAAAAAAAGTAGTTTTTTTCATTCTTCTTCCAAAATTAATAACTATTATTTTATTATTTTCCATAGGAGGCCCATTTTAGACTCCACCAGTCACAAGACACTTTGTGTGTGCCTAGGTGATTCTTGCATAGTGGTATATACAGGTTTTCCTCAAGTCGTAATGAGTCTTGGCATGCTGCTATGCTGGTAGAATGCAAGATGACTGTGGAGAGACGCAATGCACTTGGTGTGTTCCTAGGAAATATTTCTTGCATAGTGGTAGACACAGGTTTTTCTTGAGATGTAATGAGTCTTGGAATACTCCTATGTTGGTAAAGCATAGGTGGTTTATTGGACATGTGGTGTGCATCTGGGATGCTATCCATGTGTGATTATGAGATGATCCAGATGCGATGAAATGACAATATGAGACGTAGGTGAGTGTAGTGGCAATGTAATTTTGGGTTGTACCTACAGGATGACTTGCTTGTGGATATGCTGAAGACCTAGATTTGGTCTAGGCATACATCCAACACTTGGTTGTATATTATCATTGTATATTTTTGTACCCCCATCAGAGATGTTTTTCCTTCATTTGAGATGTCATTATTGTGTATGGTAATTGAGGTATACCTCTGTTGTAATTCAGGGAAACAGTCCCCACGATAAATAAAGTAAAATGTATTTTTGAGTCTTCCTAGGTAGTTCGGCCCTAAAGAGATAACCAACCCAACTTAGTTATTTAGGTAAGTCACACAACTAAAGAATATAAATAGGGGGGCACCCTCCCTATTTGGACACACACTCACTCACTCTCAAGTGCACATTAGGAGAGGGAGGACAATTTCTCTAGAGGAGAAAGAGAGAGAGCTACAAAAGACTTCTTATTCTTGGTTTTTTCCATCTTATGATATTGTATTAGTGATGAAACTATTCTGAGGAATTTTTTGGGGTTTTCTCCTTTATGGTTTCGCTGAGGAAAATATTTGTGTCTTGTGTATCTTTTTGTGCTTGTTATTCTTTCAGATAAATATCTTAATCAATTTGAATTAAAGTAGAAAATCTAACACCCTTTAGGTACCTCAATACTTGCTTTATAACAATCAGGTGAACACGTCTTGGATCTGTAAAAAAATGCTCATTGTGTTCACATTAAAGCATATGTGAGGCCTCGTGTTCTTCAATTACATCAACGAACCAATGATATGTCTATCCATCATGGCATCAATTGTCTCTGAAAAATAATCTCATAGTAGCTTCAAATTTGATGCCATGGGTGTGGAAATGGCCTCGCAGTACACCATTTCGAACCTCTTCAGAATCTCTACTCATATTTTCATTGACCAAGGAATATCCTACATGAAATTTGCCACACCTACAGACCTAAGAAGTAGTGCATCATCCTAGGGTCCTTCATGTAGAACTCTATGACATGTCTCCTCTTTCTATCTATGATGAGCTCATCCTCACCTCTTAGAAATAGGTCATCTACATATAGTAGGAATATCACTGGTCTTCCTGCCTCAAATTTGAAGTACAGGTTGGAATATACTTTACTCTTGGTATATCCTAAGCTCATCATAAAACTATCCATCCTAACATACCACGTCTCAAGTGCCTGCTTCAAACTGTAGAAGGCCTTCTTTAATTTGCACATGAGTCTGCTTGTCATGTGTGTAAAATTCAAGCAGATGCTCCACGTATACTTCCTCTTTGTCTACACTATTCAAGAAAGTTGTCTTGATGTCCATTTGGTGTATCTTCCATTTCATTATTGCAGCTAATGCTAGTACTCATATGATGGAAGTATATCTTGCTACTAGTGCAAATGTATCCTCATGATCAATGCCTTCTTTATGGGAGAATCCATGTGCTATGAATCTTGCCTTTCATTTTTCTATGCTTCTATCTGCTGCATGTTTGATCTTGTATATCCATTTGGAAGACATTATAGAATTCCCTTTTGGTCTCAGGACCACCTCTCAGACATCATTCTTTATGATCGATTGGTACACTTCGATCCGATTCTTTCCATTCCTTCCATTCATTCTTTTCTACTACTCCATCATAGTTGGAAGGTTCCTTATCAATGATCTCACAAAATAGTGCCACATAGTTGGAGTGTGTATGGGTCCTCTTTCTTTCTCTGGAAGTCTCATTCAGAGCACCATACCTCTTAGCATATTGGATGATCTCTCGTGTCGAAGATGGCATTCTCTTGCAGGAGTTATTCTCATGAGGTGGAAATATGAGTCTCTATGGTTTTGTCATGTCATAGTCTTCATGTCCTTCTTGAATCACTTCTTCCATAACTGTATCTCTGGTTATGGGAGATCCAGGTTCTTCAGTTTCTTCGGTTTGGAATTGTATTGATTTGTTGTAGGCCGAGTCTTCCTCAAAAGTTATATATCGAATGGTATTTATCTTCTTGAATCCTAGGTGTGGAAATTGAACCCAAGAGATAGATCAATTACACTCAGAAAATTGCTAATCAAACATGCAAAATTCACACAAAAGGAGACTGAAATTGGAGGATAACTTAATTCTATATTGAATAAGTGTAAATTACCCAACCACATCAAGTGATAGGATACTAAAATATATCATTACATGAGATATTCGAAAGCACTAGGTTGATATTCAAATTGGTCAAAAAGCAGGGTTACTAAAACAAGTCAAATCCCCCATAGGTGCAAAAAGGACTTTCCAAATCCATGAAGATCCTCAATCATTCTTCACCACATGATCAGAAATACCCAACAATGATTTGAGATTACTAAAGGTATTCTCACAGAATACTTTGGTGAAGATGTCTGCTACTTGTTCTGAAGATACCATAGGAGGAGAACCTGCTTCTTCAAGCTTATGTTCTGAATGGAATGGAGTCTTGCTTGGATTGAAATCTTTCATGTTGAACTTGATGAGAAAATATGAAGCATAATTTTACTGATGAACCTTGATTTCATGTTGGGATTGAGCAATTTCGAGACCCAAGAATTGGCTCAACAATCCCAAATCTGTCATAGAAAATGCATGGTTCATTGCATCCTTCAAGGAGGCAATCTCTTTTTTTGAACTTCCTGTAATCAGAAGGTCATACACATGGAGAAAAATAATCATTAAATAACCATGAATCAGCTTCAAATAGACCTTAGGATCAGACTTGCATTGAACAAAACTTAGTGATAGCAGAAATCCATTAATCTTGGCATACCAAGCCCTGGGGGCTTGCTTGAGCCCATACAATGATTTTTTCAACCTGCATACTAAAGATGGATTAGATATAAAAACTTCTAGTTGCTGCATGTAAATATCTTCAGTTAGATCTATATTAAAAAATACACACTTTACATCCATGTGATGTACCTCCCACTACTTCGAAGATGCAATGGCTAGGGCAAGCCTTATGGAGTCCATCTTTACCACTGGTGCAAAGGTCTCATTGTAGTCAATA
>LPNX010596059.1:273938-286917 GCA_001517045.1 Pseudotsuga menziesii | reverse complement strand
GAGTGGTATTGCATGGCAAAGAGTCAGTTAAGCTAGACTCATGCATGGGAATTCGAATTGTCCCTTAGTTATTCGAATTATTCATTGAGTTAAGCTATGTCTCATGCATGGAATTGTAATCCTTTATTGTTTATATAATATACAGAAAGGAAACTTATTTGGTTCCTGAAAATTTCCAATTCATGAGTAATTGTTAATAATTCTTTGATGAGATTGAATCTTAGTTCCTAGATCAATGTGAAGAATTAATATGAAGCATAATTTTACTGATGAACCTTGATTTCATGTTGGGATTGAGCAATTTCGAGACCCAAGAATTGGCTCAACAATCCCAAATCTGTCATAGAAAATGCATGGTTCATTGCATCCTTCAAGGAGGCAATCTCGTTTTTTGAACTTCCTGTAATCAGAAGGTCATACACATGGAGAAAAATAATCATTAAATAACCATGAATCAGCTTCAAATAGACCTTAGGATCAGACTTGCATTGAACAAAACTTAGTGATAGCAGAAATCCATCAATCTTGGCATACCAAGCCCTGGGGGCTTGCTTGAGCCCATACAATGATTTTTTCAACCTGCATACTAAAGATGGATTAGATATAAAAACTTCTAGTTGCTGCATGTAAATATCTTCAGTTAGATCTATATTCAAAAATACACACTTTACATCCATGTGATGTACCTCCCACTACTTCGAAGATGCAATGGCTAGGGCAAGCCTTATGGAGTCCATCTTTACCACTGGTGCAAAGGTCTCATTGTAGTCAATATCATGTACCTGAGAGAATCCCTTGGCTACCAATATTGCCTTATATTTAAAAGGTGAACCATCAGCTGCAAACTTAGTTTTGAAGACCCACTTACACTTCACTAGCTTCCTCCCTGGGGGAAGATCAACCAGTTCCCATGTGTTGTTCTTCTGGAGCGAGATGAATTCTTCTTTCATGGCTGTTTTACATCTTGGATCATGTGCTGCATATTAATATGTACATGGATCAGAATCTATTATCAAATAAAACTTCTGATCAAAGAGAGGATATTTCACACAAAGGGCACTCTCAAATTGATATCTAGTCCTCCTAGTGTCATTAGGATTTCCAGCTAGTTCCCCAGCTGCATGAATGGTCCTTGATTCCAACTTTGGTATTGTAGGGCTGTTAGGATATGCAATTAATTCATCATTACCAGACATATCAGAATCAACAAACTCATTAGTCTCTTCACTTACAATCAATGGCTGTGGTGGTGAAGAGGACTCTCCAACTTCAACTGCTGCTAAAGGCTCTTCTTCGAACTGAACACTTATTTAAATTAAAGATTTGTTTGTGCTCAAGTTGATTAGCTTGTACCCTTTTTAATATTTATAATACCAAACAAATAGGCACTCTTGGCTTTGGGGTTGCAAAGCCTTCCTCTTTTCAGTTGGAATTCTAGCCCAAGCCTTTGAGTCAAAAATCCTGAAATGGGTCACATATGGCTTGTGCCCACTCCAAACTTAGAAAGGAGTAATACCATCAAACTGATTATGTGGCACCATATTCCAAATATAGGATGCATAGTTTATAGCTTCAGCCCAAAACTTTGGTGGAAAAGTTTTAGCCTCTATCATACAAGTTGCCATCTCCTTCAGTGATCTACTCTTCCTCTCAGCAACACCATTTTGCTGTGGTGTGTAAGGGATAGAATGCTTCATCTGGATACCTGCATCCTCGCAATACTGGATGAACTCAGACTTGACATACTCACCACCATTGTCATATCTGAGGATCTTGAGTTTCCTCCCAAACTGGTTTTCAACCAAGGCTCTAAAGACTTGAAGAGGTAAAAAACTTCATACTTATGCTTTAGGAAGTGAACCAAACAATACCTGGAAAATTAATCTATGAAGGTGAGTGCATATTTGCCTTGACTCATGGACATATGAGGGAATGGAACAACAAATTTCACTGTGGATCAACTCAAGAGGTGCATAGGTTCTCTCATGACTATCTCTTTCATACTTGTGCTATGGGAGTTTTCCTAGGATACAACCTTGACAGACTCCCTTAGAAAACTTGGTATTTGGTAACCCTATGACCATGTCTTTTTCACTCAAATTAGAAAGATACTTGTATTTAATATGGCCAAATATTTCATTGCAAATCTTTCTTGCTTCATTATCATGAGTAAGAAGAGCAGAGGGGTTTGAGTAGGGTAGAAAATGGGAAAACTTGTATACCTTTGAAGTGTGATCAACAACACCTTTTGCTATGACTTTACCATTCGAAATATCAGTGATTTCAAATTCATTGGGGGAGAATATGACTTTATTTGGAGACCCATTGTGAGTCATTTGATACACTGACAACACATTATTGAACTTACAAATGTCAAGAACATACAACACATTATTGAACGTACCAATGTCAAGAACAATCCTACCCTTCCCATACTGTTATTCAGAAAGTTATCTCCCAAAAATATTGGTGGACCTTTCGGCATGTCAAGAGAAGAGAAGATCTCTTTTATCGAAACCATATATTTGGAATCTCCAGAATAAATGATGAAACTAGGTGAGCCTGAGGTGCCAACAACCAAGGCATGTACTCTCTCCTTGTCTTCTGAATTTGATCCTCCTTCCCTCTTCTTTAAGCAACCAGGAAGGGATATGTTCTTCTTCTCTAGGATTTGGGTCAAAATGTCTATCTAGTTTTTCATACAAGAGCTCTTAGGATGATAGATCTTACTACAGTATGCACACTTGCTCATTTCTCCTTTGTTCTTATTCTTCTGGGGGTTCTTCTTGGAGCTCGAGGACTCCTCTTGAGAATTTGCCTTGTCTCTATTTTTCCCAGATGGATTTTTAGATTTTTTCTTTCTTTTTGAATCCACCTTCGAATCTCCAGCAACCAAAGCTTGGTCTTTGGAAGTTTTGATGGTTCCCATCATCGCCAATTTATCTTGCTCTTGAGTGAGGGTTTCCATGAACTCAAAAAACTTAGGCATCTTCCAAGTTCGAGCTGTCAATTTAGTGGCATAGAAGGTCAAAACAAACACTGAATAGTCAGGACCAAGCTTTGAGAGAATGGTCAAAACTAGTTTCTCCTCCTTCTTTTCAATCCCACATTGTTTTAACTACAAAACAAGGGCCTTAAACTTGGTAAAATAGAGTTGCAATGATTCGAATCTACTGGGATTCAAGGAGATCAATTCATTCTCGATTTGATGTCCTCTCATCTCATCTATCTTTCCAAAATTCTCTTCAATATTCTCCCACACCTCATTAGGAGATGTCAATGAATCAATATGGAAGAGGAGGTCTCTTGAAATACTCAGACACAAAAGACCAAAGGACTCATCCCTCCTGTTGTGCCATTTAATTTTCTCTGCAGTTACATTGTGCTCTACCTCAGTAGCCATGGTAACCATATAGATACCTTTCTCTCTCAACAATATCTCCATATCAGCTTTCCATTCAAATAAATTGAATGGAGTTAAGATGATCCTTTGAGATTGGTCCATATCTCAGCTCTTATGCCCTTCAGTTAGCAGAATGCGCTCTGAGTCAGTGATGTTGAACCTGCAATAAAAATTTGGAAGGATATAAATTGATCCACAAAGGATTTGATACCATGTGGAAATTGAACCCAAGAGATAGATCAATTACACTCAGAAAATTGCTAATCAAACATGCAAAATTCACACAAAAGGAGACTGAAATTGGAGCATAAAATAATCCTGTATTGAATAAGTGTACATTAGCCAACCATATCAAGTAATAGGCTACTCAAATATATAATTACATGAGATATTTGAAAGCACTAGGTTTCTATTCGAATGGGTCAGAAAGCAGGCTTACTAAAACAAGTCAAATCCCCCATAGGTGCAAAAAGGACTTTCCAAATCCATGAAGATCCTCATGAATTAGCTAAAGCAAGTGGGAAAGCTAATGTGTGGTGGAAATAAAACTCATTCATGTTTTTTTATGGAGAAAAGGAAGGAGGATGATGTGGTCAAAAAACAAGGCAAGTTCCCCTAGACTAGCTTTTCCTTTATGCCTTAAATCAGATGTAAAGCAAGGCATCTTTCAGAAAAAGTAGATATGCACTTTAAGCAATCATAAATAAAGTAGACATGATAAATATGGTTCTGAGATGATTCCAAAGTGCTCCATGACCTAGTTGAGCAAGTATTGACTTCTAGGAACATGTAGAAGTCAACTAGCATAGAGAGGGAATATAGGATTCTAGGAATAAGACAAAAAGGATTTAATTAATGTCAAATATGGGTAGCTATGAGTAGATTATTCTAACACTAGGAAGTATATTTGGTATGATTTTGATGTATCAATGTACCCCATGGATGTGCCCTTAATCCCTGAGGGGTCTAGTTTTGTCCCTTTTTATATTGGAATGTATATGTACACATGGCAACGAAATATCCTGAGATGTTTGAGTTCTGGTTTCTCTGCCGAGAATGATTCTTCTGTATTCTTATTATCCAATATACAGTGAGGTGTTCTATTCTATACATACATGACTATTCTTGATGCTTCTTCCCATAGGTGCATTGGAAGGTCTTGGTCATGAAGCATTTCTTTTACAGCTTCCATTATTATTCCGTTTTTCCTTTTTGCAATGCCATTTTGTTGAGGATTGTATGGAGTTCTCAACTCCCTCTTAATCCCAAATTCTCTACATAGTTATTTGAATTATTCTGAATTAAATTACCTGCCATTGTTTGATTGTAAAGTCTTGATCTTCTTTTCAGTGTGGTTCTATACCAAGGCCTTGAACTCTTTGAACTTGCTGAAAACTTCATCTTTTCTTTTCAAGAAATAAATCCAGGTTTACGAGAATAGTCATCTATAAAAGAAACATAGTACTCATACCCGCTAAAGGATTGGAGTACATGGGGCCGCATACATCTAAGTGGATTATTTCTAAAATCTCTTTCACTTTGATTTCACCGCTTGGAAATGGTTTCTTTGTACTTTTTCCTTACACACATCCTTTGCAAATTCCTTCATGCTTTGCTTGAATACCAAGTAGACTTGATACTGCCTTGCTTGCAAATGGTAGTGTTCTATTGTGTACATGTGCAAGTATTCGATGCCATAGTTCACTTGGTTCCATAGTGTCATGAACCAAGGCTTGTTTTGGTTGTCCCTTCGAATTGTACAAGCCTCCCCCTTTCTCTCCAATTATTGTTGCATCATATATTGTCTTGCCTCTTGGATGCATGAGTACTTGGACATCAACGTATGAAACACATAATCCCTTTGCATCTAAAGCTGAGATTGAGAGGATATTTTCTTTAGACCTGGTATGTAGAGGACATCCTTCATCTTCATTTATTTGCCTGAATCTAACTTGTAAGAGGCTTCTCCACTCCCTTTTATGGGGTATTGATAGTCATCTTCAAGTTTGTTAGTTGACTCATGTTTTGACAGGTTGATAAGCGATTCTTTGTACCTTGTCATGTCCTTGGAAGCTCCACTGTCTACAAGACAATGATTGATTCCATAGGTCACAATACATGTAAGAGCTGAGATCAAAATGTATTCTTCATCACTTGAGGAATATTCTCTTGTTCTTTTTTTTGTTGGTTCATCATCTTCAACAGTGTGTGCATGGTGCCTCTTATTATTGTTTTCCTTGGAAGATCCTTTGTTTCTAGGGCATTGTTTTGCAAAGTGACCTTTCTCATCATATCTGAAGCATTTGAGACTGGAAATATCATGTTTAAATCTAATATTCTTTTGTAATATTTTAGGCCTTCTTTGAGGTTGATACTCTGTCTTAAATTGATCCTTCTTAGCATGAAAAGTTAAAGCTTGGTCATGTTATAGATTTAGCTCTGGAGGCACTCCAGATGTTTTTGTCTTGTACGCGGAAGTGACCATGCACTAGCTAGGCTACTTTACTTTTTAATGTAGTTTTATAAAGTTTAAAGTGACTCTTATGTAAATGAGACTGTTTATAAAGTATTCCTTTGTTTTAATTTTATAAAGTGAATTTATGAGATAAAGTGTACTTGTTTCATAAAGTAAAGTTGACTTTATTAAAATTAGATGTAACCGCTTTTGGGGGGGAAGTTTCTCAACCCTTGATATTGAAAAGGCAATATTTAATTTTGGACTTTGGATTTAGGGAATGGGGAAGGTGAAAAGTCACTCTCAAGTTATAGGAGGGATCCTAGGGTAGTGTGCATGACAAGTTGAAGGAAATCATTTCCAAGAGTGAGCATTTGGCTGAGTTATTTGCAGAGAGAGAGGGGTATGCAATTTTTCTCAAGTGGGCATGAATCCCAAGGAGAAATATTTTTTTCTGAAGTGGGCACGAAATCCAAGGAGATGGGCACGTTTCTCAAGGCATTTATTTATGCTGAGTTGTACTGTCCCATACAATCAACATGGTACAACCATGGTACAAATGTCGAGAAATCTTTTGGGCACAATTTTTGAGAAGAAGAGAAGATAATTTTTTTTGGGCACAAAAATATGTATAGTCCGTATATTTCGTATTGTAAGGTGGGAACGAAAATCGAGGTGGGTACAAAAATCAAGGAATCTAGTACAATAATTTAATGTTGAAATAAATGGTGCTATAAATTAATTTTCTGCCTAAGAAATGTTGCAATAAAATTTCTCTTGGACTGGTTTTCCTTAGGGTGGGGTTTTTCCAGGGTCACATTGACCAAATTTCTCATGTTTTATGGGTTTATCAGTCTGCTATTTTTTTATGTGATTTTTCCATTGCTACATACTTAATTTCAGTGTTTCAGCTTGTTGGGTTGTTGATTTAAATGCATGAGAGGTGTTTTTATTAATGACAAGTTTTAAGTCTGAAATATGGGTAAACTAAGTGTTTAAGAGAAGTCTGATTTTTTTTTCAATATTTCTACATGGTATCTCAGCTGAGGTTCTGTGTTAACAGATGATTGTGGGTACAATAGTAGTGTTGAGTTTTTGGGAAAGAGTTCTTATTGTTTTTTTTTAACAACTTGTATACTGGAAGACCTTATCTGGATGTGACTTGCAGTTGGTGGGGAAGAGTGAAGCTACTGTTGTTGTATCAGATATGAGGATTGGTTGGATGGTATGTCCAAATACTTCAGTGCAAAGTCAGGATGACTACTGTTCTTAAGGAAAATAGACTATGGATCATAGTTAGCACTATGGTAACTCCTCCTCGTGATACCGATCCTGTTTCTTTGGATATGCATGAGGTAAAAGAGGCCAAATCCCAAAGTTTAATTCTGGATGGTCTAAGGGACCGCCTTTTTCCACATGTAGCTGAGCATAAGACTGCTTATAATATGTGGACTACATTGAAAGGCTTGTATGAGGCTAAGAATGAGAACCAGATAATAGATCTAAGGGAAAAAATGAAGGGAACCAAGATGGACAAGGGTGAGAGTATAGCTTCTTTTCTTACTCGGGTGGCCTAGATAAAAGATGAGCTAGCTGTAGTTGGAGAAGTCATTTCTGATTCTGAGTTAGTGAGGATATCCTTGAAAGGCTTCACTAAGGAATGTGAAGTCTTTGTGAAGTGTGTGGTTGCTCGAGAAAAACTTTCAGATTGGAACAAATTATGGGATGATTTCACTAAGGAGGATATTCGGTAAGAATATTAAGGCAGTGGAAAGAAGGAGGGTGCTAGTGAAGAGAATGTTGATCTTTCTGCTAAGAGCAAGAAGAAGTCCAAGAAAGACTTGAGCAAAGTTCGATGTTTTGCTTGCAGCTAGTATGGACACTTTCCATCTCAGTGTCCTAATAAGAAGAAAAATAAGAAGAAGAATAAGGAGGAAGATATGGTTGTTGCAGCTACAACAAAGGAAGAGGACTTCGCAAGAATATTGGAGAAGGAGTTCTCATTGTTCTCCCTTATTTCTAGTGCTGGTAGCAATGTAGTAGTTTAGAATGGTACTTGTTATGTTAATAGTGGAGCCTCACATTAGATGACCAGAATATGACATATATTCTATATCTTTTTTGAGACTAGTCCTGACCAATTTGTTTAGTCCGAAGGGGGACACACACATGTAGTGATATGGCATTTGATTGATTCTGTAATGATCCTCTTGGATTTTATTATGTTTTTATGAGTATACTTGACATCATATCCCTATGGTTATGGAATATTTGTAGTAACATATTTGTACAAGCCATTTTCTTCTAGAATAAGAGATATTCTATACTTCCATGCTCAGAAGTTGTCAGCTCCTTCAAGCTTGTCCTTAAGATTGGTGTGATTCATCATTTTTGATATGAGAACCTCAAATTGAAATAATAAGGAAATATATATTACCAATTTTAGATTCCAAAGTAGCTTCTTGATCTCGATGACCTAGGGTTCCACAAAGAAACCCTAATTTTCAAGTTTGGAATCTTGAAATTATGTCTAGATACAAAGACATGCAGTGGAACCCTAATTTTCATGTTTGGAATCTTGAAATTATGTCTAGATATAAAGACATGCCTACTTGAGGTGAGTTTCCTAGTGAGGTCCTTTTCTAAGAACTCTGGAGGGAAACTCCAAAAACTTGATGCCCTAGTTCATTTCCATGAGTGTCTTGTAGTCAAAATTTGAAAGCTCTTCAAATTGAAATCTTTCCCCACCATAAGATGCGCCTCCTTGAGATGAGTTATCCTAGTCCATTTTATGGAAATTCTGTAGATAAAAGTGTTGGATCATGGAAGCCCTAGTTTCTATAGTTGCATAGTTCCTTCTTTAAGGGTGGCTATGATACCGTGTTAGAGTTTTGTTGGTCGGATTTTCTGTCCTAAGGCCAACAAGGGGAAATAGTCCACACAAAGTGCTTAAAACAACCCTCTGTGTGTTTGGGATGGCCAAATATCGTGGGAACAAAGACCCCACTACCTTATGAGTTTGCTCTCAAAAGAGAGTCTCACAATTTAGTTCCTTGAATTCCTAAAATTCAATTAAAACCTAAGATGCAATCTAACTTAATTTATGGGGAACTTTAAATAACTCAGACAAATAAATTTAAAGGATACTAAACTACAAAGAGATTTAAAAGCCCCTAAAACCTAAGTTATAGTTACTTACTGAAAAAGAAATCTATTTTAAATTTTAACTAAACTATTCCTATCCTATGCAATGGTGAATAGATTTTACATATGGGGAGCTCTGCTAGGGTTTGCAGGGATATTTTGCTAAGTTTCCAACCAGCGCTGCCTGGCCACTAGGGCCATCTGCTCGCAGAAATTGGCAGGATCACTGGGCGGTTTGGCCTCCCCAGGTGAACCTCGGATGGAGTCGGGCTCTTCAAGGCCCGGTGGGCTCGATGGGGTGGGTCTAGGTGCAAAGGACCAATGGGAGAGATCATTTGTTTGCTGTAAGCTCGGAGTGGGGGGATGTTTGCCGAAAGCCCCCACCATTCCTACATTTCATGTTCGATTCGAGAAGGTGAGGGGCATGATCGAGATCTGGAAGGAAAAGGCTTTGATTGGTAAGTTCGTGGGGATATGGCCCAAGGAAAAGGGTCTGGTTAAATGGATTAGTAGCATCTAGAACCCTAAAGGTCACTATGACTTGCAACTTAGCTATAAGGGTTTCTTCATGATTATTTTCTTCAACAAGGAGGACCGTGATCGTATCTTGGAGGGAGGCCCTTACTTCTTTTTTTCCACTGGTATTTACCTCCGTCCATGGAAGGAAAGATTCAACCCTGAAATAGAGGACATTACTGTGGCCCCAGTCTGGATCCGCCTCTTCTCCCTCCCAGGGGAATACTGGGATCTGGAAACCCTGCGGGACATTGGAAATACCCTAGGTGAGTTTATTAAGGTGTCTGAGCAAACGAAGGGCTAGAGGTATACCTCCTTTGCTAGGATTTGTGTTTACCTGGATCTCTCTAAGGAGTTGCCAGAAGCTATAAACCTAAGTCAGGAAGATGAAGAATGGATCCAACCCATTGACTATGAGCAGATCCCTTCAGATGTAGACAATGTCATGAGTACGTCCATTTGGGACGAAACTGCCCATGGATGGTTGCAAAGCCCCTCCCAGCAGACCATCGCCCAGAGAAAAATGGGATTCTACCTAATGGCTTCACCCAGGTCAATAATCGCAAAAGAAGCAGGGTCAGTGGGTTGTCAAAAGCCAAAAAAGACACGGAGGCGCGGGAGACCCAATCCAGGAATGCTTTTGAGGTCCTTGGGGACTCGGTCAAGGATGGCACGCCTAAGGAAAAAGAGAATGTCACCCAGCCCACCAAGGACACCAATGCCCCAGACGGGATGGAAACCCAATAGATGGAAATAGTGGAGGAAGCCGAGGACGAAGAAATGGAACTAGGTGAATTAGTTCTGGACGCGATAGAAGCAGAATGTGGAAAGAAGGGGAAAGGTTATGTGCCTAGAAGGCAAATCGAGCTCCTCCAAGAGGCAATTATCAAGGCAGGGGCTCATCCGAACCTGGGGATTAATCCATATCCCCAAATAGGGCATAAGAAGAAACCTCCAGAGGAGGAACAACGCAGAGGAAGGAAATCAAACAAGCAATGCATTGTAGAAATAGGTGTCAAACTCATAGAATGAGGCCAATACCCTATGATCAGGGTGGCCTTTTCTGAAGTTTCCAAATTTTCCCAATGAAGTTAATTTCCTGCAATATTGGGGGTTGTGGAAATCCAAGGAAGTGGAGGACTCTCAACAGGAAAATAAAGCAGGAAAACCTTGATATCCTCTTTCTCCAGGAAACAAAATACAGTTTTGAAGGCTTGGAAAAAATCAGAGGTAAAATCTGGAAAGGCAGCCAGGTGATGGCCCTGGATGCTGCTGGGAAATCAGGGGGCATTGCAGTCCTCTGGCTCCCCCACGTGGTTGAGCTCTCAAATTGGAGCGCTAATAAGTTTTCCCTCTTGGAATATTTCCACCACCTTGTGCCAGGGGTGAAGGGTACTCTGGTGAACATTTATGGCCCCAGCAGCTTCCCTGAAAAGTAGGCCTTCATTGACTTCTTAGAATGGTCCAATTGCCAAGCGGAGGGAGCCCGATGGGTGATTGGAGGGGAATTTAACCTCATCACCAAACTTGGGGAAAAAAGGGAGGTCAAAGAACCTTGGACAAATTCCAAGAGGCTTTTGGGACCTTCCAAGCCCGAAGCTCGTTCGTGGATATGGAAACTGGTAATGGCTGGTATACGTGGAACAACAAGCATGGGGGTGAACACTTGGTTGCATCTCACTTAGATAGGTTTTTGGTCTTGGAGTCCATTCTCCATGATACGGGAGAAATCATGATAGAGATGCTCCTAGCGGTAGGTTCTGACCATTGGCCCATGTGCCTCCATTGGGATTGGTCATGTTCCACTCTGAGGAAACCATTTTGATTTGAACAATTTTGGATGGAGCATAAGGACTTCAAAGATCTTGTGTAGCAATGGTGGCAGGAGTTGGTCCCCCCCCTCAGGCACAACCATGTACTGCTTCTAACAGAAACTCAAAATGCTAAAATCTAGAATTCGTACCTGGAACAAGGAAGAGTTTGGAAACATTTTTGAGGACAAGAAAAGATTGACCTCTGAACTTGATCAACTCAGTCAAAGAGGAATGACCGATGGATGGGACGAGGACATGCAGAAAAAAGAAAATGAATTATGGGGGCAGCTGGAGGCAAGGGAAAGATAGGAAGGTATATACTGGAAACAAAAATCCAAGGTCAAATGGCTGTAGGATCGGGAAAGAAACACCAAGTTCTTCCATAATTTAGTTATTCAGAACATGCACTCCTCGAGGATTCAAAAACTTAAAAATATGGAGGGTGGTCGAATAGAAACGCATCGAGAGATCGAAGAGGAACTCAACCACTATTTTGCGGAGATCCTCAACGAATATATTCATGACAGGGAGAGAGATATTGCTCAAATCACTCGCCTAATCCCACCCTCGGTCACTAGGGAAGATAATGAGATGCTCGTAAAACTGGTAACTCTGCAAGAAGTTGAAGAGGCAGTCAACCAGATGGCTCTGGGAAAATCCCCTGGTCCAGATGGGTTTACCTCCAACTTCGTCCACTATTTCTGGGATATGGTTAAAGAAGAGGTTGTGGAAATTGTGGAGGAATCGAGAAAAAAAATGGGGTGCTAAAAGCCTTCAATGCAACGTTTCTTTCTCTCATTCCTAAGGAAACGAGGGTAGACCACCCATACATGTTTAGGCCTATAGCTCTATGCAATGTGGTCTACAAGATCATTTCCAAAGTCATTGCCAATCATCTGAAAACTCTTCTCCCCTCTCTGATCTGCCCGGAACAATATGGTTTTGTTGAAGGGTGGCAAATCTTGGATGGGGTTATCCTAGTTCATGAAGTCCTACATTCCTTGCAAAACTAGAGACATCCATGTATGCTGATCAAACTTGATATTTATAAGGCCCATGATAAACTAAGTTGGTAATTCATCCATAGAATGCTGGTAGCCTATGGGTTCTGACATGACTGGGTGGAATGGGTCATGGGGCTCATCTCCACCCCTTTCTTCAGTATTCTCCTGAACGAAGCCCCAAATTGTCCCTTTCAATCATCTAGGGGCCTCAAGCAGGGGGATCCCCTCTCCCCTATCCTCTTTATCTTAATGGCCGAAGGTCTGAGCCGTCTCTTGCAATCCAAGGTGGAATGTGGTGAGCTTCGTGGAATTCATCTCATGGATACCATGGATGTTCAGACCCATGAACAGTTCATAGATGATACCATGCTTATGGGGCACCCTTTAGTCCAAGAAGCGAGAAGCTTCAAATATTGTCTGAATCTCTTTGCCAAAGCCTTTGGACTTGCTGTAAATCAGGCCAAATCCCAAGTCTTTTTCCTCAATACCGTTCCTGCCTCACAAAGTGTTGAAATTTTCATATGCTTAGCTAAGACATCAGTATATCATTTCATTTTTCATAACAAAAGCATATAAACAGGATCACTGAAAGAAATAGTATCACAAGAACAACACAAATTTATCCTGGGAAAACCCTAAAAGG
>LPNX010596059.1:243461-270923 GCA_001517045.1 Pseudotsuga menziesii | reverse complement strand
AAATCTGTGTTGTTCTTGTGATACTGTTTCTTTCAGTGATCCTATTTTATATGCTTTTATTATGAAAAATGAAATGATATACTGATGTCTTAGTTAAGCATATCAAAAATTAACATGGTATCAGAGCTAACCTAAATAGGGAAGCTTTCACAAGTTACAGAAGCTAGGGATTCTTATTTTTTGGTTCTCTCTCCAAAATCAATCAGCAAAAGAAGGCTAGGCTGACTCTCCTTTGAAGGGTGCATAGTTCTGTCGAAGCGGAATTCGATTCCTAGCATTTTCAATTTTCGATGTGGAAATTAGGGATTTCTACAGAAGAGGAATTTTTGAGTGAAACCAGAATAGGATTGTTCTCCTCATCAAAACCGAATTTTAGAGACCTGGATCAAGATTTTTGGTTGGGTGAATCTCCGGGAAAGTCAAACCCTAGTTTGACCCCAAGCTAGAAAAACCCTAAATACTAAAACTACTACGTTTTGGCACATTTGCTATATTCCGATATTGGATAAGGATCAGGAGCTGAAAATTGTAGGGGCCGAAGATAAAATCCTGATAAACACTGTGTCCAAAATGCATCCTCAGATTCGCTGTATTCCAGGAGATATGTTCTCTCCAAGTTAGGGTTCCAGCCTCTTCCAGAATTCATCCCTAAACAGGACACCTGGGGAGAATTGAAATATATTGGGCCACAGAGATCCAAATGGAATTCCTGAAGATGTTCCAAAAAGGGCACAGACTTTAATTTCGGTGGTCCAAATATCAGACTCAAAATATGAACCAGTGCCACGTGGCATGCCGTACAACTTCGCTGTTTTGAACAGTCCTGTAACAGGTCACCTTGTGAAAAGGATGATAAATCACAAATGGTGAAACCAATTCTGATGAGAACTATGGTAGTGGATCTGGGACATGCGAGGTTACCTTAGTACAAAATTTCAGACATAGAGGAGTAGAAATTTCGGAGATATCACAGAAACAGTAACAGGCATTTCTGCATAAGAAATTGGAAAATTAGGGCTTCCTGTTCCGGGAGCTTCCCTCCACTGTTTTCAGAAATGGAGTACATTGGAAAACTCTATTTGAAGAGATCTATCTGTCTATCCAATCAAATCTGAAATATTCCAAGTTTTAAAATTAGGGTTTCTGTGACAAACCCTAGATCAGCCAACTCCAGAACCAGGACAGACACCTCAAATCGGTAAGATCTAATCCTTTGCTATGATCATTTGAGGTTCTCATTTCAAAGTGATGTATCACATCAGCTTGATGATAAGCTTGGTGAAGTTGACAAATTCCAAGCCTAGAAGTATATGATCTCTCTGAAGAAAATGGATTGGACACCTACATGATCATAGAGGTTCCAGTTTCAGAGGGAGATGAGGCTAGAAGCCTTTCACAAGAAGAACTTGGTCAAAGCCCAGAATATTATTGATGATTCAGTCTCGAATCAACTTGTTCTACAAGTGTCTTCCCTAAAGACATCGATGAGGTTTGATTCCTTGACCAAGGTATTTGAAGGGAAGCACATAGATCGAAATATGACCTTAAGAAACCAGCTGAAGAAGAAGTGAAGAATGCAGAAGTGGTGATGGCCACCTTGAATGGCCTCCCAGGATCATGGAATTCATTCATTCAAGGAATGTGTTCCAGAAGGAAGTGATTACTTTCAGCAGAATTTGGGAAGAAGAAGAATCTTGTCTCTGAAGATCAAGCTCTCATCTTCCAAAGAAGATCCCTCAATCAATGAGGAATATGAAGATCTCAACTCTTGAAGAACTTCTTATCCACCTCAGCATTTGGATTAGAAACGATGCTATCATGAATGAAGAAGACGATAAAGTTGAAGACTCAAGAAGGAATATACCCATGAAACAAATAAAGATAAGTATTCAATTGCCATTTCATGATATTGTTTTGTTATACATTTGATTATTTTTAGTGATGTGTTATGCATGCTAGATTGTTTGCATTAATGACTGTATACTACTAATATGCATGTGATGGGTAAGTAGCTCATGGTGCTATACAACTCTCCATTGCTACTTATCAAACCTCTTCCCTGACATATTGGATTAGTGCACAATCTCAATATTGTCATGGTAGAGATGGAAGGCATCTAGAAAGTTTATGTGAGATATGGATGAATGTTGTATTAACTAAATAGTTGCATGATGCATAAGAATTTGTCGTTATACATATGTTTTATGAAATATCTCTAACCATGAAACTGGTACATTTGAATTGTAGGAAAGGTCACGAACAACCTCCTACAAGAAAAGAAGGATGAGACTTGTTCCGAAGAACAAGTGATGACAATTCAAGATTCACTCCAATAAACATGAATCTAAAGCTCCCAGGGTCAGAGACACCATGACAGAAGAAAGAGATTCAGAGAATGGTAGATCCACCTTGAAGGATGAAGACCACCATGGGTACAAGAGATAACTCAATATGAAGAAAAGAATGATATAAAAGAAGCTATGATCAAAGAGTAACAGTTGATCATGGGGAATGATGTATACGATATGATGGAACAAGTGTACAAACCAAGGTTCATGATTCTCCCTATAAAGAATAGACTATGACATGACATACTCTATTGACCAGTATATGTCAAGCACAGAACCACCTGTACAGAATGAAGAGGGAAGATGATACTCCACTTCAGGGGGAGTGACTATAGAAAATTATATCTGAGTTCGACATGGTATGACATGATGGATAGCTTTGTGATGGATTGAGACTTTACCAAGAGTAAAGTAGGTTCCAACCTTCAAGGTTGAATGCAAAAGACTAGGATATGTTGATGACCTGAGAATACAAACTCATAGAAGATGTTGTGATACTAGAATGATGTTTGGGATATAGTACTCAAACCAGAAAGCAAGATTGTGTTATCTTCCAAATGGATTTGCAAGATAAGATATGTTGCTGATAGAAGTAAGGTAAGAGTTGTGGCTAGAGGTTTCTATCAGAAAGAGGGAATTAATTCTGAAGAGACACTTACTTCTGGAAGCAAGGTACATTTCCCTCAAAACTATCATGGTAGTTTCTTCCATGATGAAATAAAGACAAGCCTTCCTTAATGGTATGATTGAGGAAGAGTTTTACATCGAATATTCACGAGGATTTGAAGCTGAAGACAGAAGGAATCAAGTATGCAAGTTGAATAAGGCCCTCTATGGCCTGAAGCAAGCTCCCAGAGCTTGGTATGGAAGAATATATAGTTTCCTAATGAGCATGGGCTTTGCCAAGAGTAAAGACGATCCTAACCTTTCCTACAAGGTTGTAGAAGATGTACTTGTCATTCTATTACTATATGTGGATGACTTATTCTTGACAGGGAATGAGAAACAGATCATGGAAAGTAAGAAGAAACTAGCAGAATAATTTGAGATGAAAGACATTGGGTTAATGCATTATTTCCTAGGTCTGGAAGTATGGCAAAGTTCAGAAGGAATCTTTCTCAACCAGGGAAAGTATGTGGTAGAGATATTGAAGAGACTCAAATGCAAAGTCATGGCCACACCCATGTACTCCAAACTGAAGCTGTTAGCTGATGACTCATTAGAGTTAGTGGATGTGACTCACTATAGACATATCATTGGGTCATTGATGTACTTAACAAATACCAGACCAGACATTTTTTTTGCTGTGAACACCTTAAGTCAATATCTTGTTCAACCAAGACGGGTTCACCTAGTAGCTGCAAAACATATCTGAAAGAGACTATAGACTTTGGTCTATACTATGATGGTAGCCATGAGTATAGATTGTATGGCTACACAGATGCAGATTGGGCTAGAAGTATCTCAGATAGGAAAATCAATTCAGGTATATGCTTTGAGGTCTGCTATGAGTTCATGGTTTAGCAGGAAACAGTCCAGTGTTTCTCTTAGCACGGTTGAAGCAGAATACATAGCAGATTGCTCTACTATGTTATGAAGCCATAGGGATTCAGAAGTTGATATCAGGTCTCTTTGACCTGAATATGGACACAACAATGATTCTATGTGATAACCACTGTTGTGATGACAAAGAACCCTGTGTTCCACATAACACGTAGAAATCCGGTATTTCTACATACAAGATAAGATGAAGATAATGATACTGTAGATGCAGATGATGGTGATTTAGTATTTCTATACTGAATATAGAGATGATGATGTTTCAGTATTCCCATATTGAAGATATAGATGATGATTCTTTTAGTATTCACATACTAGAGATACAGATGGTGATAGATCAGTATTCAGATATTGAAGATGTAGATGATGATGGTTTGGATGATGATGTATCGACGAAGCCTCTGCCTCGAGTAGAGTTCGAACACTTTTGAGACAAGCTTGGTGTTGTTCGGACAGACCTTCCTCAAAAGGGGGAGTAGTGATGTTGCAGTGGGATTGTATCATCCCTGGGCATTTGCCCTAAAGTGATCCAGAGACCTCGGTCCTTGAGAATGTGGTAGGATTGCATCATCCTTGGACATAGTCCTAAAGTGATAGGGAGTGATTATCCCGTAATTGTATCCGGTGACTTCGGTCATCGAGAATGTGGTAGGATTGCATCATCCTTGGACTCAAGTCGTAAAGTGATAGGGAGTGATTATCCCGTAATTATATCCGGTGACTTCGGTCATCGAGAATGTGGTAGGATTGCATCATCCTTGGACTCAAGTCCTAAAGTGATAGGGAGTGATTATCTCGTAATTGTATCCGGTGACTTTGGTCGTCGAGAATGTGGTAGGATTGCATCATCCTTGGACTCAAGTCCTAAAGTGATAGGGAGTGATTATCCCGTAATTGTATCCGGTGACTTCGGTCGTCGAGAATGTGGTAGGATTGCATCGCCCTTGGACTTAGTCCTAAAGTGATAGGGACTGATTCTCCCGTAATCAATCCGGTAACTTCGGTTGTCGATAATGTGGTGGGATTGTATCATCCCTGGAATTTAAGTCCAAAAGTGATCCAAATACTTTTTGTCTTTGAGTTGTGGATTGCAGGTTGTTGCTGATGATGATGATGCCGTACTGATCGAAAGGTCAGAGTATGATGATGATGACGTACTGATCGAAAGATCAGAGTATGATGATGATGATGACATACTAATCGAAAGATCAGAGTATGATGATGATGATGTACTGATCTAAAAGATCAGAGTATGATGATGACGCACTATGATTATGATGTTTCTAATCGAAAGATCACAGTATGATGATGATGTTTCTGATCGAAAGATCAGAGTATGATGATGATGTTTCTGATTGAAAGATCAGAGTATGTTGATGATGTTTCTGATTGAAAGATCAGAGTATGTTGATGATGTTTCTGATCGAAATATCAGAGTATGATGATGATGTTTCTATGTTGATGATGTTTCTGATTGGAAGATCAGAGTATGATGATGATGTTTCTGATCGAAAGATCAGAATGTGATGATGATTATGATCGAAAGATCAGAATATGATGATGATGATGTTGCTACTGATCGAGAGGTCAAAGTACTGAAGATGTTGCTGTTGATCAAAAGGTCAAGGTGCTGAAGATGTTGTTGTTGATCGAAAAGTCAAAATGCTAAAGATGTTGCTGATCAAAAGGACAAAATGCTGAAGATGTTGTTGCTGATCGAAAAAAAATAAATCAAAGTGCTGAAGATGTTGTTGATCGAAATGATGAATATGTTGTTACTGATCGGACAGTCAAAGTTCTAAAGATGTTTCTGATCGAAAGATCCAAGTGCTGAATATGTCGTTGCTAATTGAAAGATCAAAATGCTGAAGATGTTGTTGATCAAAGACTGAAGATGTTGCTGATGATGAATATTGAAGATTGAAGATGAAGACTACATGATGTTGAAAAGCTTCCAATGATTTATAGATGTGTTACCCTATTGATGTTGATGATGCCCCCCATCTCTGCTCTTGTTGTTGTTGATGTAGAATACCCTTCTCGTTAAGGGGGAGTGTTGAAATATTGTAACTTCGAAGAATATTATTTATGTATCTTTTGTGGTCCCCGATGGTCCAACCGGGAGAACCATTTGTATTTCATTGTACCCCAATGCTCCTAATCGAAAGAACTAATAAGAGTCATGAGGTAGTCCCCTCAAATTGTAAAGGTGGGTCATCAGCACCCCAGTGTGGTTACTTGAGCCTACATGTGTAACTCGAGCCTACATGAGTTAACTTAAGCCGACATGTTAATTGAGTAAACTTTAAGTGAACGGATGAATATAAATAGAGGTGTAGTGCTCCTCACTTGAGACACACACACTCACTTGGAATAGCGCACTTGTGGAGGAGAGGAGTTGCTGGAGAAGGAGGAGAATCAGGTTTTTGATCTCCTTGTTGGTTTTACCTTTTTCCCTTTTTGGGGCATCTATATTGAGGAAGCTTTTGCTGGGTTTTTCCCTTCAGGGTTTTCCCATGATAAATCTGTGTTGTTCTTGTGATATTGTTTCTTTCAGTGATCCTATTTTATATGCTTTTATTATGAAAAATGAAATGATATACTGATGTCTTAGTTAAGCATATGAAAATTTAACACATAGTATAGACCAAAATCTATAGTCCCTTTCAGATATCTCATCACATGTTTTGCAGCTACTAGGTGAACCCGTCTTAGTTGAACAAGATATTGACTTAAGGTGTTCACAGCAAAACAAATGTCTAGTCTGGTATTTGTTAAGTACATCAATGACCCAATGATCTGTTTGTAGTGAGTCACATCCGCTAACTCTAATGAGTCATCAGCTAACAGCTTCAGGTTGGAGTCCATGGGTGTGGCCATGAGTTTGCATTCCAACATATTGAATCTCTTCAATATCTCTACTGCATACTTTCCCTGGTTGATAAATATTCCTTCTGAAATTTTCCATACTTCCAGATCTAGGAAATAATGCATTAACCCAAGGTATTTCATCTCAAATTCTTCTGCTAGTTTCTTCTTTCTTTCCATGATCTGTTTCTCATTCCCTGTTAAGAATAAGTCATCCACATATAGTAATAGAATGACAGGTTCATCTTCTACAACCTTGTAGGAAAGGTTAGGATCGAATTTACTCTTGGAAAAGCCCATGCTCATCAAGAAGCTATCTATTCTTCCATACCAAGCTCTGGGAGCTTGCTTCAGGCCATAGAGGGCCTTCTTCAACTTGCATACTTGATTCCATCTGTCTTCAACTTGAAATCCTTGTGACTATTCGATGTAAAACTCTTCCTCAATCATACCATTAAGGAAGGCTTGTCTTTACTTCGTCATGGAAGAAACTACCATGATAGTTTTGAAGGAAGTGTACCTTGCTTCATGGAGTAAGTGTCTCTTCAGAATTAAACCTCTAGACACAAGTATTACCTTGCTTCTATCAGCAACACATCTTATCTTGCAAATCAATTTGGAAGATACCACATTCTTGCTTTCTGGTTTGAGTACTATATCCCAAACATCATTCTAGTATCATAACATCTTCTATGAGTTTGTCTTCTCAGGTCATCAACATATCCCAGTCTTTTGCATTCAACCTTGAAGGTTGGAACCCACTTTACTCTTGGTAAAGTCTTGATCCATCACGAATCTATCCATCATGTCATACCATGTCGAACTCAGATATAATTTTCTGTAGTCACTCCCCCTGAAGTGGAGTATCATCTTCCCTCTTCATTCTGTACAGGTGGTTCTATGCTTGATATATACTGGTCAATAGAGTATGTCATGTCATAGTCTATTCTTTCTGAGGAAAATCACGAACCTTGCTTTGTACACTTTTTATTGTAGATCCATATGGAAGATACTATGTACTTCCCTTTATGTCTCGAAATCATATCGTATACATCATTCCCCATGATCAACTATTATTCTTTGATCATAACTTCTTTTATAGCATTCTTTTCTTCATCTTGAGTTATCTCTTGTACCTATGGTGGTCTTCATCCTTCAAGGTGGATCTACCACTCTCTGAAGCTCTTTCTTTGGCCATGGTGTCTCTGACCCTGGGAGCTTCAGATTCATGTTTATTGGAGTGAATCTTGAATTGTCATCACTTGTTCTTCAGAACAAGTCTCATCCTTCTTTTCTTGTAGGAGGTTTTACAGGACCTTTCCTACAATTCAAATGCACCAGTTGCATGGTTAGAACTATTTCATAAAACGACAAATTCTTATGCATCATGCAACTATTTAGACAATACAACATTCATCCATATCTCACATAAACTTTCTAGATGCCTTCCATCTCTACCATGACATCATTGAGATTGTGCACTAATCCAATATGTCAGCAAAGAGGTTTGATAAGTAGAAATGGAGAGTTGTATAGCACCATGAGCTTCTTAACCATCACATGCATATTAGTAGTATACAGTCATTAATGCAAACAATCTATCATGCATAACACATCAACTGAATATAATCAAATGTATAACAAAATAATATCATGAAATGACAATTGAATACTTATATTTTATTTGTTTCGTGGGTAGACTCCATCTTTATCATCTTCTTCATTCATGAAATCATCATTTATTATCCAAATGATAATATGAATAGGAGTTTCTTCAAGAATTGAGTTCTTCATATTCCTCATCGCTTGAGGGATCTTCTTTGAATGGTGAGAGCTTGATCTTCAATTGCTCCCATCTTCTTCTTCTCTTCTTATGAGTCGAGCTGAAAGCAATTACTTCCTTCTAGCATAAATTCTTTGCATGAATGAATCCCATGATCCTGGGAGGCCATTCAAGGTGGCTATCACCACTTCCTCATTCTCCACTTCTTCTTCTACCGCTTCAAGTTGTTCTGCATTCTGGATCTTCACATTCTTCAATTGTTTTCTCAAAGCCATGTTCTGATTTAAGTTCTTACCTTCAAATAGATTGATCAAGGAATCAAACATCTTCGGTGTCTTTAGGGAAGAAACTTGTAGTACAAGTTGATTCGTGATTGAATCAACAATGATCTACTTGGCCTGTTTCAAGTTCTTCTTGTGTAAGGCTTTGAGCCCCATCTCCGTATGGAACTGGAACCTCTCTACTTATGTAGGTGTCCAATTCATTTTCTTTAGAGATATCAAATACTTCCATGCTTGGAAGTTGTCAAATTTTCCAAGCTTATCATCAAGTTGATGTGATAGATCACTTTGAAATGAGAACCTCAAATGCAAATAGCAAAAGATTAGATCTTACCAATTTGAGGTGTCCGTCCTGCTTCTAGAGCTAGCTGATTTAGGGTTTGTCAGAGAAACCCTAATTTTCAAAACTTGGAATATTTAAGATCTGATTGGATAGAAAGACATATCTCTTCAAATGGATCTGTCTAATGTACTCCTTTTCTGAAAACAATGGAGGGAATCTCCCAAAACAGGAAGCCCTAGTTTTCCAATTTCTTCTGCAGAAATTCCTGTCACTATTTCTGTGATATCTCCGAAATTATTGCTCCTATGTATCTAAAATTTCGCAATGAGGTAACCTCGCATGTCCCTGATCCAAAACCATGGGTTTCATCAATTGGGATTTATGATCCTTTTCCGACGGTGACCTGTTACAGGACTGTTCAGAACAGTGAAGTTGTACGACCTGACACGTGTCACTATTTTATCTTCTGGTTTTGAAATTAGTAGCATAGAAAGTACATTCCATTCTATTTCTGGAACATCTTCAAGAATTTAATTTGGACCTTTGTATCCCATGCTATAGCAATGTTCCCCAGGTGTCTTGTTTAGGGATGAATTCTGGAGGAGGCTGGAACCCTAACTTTGACGGATCGTAGTGCCCAGAATATAGCGAATATGAGGCTGAATTTTGGACACAGTATACATCAGGATTTTATATTCGGCCTTTGAAAGGGCCTCTAAAATTTTTAGCTCCTGATCCTTCACCAATCTTGGTATATAGCGACTGTACCAAAACATAGCAGTTTTAGTATTTAGGGTTTTTCTAGCTCGGGGTCAAACTAGGGTTTGACTTTCCTGGAGTTTCACCCAACCAAAAATATTGATCCAGTTCTCTAAAATTCAATTTTGATGAGGAGATAAATCCTATTCTAGGCTCACTCAAAAATTCCTCTTCAGTAAGAAGCCCTAATTTCCCGCACTGAAAACTGAAAATTCCTAGAATTGAATTCCACTTCGACAGAAAGATGCACCCTTCAATGGAGAGTTAGCCTAGCCTTCTTTTGCTGATTGATTATGGAGAGAGAACCAAAAAGTAAGAATCCCTAGATTCTATAGATTGTGAAAGCTGTCCTATTTAGGTTAGCTCTGATACCATGTTGAAATTTTCATATGCTTAGCTAAGACATCAGTATATCATTTCATTTTTCATAACAAAAGCATATAAACAGGATCGCTGAAAGAAACAGTATCACAAGAAAAACACATATTTATCCTGGGAAAACCCTAAAGGGAAAAGCCCAACAAAAGCTTCCTCAATATAGATGCCCCAAAAAGGTAAAAAAGTAAAACCAACAAGGAGATCAAAAACCTGATCCTCCTCCTTCTCCAGCTACTTCTCTCCTCCACAAGTGCGCTACTCAAGTGAGTGTGTGTGTCTCAAATGAGGAGCACTACACCTCTATTTATATTCATCCGTTCACTTAAGTTAACTCATTTGACATGTAGGCTTGAGTTAAATCATGTAGGCTCGAGTTACACATGTAGGCTCAAGTAACCACACTGGGGTGCTAATGACCCACCTTTACAATTAGAGGGGACTACCTCATGAATCTTATTAGTTCTTCTGATCAGGAGCATCGGGGTACAATGTAATACAAGTGGTTCTCCCGGTAGGACCATCGAGGACCAAAAAAATATACATATAGAATATTCTTCGAAGTTACAATATTTCAACACAAAGGAACATCCTCTGTATCCTGGGTTTCTCGAAAGGTTATTTCCCGTCAAAATACTTAGGCATCCCTCTGGGCCCACGCAAATTGAAGTGTACTTCCTGGCTTGGCTCCTTGACCGAATGAAACAGAAGCTCACTAATCTGACTCTCAGACCTCTAAACTTACCCAGTAGGTTGGTCTTGATTAAATATGTCTTATAGGAGATGCCCATATACCTGTTTTCTGTCCTCTCGGATCTGAAGTCCATTCTCCAAGAGATTCGACGCATCCAACACATTTTCCTGTGGGGAGGTAGAGAGGATAAAAATAAATTTTCCCTGGTAATATGGGACAACATATGCCAACCAAAGTTGAAGGGGGGTTTGGGTTTGAGAGATCCGAAAATCATGGCCGAAGTCCAGGGAGCAAAAGTCTGGTGGAGATGGGTCTCCCATACCATTGAACCATGGGCTCGACTTTGGCACTCTAAATATGGCCATGATAGGCCCCCATCTTAGCTAATTCATTTTAAAGAAGCACAACAGGGATCCCCTATATGGACGAAGGCCAACGGTGGAAGACAATTGGTTCAAAAGCACAGCTTTTGGGAAATTCGTGATGGAAGGAATGTACGGTTCTGGGAGGACTCATGGAACCAACTCCCCCGTTTGAGTGACAACATAAGGTGGGATTCAATTCAGGAATTGTCTAGGGTGGAGGGTCATTCTCTTGTTCAACACTTCTGGAAAGAACAAATCATTAATGAGCGGTAGTGCTGGATCTTCATTAACAAACCTGATCAAATTGAGGAGGAAGACTGGGAGACTTTCCAGGAGGAAATGCACAGGCGAAGCATCAAACCCACAGAGGGGCCGAATGTGCTAAGATGGGGATATTCTAACAAAGGAATGTTTAACATTAAGGAGGTGTACAACATTCGAATAGGGAACTGCGCCGAGGATGGGGAAACATTAAAGAAGATATGGACCCTAAACTTATGGCCCAAGGTTGCCACCTTTTCCTGGTTGATTGTTAAAGGCCTCATCCTCACTGGTGAAAACCTTCGAAAGCATGGTATCCAGGGACCTTCTCAATGTTGCTTATGCTCTCAGGCAGAGGAAACCACAAACCATCTCCTAGATAGTTTCCCTTTTGCTGCAGCCATTTGGGATAGAGGGGCTGTGGGTTTCTGGAAAAGTGACAGGAAAAGAGCCCAGCCGATGAGAACTTTGATGGAATGGAACCAAAAAACATTCAAAAATATAATTATCAGGACCATCTGGAATGCCTTACCTGGTATGATCATGTGGTGCATTTGGAAGGAAAGGAATAACTGAATCTTCTGGGACAAACAATCCAGCATTGATAAGGTACAGAAAACGGTGCGGGAAAATCTTCTATCCTCCATCAAAAGCATGCAATGGAATGACGAAGATAAGCTCATACCTGTAGATGAAATTCATGTTGGAAAATTTTGGGGTTTGGACAAACCCCAGTTGGATGGGCTTCGCAAGCGTGACAGGATCCTTCAGCCTTCCAGCCCAAAGTCATGGTCTCTTCCCCCTCTCCTGGTATTCAAGATTAACTTTGATGGGGCCTCCAGGGGGAACCCTGGTGCAGCTGGATTCATAGGATTATGCAGAGACTCACAAGGAAGGGTTATTTTTGTCTTTTTGGGAACCATAGGCCGAGACACCAATAACTTTGCTGAACTCGAAGGGATGCTTCAAGGTTTGTACTGTCTGGTGCAAAACAATATTTTTCTGGTGATAATTGAGGGCAATTCTAGTATCATGGTTTAGATGGAAAGGTGGTTAGCGAATGGCCAATTCAGTGGCCAAGTTTCCACCAACTGGAGGTTAGCCAGCCGCTTGGATGAGCTACGTGGCCTGATCCATGCCCATCCCACTGTCTCGTTCTGTCATGCAAGACGCAACGCCAACAAGGAGGCGAACCTTCTTGCAAACGTGGGGGTCGAGGGGGATTTGGCACATCAATGGGGTTTGCTTGAGGCCTTCAAAGCTAATGAATGGGCTCATAATTATAGATAGCTGGTGGCATAGGATCTCGCGGGTGGTACGTAGTTGACATGTCCGAATGATGCGGTGAATATAGGTGACAGACGGCGTGAGCACGCCGTGACAGGCCAACACCAAGATTCCTGAGTGTTTTAATGAGGTGAACGATCAATGGCAGGGGTGGTTTTCCTTGGCCATTATTTTTCTCGTTGGAAACACAGGTGAAGAGATGGACAGGGTGAGGAGGGATGGTCGAATTGACATGGCTATCCTTTTAGTAAGAGCTTACGCCATGGAAAAGGGTACGAGGGAGGTGGTCCGCACCACATCCATGACATCGTCTCGGTATGATCCATATGGGGTAATGATTTTTCCTTTTCCTTCTTATTTCTTGTCTCGTTGGTCGAACCATTATCATCGTTCAATCTTTCTCCTTTCCTTTCGGATCCTCTGGTTTCTTCTGTGGCCCTTTGGTCTAGTCTGGGTGTGGCTCTCTGCCTTATCCTATCCCTGTGCCCTTGCTCATATTTATTTTTTGCTGGAAATGGCCCCGCATAGTTAGTTGGTTAAGGTCAAAGCCCGTGGTGATTCCTTGTCTGAGCAGGGTGCTGCATGACTTTCTCGCAGGGCTATGAGAGTGCAACTTCAGGCTTAAGAGGAGGCGGAATTTTCAAGGATAATACCCCCCTGAATACCCATTGGGAAGTGGAGGGTAAGGTCGAGGATCTTTGGAATACCGTAAAAATATGCCCAGGGAAGATCTCCATCAGGAAGTGGCGGACTAGGTCTTGGATCTTGGCTCCACTATGGGGCGTGCTGCGGCTTATGATCACCTCCTCATGCAGTACTGGGTGAACATGAAGATGGTTGGCCATTCTTACATGGAATGGGAAGTGAAGATGGAAGGTGATGAGGAACAGGTGAGGCAATGGAAACACCATAATGGAGAATGCCACCTCATCCACCAGAAGGTTAACGTTATTGCTTCCAGACTAGGTGTCTCATTCTTCACTGGGGGAAAAGGTTCTGACGAGGTGGCTTTCCCGAGGGATAGCTACGGGCAATGTGGTAAGAAGAAATAGAGGATCTTATCTCCCTCTCCACTGGTTCAGAACTCCCCTGGTGCGGCTCCTACTTCGGCTCAACCAATCATGTCATGTTTTCCCTCAGCTTTTCAGAAGATGGAGTGACTGTCTGGGTATACTGTCTATTTCAAAGCACGACAATTCGGCCTGTCAAGTCTGTTAAGTTTTCTCCTATGTTTTTTTGGCCTGTAATGGGTCTTCTATTGCAGCCCAGTTGTTTGCGTCTGTCTGTCCTGGCTCAGGGTTTTCCATCTCTGTTTTGGAAGGAAAGGGCCTGTGTGCCCACTGCTAGTCCAAGTCTCAGTTTTTTTCTAGTCTTTTGGCCTCTGTGGTGTGTGTCCAGCTTTGTGCGGGGCTTCTCCCTACCAGAGAATTGTTAGACCTATTTTGTATCCTTGCTTTGTAATGGCTTCCATTTGATGTAATATATCACTTTTATTTACAAAGAAAAAAAAACTAGTCCCATCCTATGCTATCCTGCACAGAGCAAGTTTTTAAAATAAATAAATTGTCGATGCATAAAAGAATTGTCAAAACCCCAAATTTTCACAAAAATTTAAAATTTTGAGATAACAATAAATGCTAAAACCTGCGGTTTACTATCAGTTAACAGTTGGCATAAAAGAAATAGTTAAGTAATTAGTTTCACTAAATTCTAAGTTAATAACTTAACAGTTTATTTTTCATAATCAAGAATAAAATCTTTTTGTGTGCTATTTCCTTCAGTTTATTGATTAGTTCTTTTATGTCAAGTAGGTGGAATCTACTTTTGAATCCGGGGCTTACTTAGAAATCGTGCTAACGCATATGAATACTGTTTCTTACAGGTTTACAGGTATGATCGACCGAGTATATTTTAAAAGATCTTTTAGTGTCAGCAGTATTTTGTTTGCAATTTAAAAAGCTTAGTAAAAATAAGCTGCTAAACTCTAGACAGCTCCTGTAAGGTAAAACCATTTGGATTTCATCATTTTTTCAAGTAAACAAGTTTGGAAGTAAGTAACGACAATACAACAAGTTTGCGACTCTAAACATTAGAATCTCAGTTACAAGTATTTCTACTTTAGTCTAAGCAATTTGTAATATTTATAAACATTGTTATTGTCAGTATTTAGGCAATAGTATCTTATTTTGCCTGTGTAATTATTGACCCTCATTTTGTTTCTATAAGATAACTTATAGCCTGTTATTTTTTTGACAGTTAAAACCTTCGATTGTAAAACTACAACCATCATGCCCTTCTATATGAGCTCATGGTTACCTCTATTTTATTTCCAAGTCTAACTATGTGGTTCTAGTAACTTTTAGATTCAATAGGGTCATTCCTATTCTGGTTATCAAGTTTACTTCTATAATTACCTTACTGTCCACTAGACATTCTGAACGAGAATAAAACCAAGTTGAGTTATACTCCAAGTTCTATCAAAGTATTGTCGCTTAAACTATATGATGGAATTTCATGATAATATTCTTACCTTCAGCTTTGTACTACTTCAAAGCTTTGATGCTATTTGAGTTATCAGTTCATGTAAATTTCATAGATATGCATAACCTATTTGTTCAATAGACATTCAATCTACCAATAGTTTGTTATTATAACGTATTTTAATCTAGTCTTTATATTCCTTTGCATTATTACAAGGTGCTATTTATAAAGTTTAAACTTGTAATATTGTTATTGCAAAAGGTTTACTATGCATAAGCTATAGTTTATCTCTGCTACTCGATAAACTATAGTCATTTAATAGCTAGCATGAACTCTTTTATATCTATATTCAAGACTTAAACTTTGAACTTATCTATAAACAAGACATAAATTAAATGTTTTCTATCTTATCAAAAGAATGTTTAGGGAATAGTTATGCAACCAAATATATCGTTATGGTGATGTTATTATATAACAATGTAATGTTATTGATAGAAAGGGATTAATGCATAATCCAAATCAGACTTTAAACTAAGATTTATAATTGACACTAAAATCTTGGTCAGCGTAACCCCCACGTTGATAAACTTGTCATTATGCTAACATAAGACATTGTGCAAATGATTAACAATTTGGACCACGAATTATTTGGGTTGACAATAAGGTTTACTCCATGCTTCAATAATCAAATAATTGGAGTATTGTTTCCACGCAGGAACTATAGGAAACGACCCTCGGTGCATGGATAAATTTGTTTGCTACGTGGTTGATTTCTGTCCAGGCCTGGAAAATATATATAGCTACGGAAACCTAACCAATATCATTTCTATCCTGCAGTTTGCACTGGCTCTAGGGTTGCTTGGCTTGTCTCCCATGGCGGCCGTCGTTTCTACTGGCTACAGTTGCCTTGTGCCTTAACTCCGTACTGCTTCTGTCCTCTGGTTTGTGGTTTTGAATGTTGGTTCTTTCTCTACAACAAGTGGAGTTGTCTTTTTCTGCTACCCTTGGCTCGCTGCCTGTGAAACCTTTCATCCATTTCCTGTGTAGCTTAATGGCTGCTTCGGCTTCCTTCTCTTGTTCTTGTGGCTTGCCATTGTGTGAGATTCTTGAGGGCTGTTTGGGTTTTCGATTGCACCGTCTATAGGTGATAGTGCTTCGTGAAGCTGTTCGTTGTTCTCCCATTGACAGGTGATTGTAATATTGGAATTTCTTTTTACTTACTACAAGTATATAAAGATTGTTTTCATGCTTTAATGAGTAACTTGTTTCGCTGACAGTGGTTTGATGCTTGTTGCAGGTGCTTGCCTCTATGAAGCTTGAATCAAAGCAGAAAAGATAGCCCATTGCAAAGGCCATGGCTCGTGGTTCAAACTCGGGTATGCCTCATGGTCCGAATGATGGATTCTCACTCTGTTAGTGTTAGGGTGGTCGTTGGACTCACCCAGGGTTTTGGAAAACCCTCTCTCATCTCATCATGAGTTATGTTATTGTTTTAAAATGTTTTTACAGGTTGTTGTGAAAATACTTAAATCCAAACCCTTGCTAGGGTAAATTCGATTTGTATTGTGCACTGTACTTATTTGAAGCTTTGGCTTCATAGTCGGGTTTAAGTTTGTAAAATTTGTAATGGCAGTACAGTTGTAAACTCATTTTTGGTTGACAGAAGTTTATACGATACTTTGTGTAATTCTAGGGTTTTTACCCTTCTCGAATGTATGAAGTTTTAAACTTAGTTGTATACTTTGTAAGGGTCTTATAATTAAAATTTTAAGGCTGATACTTACAGCTATAACTTAAAATCTTACTTGTTTTAATTGAAGTTATGGATTAGGGTTTGTCCTGTAAAACCCTTGTTTTGATTTATACTATTCTTTTTTTTTTAACAAAAACTGAAAAAGGGATTTTATAAACAGGTTGTGCACAACCATTCATTACAGAACAGAAGTAAGGAAAGATAATCTTGCAGATAAAAAAGGAAGCACTGTGGGCTTAACCTAAGAGTTTTCCAAAAAACTGCATACAAAGTTCTTCCATAATAACTAACTTCCCGGGCAGTATATACCCTTATATATTGCTTACATAAAAAGAGACAGAAAAAATTGTATCCATAATAAAAAGAAACAGGTTACTGGTTGCCTCTGAAGTGTTTTGGCTGCACAACTGATTGTTCCTCCATTGGATGCTCCGCTTCAACAGTTGCACCATTGACCCTGCTGCCCTGATTCATGGTGATGAAACACTCTAGATCTTCCTGGATACTATCCACTTTACCCATCAACTCTCACAGGTTACTTTCATTGTCATCAATCCGGGAATCATGGTTACTGATTTGTAATGAAGTGTAACTCACTGTTTCTCCCATACTTTTGATCTCTCGGGCTATTTCCTTGTTATCCATGACTCCTATAGCTAACATCTCATACAAACACCGCAGATTTTTCTTAATATCCAGAATGCCTGCATTATCCCCAGCTTGAGCCATTCTGCCAGAATTTGCAGTGATCTCTATGCAAGCGAACTGACTGTATAATGGGCCAACAACAAGATCACTGTTTGATATTTCAAGCAAGGGAAAGCTAATGAAGCGACTCAACACTGAAATTTCTTGCTGAAGCACCGAACCTCCCTGTCTGTCAAAGCAAACCAACGTTCCCACAATGCCTTCCTACCACCCGGAGCATAGGCAACCCAAGACTCGTCGCAGGATACCCGAGTGAGAGGAGTTTATGCCAAAACCAGTGCCTATAGACCAAGATGCGGAGGAGAGATTACAATGGAAATTGGAGAAGGCTGCGAGAGCAAGCTTCTCCTTCACAAAGGAATGAGTGAGAGGGAGAGCTTGCCAAGGGATGCCTTGCAGCCTCCATCCTTCAATGCCAGTCACCACATTCAGGAGAATTCGTAGCGTTTCAGAAGAACTAGAGAAATCCGGAGCCGAGAAAGAATACATGGCACTGCAAGGGAGCGACATAAGGAGAAGGCCGGAGTTAGAGCAAGCGTGCGAGGGGGGATAACAATAAACCATCATCCTGAAAGTTTTAATGCTTGGAGAGATCGAGGTGACAAGAGGACAGACGATAGTCCACGTGGCCAGGGGATAAGTGCTGAGAGGACAGGGGGTTAAATGCTTAGAGCCACCGAGAATAGAGTGGAGGCCAGCTACGAAGGGGAGAGGCAGGTCGGGGGAAGGAAATAAGGAGGGGGGGAAAGGACTAGGATAAGGGGGAAGGGAAAAGGAAGAAGGGGGAAAATAAAGGAGGGATAAGGGGAAGATGACGAGGGGGGAGGGGTGGAGATGAAAGAGGGAGGAGAAAGAGGGGGGGTTGAAGAATTTTTGTTGACTTGGAGGAGGGATAAGTGCTTCATTGAAAAATTTCGAGTAGTGATTGGTCGGATGGGAGGCTTCCAACACCGCATTAAGGAATGGGTTTGAGGATGGGCTAGGCTCCATCTTGACTGTAATGAATTTTTGGGAGGGAGGCTCCCACATTAGCCGTACTGTCTGCTGCTGAGTTATTTTTCCAAAGGATGTGATAAATCTCATAGGAGTTGGACATGAGAAGCTTGGATTTTCCATGTAGCTGACGAAATTTGATAGCTCTTGTAGGATATCCAGTGACCAGTTTTTAGATGACATGCCTTAAGTCTCCAAATACCAAAACCTTGCGAAGCTTCTTATTGTTTAAGAGGTGAAGACCCTGGATGAGGGCCAGCCACTCAGCTTCGTTATTGGTTCTTCTACCTAGCCCCCAAGCAAAGGTTTGTTCTACATATCCTTCGGGATTCAAGAGAATCCCCCCCACGCCTACCACCCCTTTAAAAATGGATCTTATTTGTTGTCCGAGTCATCCTTTGAAGGGAGGGATTACTTGAATAGCATTTGGGTTGCCAGACGGTTACCTTCTGACCATCACTCCCGGAATAGTGTCTTATTTGCATTGCTGCAGTCTTTAGGTTTATTCAAAGACATATATAAAGAATTGTTAGGAAACCTTCTATCGAAAGGGCTTGAGAACCATTTTTAGTCAACCAAGAAATCTTCTTGTCAGCCAGATTTTTAAATGTGGTTTTTTAAAAAGCTTTGAGGTTTCTCCCCTTTGAAGTCAAATCCCATCCATCTTTAAATTATTGTTTCCACTTGCCATCAAACTCATCCAACACGAATTGTTATGGCAAGGATCGTGCACCAAGGGAAGATTCCACTAGGCCTTTCTATATTACGAGTCTTCTTCGAGTTATTAAGACGACGCTCTAGCCATTAACTGCAGAGTTCTGATGGGATCCGGTGCATTAACGCTGGTATGATCGCACCCAAAAACTTACTGTTTATAGAATTTACACAGACCATAATTATACTATTCTTGTTATAATAATTATACTGTTTTTCTATTTTATTCTATTTTTCCTTAAAGGACTGTGAGTAGATTATTAGACTGCTTATTGATGGTTACATATTTGATGTAAATTTGGTTTAATATTTTGATACTTGTAATGTAATAGTTTTAAGGGTTTTAACCCTGACATTTATTTCTATAGATGTATGTTGTTATCAAAAGAAAAGCACTGTTTCTCTTATAAATACTTTTATACAAGTAATTCAGTATTGTAGTTTATTTTTGTGCATAACATTTTTAGTTAATAGTTTTAAAAGAACTACCCTATGTGTAACTTAGGTTACTACAATATTTAAAAATACTTATAGATTACACTCAGAATATGAGCTAGGGTTTACTCCCTTTTAACTTTGATAGAGTATTATTTCCTGTGTTATTATCTTGTAAATTTAATTATGGTTACACAGTTTTCTTCAGTTTGTTTTTATGAATTAATAGTTTATAAACATCACTGTTTAATGATAATAATAATATTATTTGTATTTATAATATTATTATCTATGTATAATATCTCTTCTTAATTTTATGTTGGTATTTATTTGTATAATAATTATGACTGAGAGCACTTTGTAATATTTATGTTATTTAATACAATTGTTTCTGTAGACTTACTAAAGAATATAAGAACTTTCCTACCTGTCAATATTCTTTACATCTATACTGTCTGCAAAAGTATAAGAATAGTTTCTTATTAATATTAATTTAAACCTAAGTTACTACTATCCTTTAGTTATTAATGCTAAGAAAAGAATACTGTAATATTTATCAAAATATTAATTAGAGTTCAGATAGTTGCAGGAAGATTAGTTATCACTAAAGGGAAGAGATAAACTATTTGTATTATTTTTACATCTTTTCTTAACATAAATGATAACTTTCAACTGATAATACTAGTTCTTCTACTTCAATATAAGTGTATAGTTTATAGAAACATATGTGGTATAGAAGAATGAGTTATATGCTTAAACATACTTATTGTCAGTAAGTAAGATGGTTCTTGTTTCATCTTTGCTATTTTAGGTATTCAGTCTAGTTCTACCAATAACTCTACGAACAGATTACTAATCTTTCTGTAATAATAATAACTATCTACTAAAAGAAAACATTCAATGCTCAGAAAAACATAAATATTGGATTCATTCATATTCCTATCATACTTCATTCAATTTAACACACTACCTGTGCTAGAGTACAGTCTCTCCAGATGGGGAAAAACACAGGTAGGATTTATCTTTCATCACAGTACAGATTCAGCCTTGAAACAACTAAGAGATTTCAACTTTATAATTTACAACATAACATATAATTACTCATTAATTGCTCACACATAGATATAAACTATAACACAGAAATTAAAAGATAATGGAACCTGTCTTTAAAGTTGGATGACAATAGCAATGGGAGGTCGTTCCTCCCTACCAAATCCTGGAGAGCGCTCAAACAGCGACTCCTCAGGACACCCGAGCCTGTTCTGGTCTCCTTGGCTGGAACTAGGTGGAGCAAACAACAAAGTACTAGTCCTGAGACTCAATACCAACTCTGCATACTGCAGTAAGATATTTCAGCTGCAAAGCTGTACTAGATCAACTTCTTGTAGTTTACCCCTCAAACACCTTCCTTCCAATTTCCCTTTCCCAATGAATTCCTTGAAGTGCATTCACCTGAATGATTCTTCTCCTGGAATGAGCAGCCTCAGCTCTTTGCATTAGGTACTTTTTATTAAGATTTCCTAGGTCTTTTTGGGTTGGTTGTCATTAATTGAGCCACCTGCTCTGATCCCACTTTCTTGGGGGATCATGACCCCAAATGTAGGGAGGTTGCCACTTGCAACATAGGAAGTGTTTGAGGATGCTTCTACTCGTCTTTTTGCTCTCCACCTAGTCTCCTCCACCAACTTGACCAGTAACACTCTTTTTAACAGCTCTCCCAAGCTGTTGTCTCCACTTTTATTTATTTAAAATTAAATATTCAGAATTACATTCCACATCCTTGACTCTGCTGAGTCATCAGTTTCAACTTAGCATTAAATTTAACATAATGTCTTGGAATAAAATCAAAATAAGATAACATTATTTTACAAAATTGGGGCATGTGACAAGAATAATGATATTACTTGTCTACTGAAGCAAAGACAGAAACATAGTAAAATATTGAGCCAACAATACTTCCAGAATCAAGAAACAATATGTTTATGATTATGAAAATATGTTTATGAATCAAATTTCTGCAATCATTTAAAGCAACCAAACAAAGATTAGCATAAAAAATAAACTCATCTGGCATACATCCAATTAAGAAAAATAAGAACAATCTCACAAAACAAAACTAGATGCTTGAAATGATCACAACTATAAAGAAAATTTCAAATTGGGTCTGTAATAAAAATATTACAGAGAAGAATTGATGTTCTCTAAAATTGATGGCAAAGATTCTTGAGTTTATCTTCTGAAATACACAATTTACAAAAGAATACATAGATGCCACAGTGGTTTAGCAAAATCCTAGAGTCACTGAAGATATCTTCTCCCCCACTGGCAACAACATTTCTTATTCTCTGGTTTACAGAAACCATCAAACATAAAAAAAATTATAGAACTTTAAAGAATGAAACTTCTCTAACTCTGATGAGAGCTTCCCCCTGGCAGTGTCTCTTCTTCCTTTTGCAAACATGAAATTTACAAAATAGGAAACATAATTGAAAATAATAAAATACTCTCTCTTCTGCTGAGAACCCCCCCTTCTGACTGAGAAGATTGTTACTCCTTTTATAAGCACTCGAAACCCATGATCTCCTCCAACATCAACCATATAATTAATTCCTTCAATAAAGCAGCAGGTCGAATCCCTAATTTCTCTGGCAGGGTCTTTACTTATGCAATTCTGGTGGCAATACCTCGGCGGTTTCGTACTTTAAATTACTGTGCTCATTTCAGGAAATTATCCCAGGCTACATCCCTGCAACTTGATGTCTTATCTTTATCCCTAGAAATTTGCCTTTCTGGAAGAAATCGTGTCATCTTTACAGGAATCTAGCATCTTTGTGACTCCTGGTGGCAGAATATCCTCCCTTCGATTTTCTCTGCACTGTATGAGCATAACATCCTGGTAGTTCATCATTTATTTTAAATGCCACAATCTAATGTTCTGTTAGATTCATTTCTTCCTTCCATCTCAGACATGCTCAGAGTTTGGTGTGGCCTCTTTATTGCCAGTGAGTAGGTCCCTCATATCTCAACGTCCCTTGTTCAACTAGCTTTGTACTCCTTCATGATCGGTGACACATGATTACATTTTTGTTTACCAACAACTAAAATAAGTGAGCAAATATCTCTTTATTAATTACACTTCGTGATTCTACAGTAAATTAAGTTATCCTTCTAAAAATCCCAAGTAGTGATTCTTGCCAACGTTTGTTCAACTTAAATCGAGCATGGCACTTAGGCATTTATGAAATCTTAACGCGTGTATAATCGTCACTCTGCAATCTTCCTTCCTTAAAAATAATGGCAAGAACATGTGATGTTAACATCTCATGAGAATGGATTTATGCCTGAAACCAAAAAACCATTATATACCAAAAGGTGGATGCAAGCAGGTCTGGAAATTCAATTTTCTTGTGCCTGTCAATAAATTTTTAATGACGGTTTTAAGTTTTTCGTGCTTATCATTTGACCGTTCAACCAATTTTGTTGAGTGTCAATTTATTTTTAATATTATATATAAATGTGAATAAAATATATTTTTTATATTCTTTATAAATATGAGTAAAATATTTATATAGAAATTTACTAATTAAGTAAATTATAAAATTTTAAAAAAGAAAATTTTAGAGATTCTCTTTGCAAAAATTTGAAGGCTCAAAGCTGAAGACTAATAATACAGTTAGAAACACAAAATATCAATAAATACAATACACATACACCGAAATAGAGAAGTCTAGCATTTATGTGTTCCTCTATTAACTGGAAATTAAGAGAAGCCCAGAAGATGACCAACACAATGGCCAATGATTGTTCGCTAAGTTTTAGTAGTTAATATAGGTATTAAAAATTTTGACTGGTTATCTAAATTCATCAACGTCAAATTGACGTTTCAACTATTTTTTTACCTGTCAATGTTGACATCTTTATCAAAAACTTAGATGTCAAATACGTGTAAAAATGTAAAAAAACTTTCTATGAAACGTCAAATTCCAAGAATAGATGCAAGAATAATAATATAAATTAGATTTTACAAGAGATAAATCTCTACAAATTTTGGATGCGAAGGTTTTGAAACAAACATAATGTAATGCTCATTAAACTTCTCCAATGCTTTATTTATATGTAATTAATAAGAAAATTCCAAAGTCATCACTATATGTATCAAATTTTATGCAAAAGAACTATACCACAACATTATCTCTTAAACAACTAATCATACCACCAAAAGTGAAACTCATGCTTTTAATATTCAATTTAATAACGACAAAATGTTTAGAATAATATACTTACATTATAAAAGTTAAAAATAAAAGTGTTTAAAGTATTATAATGTAAGTGATTTCCTAAATACAATATTCGGTGGATTAGACTCTTTTACTCTTAGGAACTTTTAATGAAATGATAAGAGGAGATTAATGAGTTTTTGAAATAATACCATATAATTATTGTCATAAGCATGTTTTTATTAATAAAAACATTTATGATTTTAATGATCATTAGGTAGATATAAAACAAGGTATATATTTCATAAAAAGTCCTAAGTTATATTCTGTTTATCAATGTCTTTTCTTATTTGAAATAAAAAAGAAGAGTAATTACATTCATTATGAATGAAAGTGAATGTTTAGTAAAATTATGGAACTCACTCTTTTGAGAAAGATTAGTTCATCCCCATTCTTTAAAATATACTCTTTTAAAGACTTGAATCAAAATCTTGAAAGTAAGCCTTTACTTAAATAATTTTATCTTCCAATATGCTTACTTGCTAGTAAAGTGAAAATCACATTTGGAAAGGATGTCATAAAGTTGTCGAAAAATCAATTTATTCAATTGGAGGCATATAAACAACACGACCAAAGTTAAATGAAATAATGCAAGTGTTGTTAATATTTTCACAAATTGATACTTTTGTTACTTCAAAAGGACACAATAAATATATACAATCAACTTTAACCTCCAAAAGGCAAAAAAGGATTCAAGCAACTAAGGTCATCCAATTCACCCAATTCTCATGAAAAGAAGAATAAATCCCAAGAAAAAGTAGCACAAGGAGTGAAAGATCGAGAAATAAGGCCAAAAAAATCACCTTTCAAATCAAGCAAGATAAAAGAAAAAGAAACCCAAAGCAAAATATTTACAAAATTCTAATAGGGGCCCCTTTATTTTATAAAAAATCAAGGGGAGTTGTTGGGGTTCCAACAAGTTTGCAATTTAATTCAAATATATTATATCTTTAATCTGATGTACTAGAATCACTAAAATATAGACATGCACAACAAAAAATAAATACACAAAGATTTTATCCCGGGAAACCACAACGGAGAAAACCTAACAACTTCTTCTATATAGATTCATCACTTAGTACCATGTCAAACTGAGATAGAAAACCCAAAGATAATATATCTTCTATTGCTTCTTCTTCTTATTCACTAGTGAACTTGTCTTTATCTTCCTTGGAGCGAACTTTCTTGAGCTTGCAGCATGTCCAAATGAGGGAGGGCACCTCCCTATTTATATTCTTCAAATGTGTGACCTTTTGGTCCAACATGGCTGACTTTTGGACCTTAAAAGGATGAATTCACCTAGGGATACTGAAAAATACATTTTATACTTATTCTCTTGGGGACTATTGCCTTGACTTACAATGGAGGTTTTACCTCGACTCTTACATGACCAATTACATTAATGACATCTCCGATCAGAGGGAAAACATCCTCGAAAGGAGGTATAATAAAAGTACAACAAAGTATAATACTAATAATACAATTATTACAATGAAGACTATCTTCCGAAGTTATATTATCAACAACAACTTTGAGCCCAATAATTTCCATTATAAGACACACATGGGACTTAGGGCCGTCACATTATAGATATGATGTTAGTGTGGTAAGGCTGCAATGACCTACAATATCACATAAATATAATTTCTTATTAATTGCTCTAGAAAAATTAATTTCCAGTATTAAATAGATAACCATGATAGTCTGTTGGTCAATTGATAAAAAACACAAATACATAACATTAATAAACTATTCAATAGAGATAACGGCATAGTTCTACAATTCAACTGAAAACAAGAGGAAACACCACAACAATCATAGTTTCTGCAATATCATTAAATTAATAGCCAATGCTATTAAGCCTATTTACATATATAGAGCACGTGCACAATCTCTGGAATCCAAAACCATATACAAAGGATAGCTATATTCCCTATGCTTATTCACAGATATCATATTTATGCTTCTCCTCCTTAGATTTTGGCCTTACAACTATCTGATATGTTAAAATTCCAAGTACAATGCTTCATATTTCAATGGTTTCCAAAAATTCACCAAGGATAATTAATATTTCATTAAATCACATTATTTTTTGGTTATTAATCACAAAATAGAATCAAAACTAAGTCCATGTAAAAAAGTGTGTGTGATAGCGACAATGTCAAGGATGCTTCTGCATTAGAGTCCCTTGGATGGAAAGTTTTGATCGTATTTCTCAAAATGTTGTTGATACCATTAAATAAATTTGTATTTTCCTATTCCTTTTTTACCACACTCTATACCATTCATCCTATCTTCTTATTTTCTTTACATCTTTCTTTCTTTCTCTTTGTAATCAGCCCTTGATTTTCACTTTGAAATTGTAGGTAATTCCTCTCTCACTCTCCATCTTGCCATTTTCTTTGCCCATATTAACATCGTCACCATAATCACCATTTCTTATGACACATGTTTTAACTTTTGCACCTCTAGAAACTGTTGCAAATATTACCTGTTGGAGCCCATTCTCTTCCCCTTCTCCCTCTTTGCACTATCATTGTCTCAACAAGTTCCACCAATGCTTGCTACTTAAGCATCTCCTCTTTCCATTTTTTTAATTTTAATTTTTACTACAACCACTTATTTGTTGTAATCCTTTCCTCTGCTTGCCACTCTCTTTCATCAACTCTTCTTGTTGCAATTATCAGATCTTTTCCTTGGTTTTCTCCTCTTTCTTTTCTTTTATTGCACATTTGACATCACTTGCAATTAAGAAAGCAAAAAAAACATCATGGGAACCAAACATTCTTAGTTTCATCTCTTCCATTATTACATTTGCAATAACATCATGTCCTAGTAATTCACCTATTACAAGACCAGTCGTCTGCAATATCAACTTCTGTTGCAACACCACTTATTGCTTCAACATTTATGTCTTCTAACTATATTGTTGCTTTTTAAGTTTGTTGCACATACTCGATAACCTCAATATTTCCCTTGCAACCTTTTTTTGCAAATACTTCTATAATATTTTTTGGCATGCTACCCACAACGGTTTCACGTAACTTCCTCATCGTTTCCTCAATAACACACATCCCATTTTAACAATCAACACTCTTTGCAACCAAACTTGGATTTTTTTTGTACTCTTGCTACATGCCCTTGTATGATTTCTTTTCATTTGCACCTTATTAATTATCAAGGGAAAATGATAAAACTCTTTTGATGGACACATCTTCTCCATAATTTTCTTCTTTT
>LPNX010596059.1:219269-238019 GCA_001517045.1 Pseudotsuga menziesii | reverse complement strand
AGATGTATATGATGTGTATTTTGTAAATGATCATGGTGTGGAGTTAAAGGCCAAGGCCCCACCATTGATCGGTTATGCTATGTTTTGGATTTAAAATTGTCACCGGTTGTATATTGGGGCATGTGGCATATATTATATTGGTCATCCTGTAAATATGCATCTATAATTAAAATGAACACAACCAACTACGGTTGCGGAAACTAAATCGAATGGGGGCATGATTTTCACAAGGATAAGGGTTTGGAAATTTGTCAACCTAGGCCAATGAGGGAAAATACCCATGTGTTCTCTTCCTTTTGTCTCACCCAACCACTGCAATTAATAATTTCTGCTGGTAGCTGAGGGAAGTTATGGCAGTTAATTGTTTTGGGAGTGGGGTGGCAGGGCTGTTAGTCCATGCCTCCACGCACACTCCACCCATAGTTGACTTCTGAATGGAAAGGAAAAATGCACTCTTCACCCACGCAGATTTTTCTTCCTCTCTCCACGAGTTGCTGAACACCCACGCACTGAAATTTCGTGTCCTTTCCATTGTTGCTCATCTTCATGCAGGGAATTTGTTGCTGTTACTCACGCACATCAAATTTTGCGTCCTCTCAGCTGTTGTTGTTCACCCACGCACCCAGGAAGAGCTGTTAGTTCCTCACAGGGTCTGATTGTTCCTCTCACGCATAGGAATTTTTGGGTTTTAACATGTCGTTCTTTCTCTACGAAATCGTGGATGCTGGGGCTGTCGAAATTTGGTATTTCTCTCTTTCTCTGTGTGGTCCTTATGTGTTTTCTCAGTGGTTCTATTGCCCAGGACGAGCTGTATTTCCCTACGTTTGCTGTAAGCTGTACTCCCTGATACATTTCCGCATTGTTATTTTCCCATGTTGTTAGATGTGTTGCCGTGGTCTTCCTTACATCTTTCGGGCTGTTGTAATTTCGTTTGAAGAGTCATTTTGGTCACGATAGGGCCAATAATGACTCAGAATTCGTTTTTCCCTGGTTTAAGCTGTGATAGCTAAATTAATTGCCGGAGTGCAATGGTTGGTCTTCGGACTGTGAGAGGAGCAGGGATGTTGGCTTAGATTTGCTTGATAAACCTGGTGGCTGGAAACCACACAGACAGTGCTAGAGGGCTGGCCTTCTTCTCCATCATCCCTGAATAGCATTGGAAGTGAATGCAGGGCCTGAGGGACTGTGTAGCAGAGAAGGGACTGATTCCTTGTGTTGGGTGTGTTTGGGTGTCTTCGAGGTCAGGCTAGTTCTGGTGTAGGTGTTCTTGGCTCTGTAATGAGCTCACCAGCTTATAAATTTTCCTTCTCCAGCTCCTTGATGGCTTGATAAAACCAACTGTGTTGGCTTGGCTGTGTTTTGTACATCCTTGGCTATGTGTAAACCTGCTAGTTCCCTTATTCCTTGGAGAATCATGCCCAGCTCGGGGGTGGCAGCGTTGCTGAGAGATTAAGGAGCACGCTGGCCTATGGTTGGGTGGAACCTTGCAGCGACGTAGCTGGTTGCGGAAGGAGATTTCATAAGATAAGTGATCTGTCCATTTTACTTCTGCAACTGTAATGTTTGTTAATGAATATGTAATGAACATGTTGAATGAATGTTGGCTTAAATGTATGATGTTTCCGCTGCGTATGATAGATGATTGCATCTGTGCATCATAAATGTTCATGTGTGTATGTTTAAGCATTCTGTTTATGAATTTTTAAGCTTGTATATGTTCATGGGGCACCCAGCCGAGGTGGTTTAAGCCATGGAGATCGCGTCCTCTTTGCTGGTCGGAGGCATGGGGACGTGACAACATGGTATCAGAGCTTTGGGTTGCAGCAATGGGCCTCTATGGGCCGAGAAGGAGCAACTGACAGAGGTGTATCTCATTCTGCCCAGCCGAACAAGTGGAAGACTGTAAAAATTTAAAATTTTTGTTGAAATGTTGAGCAGTCGGAAGAACCAGAAGTAAAGCTTCCGCTGTTGCGGAAGGGTTGGAGAAGTAAAGCTTCCGCCGTTGCGGAAGGGTTGGGAAGTCAAAACTTCCGCCGTTGTGGAAGAGTTAGAAGTTTTCCCATCCGCCATTGCGGCTGCAGAAAGGTTTCGGTCGCCGATTCTATGGAAGAAGGAAGGGTCCGGGCATCCGCCATTGCGGAAGCCAAAGTCATTTGGCTTCCGATGTCAGAAGTCAGTCGATGCCCGACGTTGATATTTCTCCAAGTAAGAGCGGACGTCGGAAGGATTCGGACTTTTGTGAGCCCCCGTTGTGGAATCCAAAGTCATTTGGCTTCCGATGTCGAAAGTCTGCCAACGTCCGATGTTCAAGTTGTTCTAAGTGTTGATCAGGAGAAGTTAAGGTTTGGCGAGCCGCCGTTGCGGAAGCCAAAGTCATTTGGCTTCTGATGTGGAAACTCCACCGACGTCCGACGTTCCAAATTGTTCTTAGTGCCAAATCAGAAGAAGTTATGGTTTGCACATCCGCCGTTGCGGAAGCTGAAGGCATTTTCCAGCTGATCAAAAAGACTGCCGACGCCGCAAGAGAAAGTGCACCGATCGGAAGAGGAAAGGGAAAGAGCGTCCGCCATTGCGATAGCTGAAGGCATTTGCCGGGCGATCAAAAAGACTGCCGATGCCACAAGAGAAAGTGCACCGATAGGAAGAGGAAAGGGAAAGAGCGTCCGCCGTTGCGGAAGCTGAAGGCATTTGCTGGCCGATCAAAAAGATTGCCGACAGCCGATGAGGAAAGGCATTCGACAGCCAATTTCAACTGTTTTTAGAGGGATTTTTCAGCTATTTTTCAGGGGAATTTTCAGGGTTGAAAAATAGAAATTGGCAGCGGTCTAATGCGCCAGATTGTGCAAAAACCAATGTTTTACAAAAAAAAAAAAACGACGATGCTGCCCTCGACCCGCCCTGCAGTGGCGGAGGGAAGCCACAAGGGGGAAAGCCCCCTTGACCCCCGTCGTCCCCCTCAGATAGATGTTATTGGAGGAGAAAAATTTTGTGCATTTGGGCATTTGTAATTTTATGATTATTCCAATAGAAGGTAAGTAATGTTGATTTGTATCAATGTATGCATCTAACAATTGTGTTATTAACACGTTTGCAGAATTATAGTCATCTTCAAGGGAAGTATTCCAGGTAGTGCAGTTTGGTAAGTAAGTGGTGGTTCATCTATGAGAACCCATGATGGATATGATGCTCGAGATTCCTATGAGCGAGCATAAGATTCCATGGGAGAAAATTTCCGTAATAGAAACGATGATATAGAGTCTAATGGAAGGAGATTCCAAGAGACACCGTCAGATGTTGCAGCTACTATGAGAAGCTTGATTAAAGCCCAGGAAGAGCAGCATCAGTTGAATGCTGCAATGTTGCAGAGTTTGACAGACTTGCACAAGAAGATAGACTCTGGCCGAGGTATAGCAAGACCAGAAGGAAATAAGAGTAGTACTAGGAGAAGGAGAAGGACTTCTAGTGGGTCATTCGATTCTGAAGAATCCAGCGGGGATTCAAGTTCATCTTCCCATAAAAGAAAAAGAAAGAGACACCATAGGGATCGCACTCGAGATGAATTTAAGAAAGCTAAACCTCCTACGTTTGATGGTGAGGTAAAGACTGGACAAGAGCCTGAAGCTTGGCTTCTTGGTATTAAGAAGTACTTCCAAGTGCATGATTATTCAGGAAACATGAAGGCACGAGTTGCCATATTCAATCTAAATGGAAGAGCATCCATTTGGTGGGAACACTTCAAGCAAGTAAAGAAGATCAGTGAAAGGAGACTTAGGTGGAAGCAGTTCAAGAAGTATTTCAAGCGGAAATACCTATCTGACAGGTATTATGATGACAAGATCAAGGAGTTCCATGAGTTGAGGTTGGGACAGCAGACCATGGAAGAGTATGCAAATAAGTTTTTGGAGCTGTTGAGGTATGTCCGGTACATCAGAGATGAAAAAGTGAAGGTCCAGCGTTTTCTCAGTGGGTTACCTCAGTCTTACAAAGATAGAATTGAGTTTTATGAACCTAGAACTCTTGAAGAAGCAATAAGAAAGGCTAAGTATTGCTATGAGCAAAGCAAAGGTAAACCTGATTACCATAAGACATGGAAGGACAAGAAGAACGAGAAGTTTGACCAAAGAAAGAAAGGTTTCAAACCTTCTAATTTCAGGAATCAGTAGAAGCAGCCATCCCAAGCTGCGAGTAAGCCAGTTGGAGTGACAGAAGAAAAGCCTAAGGATCCACAACAGAATAGAGGGCCACTTCAATGTTGGAAATGTGGTGGACCCCACATGCATAGAAATTGTCCACTTGAGAATGAGAGTGCAAGGCCAGCTTATAATATTCAAGAAGCAGAAACAGTGGGTCAAGTAGCAAGGGCAATACCTAGGATTTACGCAGCACTAGAGGACCGTCAGGCAGATCACCAGTCAGCTGTGGTTGAAGTTGTAGGTAAGATTGCTGAGCAATCTATTTCTATTTTGATTGACCCTGGTTCTACTCACAGTTACATTACTCCTAGAGTAGTGGATATTTGTGCCTTTAAGAAAGTAAAGCATAGGAATTCTTGGTTAGTTCAGCTAGCCACTGGAACTAAGAGAAAGGTCAATGAAGTGGTAGAGAAATGCCCATTGGTCATGAATGGATTGCTCACTTGTGTAGATCTGAATGTGCTACTGCTTGGTTCCTATGATGTTCTCATTGGAATGGATTGGTTATAAGCTCACAGGGTGAAGCTTGATTGCTACAATAAGACTTTTGAATGCATGAATGAAGAAGGGAACCTAGTAGTTGTGAAAGGCATTCCAAAGGTAATTTCAGTGAGGCAGGTTTCAGCAATGCAGTTAAAGAAGTTCTGTAGGAAGGGTTGCCAGTTGTATGTAGCTCAGATTTTGGAGGACTCGAGAGATGAAACTCCTAGGTTGGAGGACTATCAAGTGTTACAGGAATTTAGGGATGTGTTTCTTGATGAGATTCCAGGGCTTCCTCCAAAGAGGGACATTGATTTCACTATTGAACTTGTGCTAGGAGCAGCACCAGTGTCCAAGGCACCCTACAGGATGAGTACACCGGAGATGCTAGAATTGAAGATGCAACTGCAAGAGTTGTTGGAAAAGAAGTATATCCGGTCGGGTGTGTCTCCTTGGGGAGCACCAGTTCTGTTTGTAAAGAAGAAAGATGGTACACTCAGGTTATGTATTGATTACAGACAATTGAACAAGGTTATGGTGAAGAATAAATATCCTTTGCCTAGGATTGATGACCTCTTCGATCAAATGAGAGGAGCAAAGGTATTTTCCAAGATTGACTTGAGGTCTGGTTACCATCAGGTGAGAATCAAGGATGAAGACATTCATAAGACAACCTTCAGGACGAGTTATGGGCATTATGAGTTTGTAGTGGTACCGTTTGGTCTCACGAATGCACTAGCTACATTTATGTGCCTTATGAATAGCGTCTTCAGCAGGTATTTGGACAAGTTTTTTCTTGTTTTCCTTGATGACATTCTTGTTTATTCTAAGAATGAGGAAGAGCATGAAGAGCATTTGAGATTGACATTGCAATTGCTCAGGGAGCATCAGTTGTATGCAAAACTGAGCAAGTGTGACTTCTATAAAGATAGAATTTAGTATTTGGGTCACATTATCTCAGAGGAGGGTATCTCTGTGGACCCTGAAAAGATTGAAGCCATTATGAATTGGCCTACTCCAATAAATGTGACAGATGTAAGATATTTCATGGGACTTGCAGGATACTACAGGAGATTCATTGAGGGATTCTCTAGAGTTGCACATGTCATCACTTCTTTGCAAAAGAAGGGGATGAAGTTCGAATGGACAGCAAGGTGTGAAGAAAGCTTCCAATAGTTGAAGAATATTCTCACTAGTGCACAAGTATTGAAAGTTGCAGATCCAGAGAAAGATTTTGTGGTGTGTACTGATGCATGCAAACAAGGGCTTGGAGGAGTCCTTATGCAGGACAACCACGTGATATGTTATGAGTCAAGAAAGCTGAAGGAGCATGAGAAGAACTATGCCACTCATGATCTAGAGCTTGCAGCCATAGTACATGCTCTCAGGATGTGGAGACATTACTTGATGGGTAGGAGATTTGAGCTCAGAACAGACCATTGTGGTCTGAAGTATCTGTTTGATCAGCCTACTCTGAATGCTAGGCAAGCAAGATGGCTGGAGTTTTTATGTGAGTTTGATTTCGAGATCAAGCACATAAAGGGAAAGGAAAATAAGGTAGCTGATGCACTTAGCAGGAAAATGCAAGAAATGCATGTGGAATCTCTTAGTATTTGCCAATCAGATTTGAGGCAGCAGATTGTTAGTCATGTTGCTGGAGATGAATTGTATGAGCAGGTAAAAGACAAATTGCAGCAGCAAGGTCTTGAGAAGAGGTATGAGGAATATAAATTGGAATGAGATGGGCTTCTCACTTTTAAAGGTAGAATTTATATTCCAGATGTAGCATATTTGAGGAGAGTTGTCATGGATGAGATCCATCAAGCTCCATATTTTGGTCACCCAGGATATCAAAAGACAATTGCTACAGCTAGAAAACAGTACTTTTGGCCAGGTATGAAAAAGGATATGGCTGAATACATTTCAAGGTGTATGAAATGTCAACAGGTAAAGGTTGAGCATCAACATCCAGCAGATTTATTGCAGCCTTTTCCAGTTCCAGAATGGAAATGGGAAGTTATTTCCATGGATTTTATTACAGGATTACCGATGACTTGGAGACAACATGATTCTATTATGGTTGTGGTAGACAAGTTGACTAAGGCAACACATTTTATACCGGTTAATTCTACATATGAGACTGCTGACATTGCAAAGATCTTCATGAAAGAGATATTCAAATTGCATGGATTGCCGAAGGCAATAGTCTCTGACCGGGATGTCAAGTTCACTTCCAACTTTTGGAAGCGGTTGTTTGCAGATTTGGGTACAAAGCTAAACTTCAGCACTGCATACCATCCTCAGACGGATGGGCAGACCGAGAGAGTTAATCAGGTGCTTGAAGATATGCTTCGCATGTATGTGATGGAAAAACCAACCAAGTGGGAAGATTACTTGAACTTGGTAAAGTTTGCTTATAACAATGGACATCAGGCATCCTTGGGGATGAGTCCATATGAAGCTTTGTATGGAAGAAGGTGTAGGATGCCAGTGACTTGGGATAACCCAGTGAACCGGATTGTGCTTGGTCCAGAATTGCTCAGGGAAATGGAGCAAGAGGTTGTTAGGATCAGACAGAAGCTAAAAGCAGCACAGGACAGATAGAAAAGCTATGCAGATAAGCATAGGGTGAACCGGGAATTCAGTGTTGGGGATCATGTTTACCTCAGAGTGAGGGCAAGGAAGAGTTCCTTGAAGCTTGGTAGTTGTACCAAGTTGTCACTGAGATATTGTGGGCCGTTTGAAGTGCTTGAAATAATAGGGCCAGTTGCATATAGACTTGCATTACCTGCTAGCACTAGAGCTCATAATGTTTTTCATGTTTCTTTGCTTAAGAGATATGTACATGATCCTAACCATGTGATAAATTGGGATGTGATTCAGGTGGAACCCGAGGGAGAGTTTCGAATCGATCCAATACGCATCCTCGACAGGAAGGTCACAATGCTCCGGAACTGAGCCATAGGGCAAGTAAAGGTGCAATGGGAGCACTACGGGCCTGAAGAGGCTACATGGGAGCTAGAGGATGCCATGCAATTGGCACATTCATTTTTGTTCAATTCTGTGGAACACTGAGGCGATACCAGTGTAGCATTTTGTTCAAATTTTGAAAGCACTGAGGATAGTGCTATTGAAGGGGGAGGGGAATGTAATGTCCCGGTTTTGACCCCGTTACATTAGATGTATATGATGTGTATTTTGTAAATGATCATGGTGTGGAGTTAAAGGCCAAGGCCCCACCATGGATCGGTTATGCTATGTTTTGGATTTAAAATTGTCACCGGTTTTATATCAGGGCATGTGGCATATATTATATTGGTCATCTTGTAAATATGCATCTATAATTAAAATGAACACAACCAGCTACGGTTGCGGCAACTAAATCGAATGGGGGCATGATTTTCACAAGGATAAGGGTGGGGAAATTTGTCAACCTAGGCCAATGAGGGAAAATACCCATGTGCTCTCTTCCTTTTGTCTCACCCAACCACTACAATTAATAATTTCTCCTGGTAGCTGAGGGAAGTTATGGCAGTTAATTGTTTTGGGAGTGGGGTGGCAGGACTGTCAGTCCATGCCTCCATGCACACTCCACCCATAGTTGAATTCTGAATGGAAAGGAAAAATGCACTCTTCACCCATGCATATTTTTCTTCCTTTCTCCACGAGTTGCTGAACACCCACGCACTGAAATTTCGCGTCCTTGCCATTGTTGCTCATCTTCACGCAAGGAATTTGTTGCTGTTACTCACGCACATCAAATTTTGCATCCTCTCAGCTATTGCTGTTCACCCACGCGCCCAGGAAGAGCTGTTAGTTCCTCACAGGGTCTGATTGTTCCTCTCACGCACAGGAATTTCTGGGTTTTACCACGTCGTTCTTTCTCTAGGAAATCGTGGATGCTGGGGCTGTCAAAATTTGGTATTTCTCTCTTTCTTTGTGTGGTCCTTATGTGTTTTCTCAGTTCTTCTGTTGCCCAGGACGAGCTATATTTCCCCACGTTTGCTGTAAGCTGTACTCCCTGATACATTTCCGCACTGTTATTTTCCCATGTTGTTGGCTGTGTTGCCGTGGTATTCCTTACATCTTTGGGGCTGTTGTAATTTCATTTGAAGAGTCATTTTGGTCACGATAGGGCCAAGAATGAATCAGAATTCATTTTTCCCTGGTTTAAGCTATGATAGCTAAATTAATTACCGGAGTGCAATGGTTGGTCTTCGGACTGTGAGAGGAGTAGGGATGTTGGCTTAGATTTGCTTGATAAACCTGGTGGCTGGAAACCACACAGACAGTGCTAGAGGGCTGGCCTTCTTCTCCATCACCCCTGAATAGCACTGGAAGGGAATGTAGGGCCTGAGGGACTGTGTAGCAGAGAAGGGACTGATTCCTTGTGTTAGGTGTCTTAGAGGTCAGGCTAGTTCTGGTGTAGGTGTTCTTGGCTCTGTAATGAGCTCACCAGCTTACCAATTTGCCTTCTCCAGCTCCTTGATGGCCTGATAAACCCAACTATGTTGGCTTGGCTATTTTTTTTACATCCTTGGCTATGTGTAAACCTGCTAGTTCCCTTATTCCTTGGAGAATCATGCCCAGCTCGGGGGTGGCAGCGTTTCTGAGAGATTAAGGAGCACGCTGGCCTATGGTTGGGTGGAACATTGCAGCGACGTAGCTGGTTGCGGAAGGAGATTTCATAAGATAAGTGATCTGTCCATTTTACTTCTGCAACTGTAATGTCTGTTAATGAATATGTAATGAACATGTTGAATGAATGCTGGCTTAAATGTATGATGTTTCCGCTGCGTATGATAGATGATTGCATCTGTGCATGATAAATGTTCATGTGTGTATTTTTAAACATTCTGTTTATGAATTTTTAAGCCTGTACATGTTCATGGGGCACCCATCCCGGGTGGTTTAAGCCATGGAGATCGCGTCCTCTTTGTTGGTCGGAGGCATGGGGACGTGACAACAATATTCTCTTGAAGTCTTCCAAATTCCCTCTAAAATTTGCAAAGATTTCTCTCTAGGAAGACATGTCTCCACTAGAGGTTGCAGTAGAGGATGCACTTCTACTCAACGAGATTCTTTCTCTGTGTTGAGAGCTATACTAGATCAAGTTGTTGGGGGAGGAATCCTGACACTTCTACTCAATGAGTCTCTTTCTCTGTGTTGAAATATAGACCATAACGAGTTGTCGAGGGAGGAAGCCTGATGAGAATGCACATAATATTTAGGGAGAATTGGAGTAGAATCAAGACCACAATCAATAGGTTGGAAATGGAAGCTATTTTGCACAGGAGAAACAAGACCAAGGGAATATAAATGATGACTAAGTCTTTGTTCTTATGATTAGGGTTTTTGCTAAGTTTTTCCCCAAACCTCGTCTTCCTCCATGGTCTTTAGTCGACAAACACCCTTTTCTAAGGATGAGAGCTGGCTTGTGTGAGTCTAAATTAGAGGCTTGAAGGGTGATGGTGTATTTACTCTAAACATAATGCAATCACCTTGAGCATGACACCCCTTAACTCCGATGCATACTGATAACTACGTCTTGTCACTTTCTGAAAGATCTTAAGTGTTTTTGGGGTGGGAGATTATTATCCCACACATATAATTCAAAATTTCACTTCAATATTTACCTTGGTGCATTGTGATGGATTAGATGATCCTTTGGGCCTTAATTATTTTTGATATGCCTTGAGATTTTCCTAGGAAAACCACCTCCTTATTGTTTCATTTTAAGGAATCCACTTTCTGGTTGGGGATAGACCATGAAAAGCTATCATTCCTTGATCCAACTTTGTTCATTGATTCACCATGTTATCATCCAGACTATTGAGATCTCATCTTATATGGAATAAATGAGAATTAGGAGGGAGAATATTCAAGACCCTCTTATGAATCATTCCATAGACAAAGTAGTTTTCCTTATAGGCGCTTCTAATCTTTTATATGACGAGTCTTGAGCCACCAAATATGTTGAGATTTGGGGGGGATATAGATGACAATATTTCCAATCCTTGAAGGACATATAGATATTTTTCTTATTTTTTTGATTTTATCCCTAATCACCATGTGAAAGACTTCACTATTTTTCCCTCCACGTCCATGATGACCCCTCTCGCTCTTTCCTATTAATGTATTTGTAACTTTGGAAGATATTGTAATGTATATTATCATTGTATGTTATTGTACCCCCATTGAAGATGTGTTTTCCTCCTTGCGGGATGTATTTATTCTGTTTAGACCTTGAGGTACAACCTCCATTGTAAGTTGGGGCAATAGTCCCCAGTGTAACATCATGTAATGTGTATTCAGAGTGTCTCTAGGAGAAGTATGTTAACACAAAAAAATGTTCACCCATCTCTACATGGTCTAAACCATATACATACATCATATTCCTACCATATGTCCCTTACTTTTGAGCTTCACAATTGTAGTTCCACAAAAAAATGGTCCAAAACATTATTATTTACTATGGTTTACCCTCAATTTCTCAAAAACTGGGTCAAAAACTCTAAAAAAGAGAAAGGACCAAAAAACCATAGGAAAATACCATGGGTAACCACACTGGGTCAAAAAACCCTAGAACCATTCTATAAATACATTGTGAAGGGCTCCCCCAAAATACCTTTTTTTTCTCATTTTTCATTTTGTGAGTTCGCTGGGGCACCTTTGCTCTCAGGTATTCACACACCCTTTTTCCATCATCCTGTCACCATACCATTCCCACATTGTACATTGAGACATTCTGCGTACCCACCCGAATACCATTGGAGAACCAGTCTGTGGAGAGGCGGACCACTTCCGAAGACAACCATGGTGGACACCTTTACAAGAAAGGACGTATACTTTTGTTTGTTTGTATTTATTTAGTTTAGTCATTGTATATTAAAAAATGTTAAAAATATTTGCTTTGTGTTACTAATATAGTTTGCTGTTGTATTTTTCCATGAACTCTTCCTTACGATCTCATTGATTTAAGGCTGGTGCTTTTGCATGTAACATGGGAGAAATCCTTGTTACAGTTTTGGTAGCTCCGTTGGTTGATCCTCTTAGATCCCTATTTTTGTAGGTTTTCCATAAGTTTGTCTTTAGTTTCTGCCTTCATCCATCACCGATCATCCCCCCATGCGGCTGATCTGAACCTTCACTGCGTCAATGCCTGCTCCCCCGGCCAATTCTCCCCTGTCTGTTTTTTTAATTTTTTCCTGTTCGATGCGGGTCACACTTATCGAGCCGTAAACTACAACCTAGTTTCCTCTTTCCACCTGATAAGGGCGACCTACGTCATGAATTTAACCTCGATACGCCTGATCTGGGTCAGGAAGCCAGATCACACCTATCCCAACTTCTGGAGTGACCCAGTTGCCTTGATGACCCTATTTCGAGCGACTCAGTCACGTATTTCCTCCTGGTTTGCGCAACTTGGATGTTTCATGTCCAGATCACCTATTCCTTTGTGTTCTATATGATCCAGATCACACCTGTTCTGTCGATAGGTACAACTATCGATTTACAGTCCGTCTTCCATGCTTGTTTTAGGCCTGTGTCTGTCCCAAACCTCCGTCTAGACATTGTTTTCTTTCTAGACCCGATCTGTTATAGCCCCTTTCTTGTTTCTTGCAAAAAGTTTCGTGTTACTCATTTGTTTAAAGATTGGAAGGAAATTTTTTACATACATATGCACACAAATTCACACCATTAAGTGAACACGCTCGGTTCATGACCCTGAGCAGAGCCTTAAAAGGAATTAATTAACTTAATAACATTAATATTGGGGTATAAATCCCATCCTCTTAACTGTGGGAAGTACTTGGGTATAGCCCTAAAAATAATTATGAGGATTATCACATGAACCTCGAAGTAGCTGACCATTGAGAGGACTTGCCAAGTGAAAAGGGAAATGACCCTTACCTGATTGACTAGTTCCTACTCACAAGGAAAAAAAAGAGCTGTTGTTTGTGGCAAAGCGGTTATCAGTTTTACTTGAGTTGTGGAGTGAGGGGTACTACCCCAATATGCAATCCGTCAGACAACATTGGTGGCTGAGTAAATCATTTTGAACCATTAGGAAGCCAATTAAACTTGGGGTCCATATTCATTTCCTGTCACTACAATAGGTCATCATTGCTCTGCCACATTAAACCTATCATCTTAGGGGGAACACCCCTCAGTTCGGTTCTTTGAACTTTCACCGTCGAAGCCATATTCGCCATCACTCACCACCTTCAGAGCCACACACGACCTTTGAGTCCGATTCGGATTCCTACCAATTTGACCCCACTTTATTCACTTCCCCCTCTAGCCCCATGGCTTATGCACATTCAAATCCTTTCCACAGAGTGATAGTTGGAGGTAGACCTATATCCTTTCCACCCATCATCATGGGTATCCCTTCTAGTGGGCCCATCACCACTGCACAAACTGCTGCTGGTACGCTACCCACTAGTGGAGGCCCTACACTAGCTACTGTGGTACCTACCATAACACCTTTTATACCCAAGGAAAGTGGCCCTTCCAAATCCATTCTGACTATTCCTACTATGGGAAGTCAACCTAATATACCCCCCAGTCATGCATGGGAACTATGTTCCTGCAAACACCGACACCATCACTATTCCATCCTGAGCCAATCTTGGCTCTAGCCTACCTTTCATGGTTAGTCTCAACCTACCATATTTGGCAAGGTTAACAAATGACCCAATTAGTCATCAACCACACTGGCCTCCCATGCCTACAAAACTTCCCTCAGATATCCCAAATTTTGAGGGCAAGGTAGGCGAGGACCCTCAAAACCACATCATCTATTTCCACTTGTGGTGTTCATCGAAAAACATCATGGATGAATCTATCAGATTGAGGTTGTTCTAACGTACACTTATGAGTGTTATGCCATGATGGTACATGGAGCTTCCCCATGCCACTTACCCCAATTTCTCCTCACTCACCTCAACGCTCCTCCAATACTTTCAACTACCCATCCGATATGACTAGGGAGTGGAGATCCTTTTATCCTACTGTCAAACCACAACTACCCACATCATAGATCACATTCATGAGTGGAGACGTTGATGTAGCTTGTGCAATATCTTATTGGATGATAAGATCTTCCTTGACTAGTTTCTCAAAACCTTACTCCCACCCATAGCCAAGGACGTCGCATCTAAGCTACCACAAATCGAGGAGGAGGCCATCCTAAAAGCTCAACAGTTCAACTTGATCTATGCATAGTCCTGTTACTCATATACCATCATCCCTGATGCTCCCCAAGACGAAACCTCTCTCCGTGATACACTGGGGGCATCCCATACTGCTGATGGAGTCATTGCCTCTATCACCCAACACCCTCGGTTCTACGCGACCCCTCCCATGATGCCACCATAGGCGGGTAACACCCATTGTCTTTCCCAACCTAGTTATTTCCCTGATTACTCATGTACGATGGCTCAGTCTGGAGACACCCCCTCCTACGACTCTCCCATACCAACTGATCATGTCCATCGATCGACTTGTTTGACACAATCGTGTTCTGGCCAAGCGACCAGGTTTGTAGCCTCTCGAGCTTCTCCAGTCTACTATGCACCACCTGTGAAACCCACTTTGGCTGCGGCCCTGAATCCTCCGATTTCTATGGGATAGGTTTATGCCCATCAAAACCTTTCTAACCAAGAAACCTTCAATAAAAAACAAGGGCAGGGAAAGAACAAGCGAGGAAGAAACCAAGGCAATAATCAACCCCAAATAGGAGGCCAATAGGCTAACCCTCCAAACAATAATAGTGCCGACCCACCTACATAGAATCCCCAACGTCCCAATTGACTTGGGAATAACCCATAGTTACGGACCAACCATCCATGTGTTATCTGCAACACCTATGATCATTACACTCATCTGTGTCCTGACATGGCTCGCGTCCAACATCTTCTCCAGAATGACAACCAACATGATCCGAACACGATCGCTCTGGCTCAACCAAACCAAGCACCACCAGGTCCACCACCTATGGTGCTCTGAAACCCCCTACCACACCAAGGAATGGCTGCAACCCAACCCTTGGCCCCACTTGCTCCCGCAAATTCTACTGTGGCACCAACCGCTGAGGATGGTGTCCATCACCTCATGAAGTTGTCGTCCGAAGTCAACCTCCAGACTCAACGCAACCAGTATGGCTCCACCATAGAAACCATTGACCTATTAGGGGCATCTACCTCTACAACTTCTGACATGTATCTATAATCACCAAGAACCCCCACCGATGGGGCGGCTAGAGTCCCATGGTTCCCTATGCGTCGTGTCGCAAACAATGCTACTGCCAGAGTGGCCCTCAACTATAGTATAGTTGATGAATTTTACCAATATCCTACAACTATGTCTACTTTGGAAGTGCTTAAAAATTTCCCATCACAGTGAAAAGCGTTGTTGTCTGCGCTAAGTGTCGTTGATTCCTCTGATTCCAGGTTGATCACTTTCGACTTGGATCAAGGAGAGCCCAAGATGCTGTCTACCATCGCCTTCCAAGTTCCAGTATCAATTCAAAATTTGGTTGTACATTGATGAATTATTGATGAGGGGTAATCCACCTATGTTATATCAACCTTTGTTTGGCAAAAACTCGGGTCCCCTACCCTTCAACCTTCCACTACTGCTCTTCGTGCCTACAATGGATGCTCTACTCAACCACAGGGGATTCTCATGAACATTCCTCTTGAGTTAGCTGTAAAAATGGTTTTTATTAACATTTAAGGTTGTCCATGCCAAACTTGATTACAACCTCCTCTTAGGACGTAGCTACATGTATGGCATGCGAGCCATGGCTTCTACCGTCTTTCGACTCCTGATGTTCTCTAATGACAGGAATATTGTGACTGTCGACCAGTTAAATTACTACGATCCAAAGGAACTGGCCACACTGGAACACATCCTTCCTACTATCAATACTTCCATTGACATCACATCCATTCCTTCCTTATATTCTATTGGCTCGGGCTTGTTTTTCAACACTCCTATGATGGAAACCTTCTTGTCCTTACGACCCCCACCTACACCGATTGACGTATCGAATTTGTGCACCATCGTGTCTGGTACCATTCTGACCACATCACAACCTTTTTCGTAACCCCAACCACAGTCACTAGGGAACTAATGGGGTTCCTTCCCAATACACATGATTCCCTTCCTTTTTCCACCACCTGGCATCGTGAGCAAGCTTGTCATGGCTACTCTCAACTTACCTAATTTCTCATTGGGAATTCCTGTATGGTACCTCAATCCATCCACCCCACCCCTGACTCCCCAGGCCATGTTGAGTCCCATCCAAACTATTGAGATGGTGTCACACCCACGTCCTAGTCCTCTGATCTCCAAGACTGCCCCTCCTCCTTCAAAGAAAACTAGGGGAAATGCCTCCAAAGCAACGATTGAACCTTTTCCTTATCCCCCTTGCGAATTGTGCAATATCCAAGGTCATGTGACCTAAAATTGTCTAGAGTTGCTTATCCTTTGCACCCACATGGACGCTATGGATACAATTGATGGCACTCCAGTAGTCACCGTCCTAGATCCGCTAATGGTAAAAAACAATTCATTTCGAACCAACCATCCTTGTGCATTTTGTGGCTTGTATGGTCATTAATATCACCATTTCCTAGAATTTCCCAAGTATCGATCGTCCCTTCAGGACCTTCAAAAACACTCTCATGAGTCTAATATCACCGTCCTTGAGGATATCCACCCTACGACTTCTTCCGTGAACACAACCAACGCCATATACATGATCTCTAGTTCCGCTAGTCCTTTTGTATCCTTAGTTGTAGAGTATCCCTCCGATCTATCTATGCATTGTTTCAGCAATGATAGGGATATTATTCAAGATCTTTTGACTCCTGAGTACCCTTGTGATGATATGCACCATCACTCATTCTTTATTCCTGATGAACCTCTCTCATTGTTAGATTAGTACTTATTCGAATCCAAATAATTCATCCATGGAGAAGTCGACTGGTTCAAGAATCCCATTCCGACACCCGACGCTTTTGAAGAGGGTAATATGGCTAACATTTTGCCAAACATTAAGGTAAACATATCAACCAACCTTGAGGTAGTTGAATATATTACACTCGGAGCATCTTGATCTGCTGGAGAAGTTGCTTCATACAAGGCACTTCTTCAGGAATTCCGTGATATCTTCACTTGGTCATATACTGAGATGCCTGGGATTGATCCATCTATTTCCAAACATTGTATCAACACATGGCCTGATGTGGCACCTGTTCACCAAAAACAAAGATCGATTCACCCCTCAAAGGCTCTTGTTGTTAAAGCTGAGATTAAGAAACTGCGTAAAGCAGGTTTCATATACCCCATCATGTATACCACTTGGGTTTCTAATCCTATTCCTGTTAATAAAAAACAGGGTACCATTCGTGTTTGTACTGAATTTCGTGATTTGAACTTGGCATGTCCCAAGGAAAATTTCACCACTCCATTCATTGACCAGATCGTTGACGGCTATGATGGACATGAAGTCTTTTATTTCATGGATGGTTTTTTCTACTATAACCAAATTCATATATAGAAAGAAGGCCAATACAAGACTGTTTTAACAATCCCTTGGGGCACGTTTGCGTATCGAGTTATGCCATTTGGCCTTAAAAATTTTGGAGCCACTTTTTAGTGAGCCATGATGTTCTGCTTCCATGACCTTATCCATATCATCTTGGTCTACCTACAAAACCTCACCGCTCACTCTCGGAAGTGTTCACAACATCTAGATGAGTTACGACAAGTTTTCTTACAATGACGCAAATACAATGTCCACTTGAAACCTCTCAAGTGTGTGTTTTGTGTCCCAGCTGGGTGTTTACTCAGATTCATCGTATCTAACAAAGGGATTGTAGTTGATCCTTTGAAGTTTCAAGACATATTGAATCTTCACCCCCCACGTACTTTGCGCCAACTGCAGAGTCTCCAAGGTAAGGCCAATTTCCTTCGCTAGAGGTTCAATGCTTAGAGTCAGCCACCACACAGACCTCTATAGCATAGTTTTTATTTTTTGTTTTACATCATTCTTGTCATGAGTCTTACAGTTTGTTTCCTTGTATTTTCCAAATGGATCCTACCTTGCATCGCTACATTGGTTTCACTGACAGAGCACGTAGATGGTCTCCTAATCTCGCCTCGGCTACGTGGGTCATTTATTCCCCATCACCTGAGTTTATCCATATTGATGGAAATGTGTGTTGTCATTGCTAAAAAAAACTAGGATGAGTACGATGGTGTCATTGGTCTCTCTGCCCCTGCCCTCCATTTGGGTATTCATCACCTTGATGTCTTCTTAGACTCCCAATTGCTTGTCTCCCAATTGAATAACTACTATCGGGTACGCGATCCTTGTCTCTTTAGAAAGTTTTTGCGCACTAGACATTTGGTTAGACATTTTGAATCCATTACATTGATGCATGTTTCCATAAGTCTCAATAGTGTAGAAAACCAAGTTCCTAATGATGTTCTAGAGTGGCATATCAATCATCGCATATAGGAAATAAAACAACATCATGCATCATCATATAGTCATGCATACATATGTCATATACATCATATAGGAATAATCATCATAAACAAGACTCATAAAAAACACATAAAAAGTGCATCCATGGGCATCTATATATATGATGTCATAATGTTCAATACAAAATGAGAATTTCCATAAGATTTCTTGGCTGAGCATACATATCATACAAAAACATTTTAGTGCACCATGTAGAAATTTAGGCCTGCAGTAGATTAATTTCACCCACAACAATTAACAATTGATCATGCAAAATTATCAACAATGGAGACTGAAAATGGAGCTGTAACACAAAATTATATTAACTGAGTGTACAATAGCCAACCCTGTAATAACATAGGCTGCTGAATATATAGAATACATGAGCAAATCGAATGCATAAGGAAGCATCCAAATCTAGCATAAAGCAGGCTTACCCAAAATAGGAAAATCCCCCATAGGTGTAAAAAGCTGATCCCAAATCTATCAAGGACCCCATGAATTAGCAAGGGCACATAGGAAAGCTAAAGA
>LPNX010596059.1:194387-215812 GCA_001517045.1 Pseudotsuga menziesii | reverse complement strand
CACACTGTTTCAGCTGCAAAACTAGTGCTTTGAACTTGGAGAAGTATAGCTGCAGTGATTCAAAATTATTGGGACTCAGGGAAATCAATTCATTTTTGATATGGTGTCCCCTCATCTCATCTATCTTTCCAAAGAGTTCAGAAAGTTTCGCCCATACTTGATCCGGTGAAGTTAATCCATCGAGATGGAAAATGAGGTCTTGGGAAATACTGAGACATAGGAGGCCATAGGCCTCATCTCTCCGATTGTGCCATTTGATCTTCTCTGCTGCAGCATTGGGCTCTGCTTCTGTAGCCATAGTCACCCTGTAGAGGCCTTTTTCTCTCAACAAGATCTCCATCTCTGCTTTCCATTCAAAAAAGTTGAAGGGAGTGAGGATAGTTTTCTGTGAATCCATAGCTTTAGAAAATCTGTCCCGGATGTCAGTAGAAGGCTCCCAGTCTTGATGTCGAACCTGCAAAACAATTTTTGAAGGAGAGTAACAACCTACAATGGCTCTGATACCATGTAGAAATTCAGGCCTGCAGTAGATTAATTTCACCCACAACAATTAACAATTGATCATGCAAAATTATCAACAATGGAGACTGAAAATGGAGCTGTAACACAAGATTAAATTAACTGAGTGTAAAATAGCCAACCCTGTAATAACATAGGCTGATGAATATATAGAATACATGAGCAAATCGAATGCATAAGGAAGCATCCAAATCTAGCATAAAGCAGGCTTACCCAAAATAGGCAAATACCCCATAGGTGTAAAAAGATGATCCCAAATCTATCAAGGACCCCACGAATTAGCAAGGGCACATAGGCAAGCTAAAGAGTGGTCAAATGGCAGCTCATACATTCTTTTTCATGGAGGAAAGAGTGGAGGAGGAAGAGGCAACAAAGCTGATTCACCTCACCTAGTCTTGCTTTCCTATGTGCCTTAAAACACTGAAAAAGCAGGCAATAAAGCAGAAAAAGCAGAAGGGCGCCTAGGAGGCCAGGAATAAACCAAATTTGATTCCTAAGGCTTTCCCAAGCGCTACATGAGTCAATAATGGCAAGTTTAACCTCTATGGATAGGCAATTAACAACTTGCACATGGTGGGACTCATGGACTAGGAAAATAAGACAAAAATAAATGAATTAATGTCTAAGTGGGTAAATACTATGGGTTGATTATTCTAACACACCATTGCACTAGGGGCAACACCACTAACTACTAGTCGGATTCAGATTTCTCCTCCTGGTACCCTAGGTTTGTGTACTCCTCTATGTCCTCCTCACTGGAGTCCTCCTCGTCCTAGACATACTCAGCAGAAATTGTGATCCTCCTCATCAAGGGGATCCACTCTGGAAGAGCATGGTAGCATGTGGCGATCAATCGTCATCCAGGTACTGTCAGCCTTCATCAGTGACCCCATCTAGTAAACGCTCTATATCATGATGAAGTGAGTCCAATGTACTCCAGCTCCTCTCGTGCCCATGAGCAGGTGGATCTAACCACTCCACCCTACCCCTTCATTGTTGATATCCTAGTAGAGGGTGTGGTTCGATGTCTGCACATACACACAGTATGCCATCACTATCTATCACACACATAAAATGGCTACCAGTAAAATAGTCACCTATACATGAATGAAATCACATAAAGCATCATGTATATGTACCATCAGGTCCCTAGGCCTATCCTAGAGGTTGAGGAATCTCAGGATCTCCCCGGTAGTCCATCCCTACATACGGGTAGTTCTCTATAAGGACTAGTATCTGCCTCCATTGCACAAAAATATCTCAAGCAAAGAACCTACCCACTAGGCCACCTCCCTCCTGGATCATCATCTCGCTCCACCTCCTCATGCGAGGCTCACAAGGTCCCCCCTCTCACACCGCCAGGTGCGGTCTTAGGGTTGACAGTCGCTCAAAAAAGAATGAGCACAAAAACGAGGGGAAACATGTTAGGATTTATAATCCTCCCTTGACCAAACTGTCTATTAGATTATTTTATCCTAGTTTAGGAGTTTTATTTAATTAACTGGGTCCACTAGTACCATTGGGTCCACTTGGCATAATCGGGCCACATGTACCAGTTACTAGAGTGTTGGGAACACTGCTAGAGGAAAAATTCCACTGACTACACTTGCGTGCATCCATTTAGACGCCTTGTAGACCAATCCCTACATTTTAGGAGCCACAGGGAGTCTCGACACCAACCTCGTTCAATCAGTTGGAGTTGGAACTAGTTAAGCTTAGTTGTTTTCCAGTTACAATTAGTTAGATCACAATCACTTCAGTTAGCACCAGTTATGCATGGCTGGATGTGGATAAGGTGCCTTTTCTCACCTATCACTTCAGTTAGACTGAGTTAACTATTTATTACTTATTGCGTGACTTGATTAGACATTTGGAGTTAACCATTTGGACTCTGATATTGATTGAGACACCATTAGTTACCTAGTTAGTCAGATACAGTCACATCTAATTGGTAGATTCAAATTCCTCCCTAATGAATTCAAATTCTTCCTTATGTAACACTATTGTAACATTGGATTAATTAATGACAATGATATTGTAATTATCTGAGCTATACTCATCCATTTCCTATGTGGTTTGATTTGTTCAGTGTGTATCTTCATTCTTCTTTTACTGCATCGATATTATTGGACTCATTGCTTGATGATATAAATGGCACAACAATTTTAACATGGTATCAAAGCCATCTGAAGTAAGCTTTATGTCTGTCTACTCTCCATTGAACACCAGAAGCAGCCGGGTTTCCACATAAGTCCTACAAATGGTACCTTGCTTCCTCTGAATTTATTCAGAGTGGTGGTGTGGGTGTGATGGACCTTGAAAAAGTATTCATGTTGAGAGGGAAGGCATGATTCTAACATAGTTCGAATGTTTTAGGGTTTTGTAATGAAATTCTACAGGTGCTATGTATCCTGTGTGAATATTTGTGTTTTTCCAGTAGGAGAATTATGGATTCTCTACCTTCTACTCCTCAGATCCTAACACCCTTCAATTATCTTGACTGGAGTGCAGATATGTAGCTGGCCTTGCGCAATCTAGGATATTATAGGATAAGACTTGGAAGGGAGTTTGAGCCCCATCAGCCAGTTGAGAAAAACAAGTTTCCGAATCACTTAAATGAATATTTTGGTTATCTATGCACTCATATATCTAGATATATCCTCTTCCACCTTGAAGGTTTGAGGAGTCCCAGAGAAGTCTAGGATAAGCTTGAAGACTTGTTTATAAAAAAAATGAGCTTTGGGGACATATCCTGGAGAATGAGCTGGTATCCTTACATCCCAACAATTTCAAAAAAATAGAGCAATTCTTTACTAAATTGAAGTCTCTTGCACTCCAACGCAGACAGTGTGGAATAGAAAGAAAGGATGAGAAACATGTACTTTCCATTCTCAGCAAACTCAGCCCAGAGTATTCTTTATTTGTCTCAATATTCCATTCTAAAAGGGATTCATTTCCAGATTGGAAAATTCCTTCACTTGATTCCTTTTCCGAGTCCTTAATCAAGGAACAAGAGAAGTTGACCCGGATGGGAGTCATCAAGACCTCCAAAGATCAATCTCTCCTAGTGATAGACTCTACCAAAGTGAAATATAAAGGGAAATAAAAGTAGAAGGAGCCTAAAGTATCAAATTCTAAGCCTAAAGAGAATAAGAAGACTTCTGAAGGAACCTCCATCTCTAAGAAAAAGAATAAGTTCAAAAAAAAATGTCCCTATTGTATGAGAGGTTTTCATCCAGAAGACTAGTGCATGGAGAATACCCTTAACCATTTGAAATATCTATGTGTATAGAAAAATATTGCCTTGCCACAAGGTGCAAAGATGTCTGATGATGAAGAGAAGATTGAAGAAGATGAGAGATGATTGCATGCAAGCCTCACTCTGTCGAAGGCTTATTTGACAGATTCTGGAGCATCACTTTCCTCTAGGAAATACAGGAAATATTTCATCACTTTCCCTCTATTAGGAGTACCTAGAGGTCATATGGGATATGAATCTAAAATACCAATTTTTGAGAGTGGTTCACATAAAATCTATCATGATGAGTTCATTCCCTCTCCTACAGAGAAGAAAATCATTGAAGATGAAGTAGAAGCAGAATTTTCCTCATAGTCAATTCAAATTGAAGAAAGTCTCCTTGGAGTGACTCCTTCTCCTGCTGCACCAGAAGTGTATGAGATATCTGATATATCATCTACTTACATGGATGATCTATAAGAATACATTCAAATCTCTGATTTTGAAGAAAAAAATCTCCTTCGATTCTTTACAAAAATTCTCCAGTGATTCTTCTATTTTAAATTATGTGCATAGTTTATCGTCAATTGTTTCACAAAAGGAAGAGGAATTTGATTTCTCTATATCGAATGATGTTTTTGGTGTGAATATAAGTAATAGCATGGATATTCTGGAAATGATATTAGACTATAGGAGTGATCCATTCACTCTCATTAATCTAGAACTTCCAGTAAATTCCTACAGGATTGCATGCACCAAAAATCAGAATTTTCAAGAAGGAGAAAATTATGCATCTACCATATCGATGGAGCACCATTTTGGATCTGAATTATTTTCTGATATGATAATATTTGGTTCAGTTTTTAATATTCAAGATCTTACAGTATTACATGTAACTGGTTTCATCAATTTTGGTGTGACAAATCAAGCACCGCAAGTCTCCTACAATTTTGCTGCTGAGGATTCAATGTTAGTTTTCTCTTATGAGATTGCCGATATTAGATTTTGTGAATTATTGGTCATTTCTGAAGCTATATCAGATTATGGAGCTCAAAAATTTTCTCTCCATATTCCCAAGTATTCTCTACCTACCTTTTTGATCACATGCTCATCTCCTCACAGAACTAGTAAAGTTGGATACATTCTACATCCGCCTGGACACTTGATCCTAACACTTGGTGCTGATTTTTCCTCACATTGTTTGATGTTCAAGGATGAAATATTATAGTTGGTTGGGTGTTCCTCACATGGTATAATTATCAAGTACCTTTTCTCTCTCATCAGTTGATTTCAGCTGCTCTACATGGGTCCAGTTTTCATCCTGCAGTTGTCTATATTACTGATTTAGTTAAGCACATTATTCTTCTTCCAAAGAGGAAGATTCCTCCAGACATAATCACTTTTTTTGGATTCCTAGGTTCACATGCAAAGATTCAGGATCATGCTGCACAGAAGAACCATAATACTGCATTATTGCTGCAAATTGCAGCAAAATATTTTGCAAGTTTTTAACTTGTATTTCATGATTTCTGCTTACCTTGAGGGGGGTTTTTCCCATTACGTTTTCCCCTATTTCCTTGGTTGTATCAAGAAGCATTTTATATTTTATAATGTATATGGGTGACTTATGGCCTTGTTTCCAGGACCCACAATTGTCCAAGTTAGGATTCAGGGAGGGTGTTAGGATTTATAATCCTCCCTTGACCAAACTGTCTATTAGATTATTTTATCGTAACTTAGTATTTTTATTTAATTAATTGAGTCCACTTGGCCTAATGTGGCCACATGTACCAGTTAATATAGTGTGTGGAACACTTCTAGAGGAAAACGTCCACTGACTGCACTTGCATGCATCAGTTTAGGCGTCTCCTAGACCAATCCTGAGTCCCGACACCAACCTCCTTTAGTCAGTTGGAGTTGGAATTGGTTAAGTTAGTTATTTTCTAGTTACATTCAATTAGATCACAATCAATTTAGTTAGCGCTAGTTATGCATGGATGCATGTGGATAAGGTGCATTTTCTCACCTACCACTTTAGTTAGACTGAGTTAACTATTTATTACTAATTGTGTGACTTGATTAGACTTTTGGAGTTAACCATTTGGACTCCGATATTGATTGAGACACCATTAGTTAGCTAGTTAGTAAGATACCGTCACATCCAATTGGTAGATTAGAATTACTCCCTAATGAATTTGAATTCTTCTTTATGTAACACTATTGTAACATTGTATTAATTAATGACAATGACACTGTAATTATTTTATCTATACTTTTCCGTTTCCTGTGTGGTTTGATTTGTTCAGTGTGTATATTCATTCTCCTTTTACTACATCAATAATATTGGACTCATTGCTTGATGATATAAATGGAACAACAATTTTAACAAAACAAAAATCTCCTCCCACTGTCCTGGCATGATTCAACACACGCCAGACCTGTGTCAAGTACATCTAGTCCCACACAAAGTAGGTTCCCCTCAGCACATGCTCCACAATATGGAGCTGACCACCTAAGATCTTGTGAGGTCATGATGACCCCAATATTTGTAGCACCATTGCTGCCACAACCCAAGTTGTAAGACTCTCGATGTTGCACACCAGATGTATGATGAGCGCATCATCACAGAGGCATAGTAGTGCCTCTCGCAGAGGTCGTCCAGTGACACCCCATGTGTGAGCTTCAGTGTAGTTTCACTAATCACACCCATCATAGGGAGCCCAGTCATAAAATAAATATCAAGGTGCGTGATCTCGATTGGCTCCTCCTGGATGATAAAACACTCACCATCTGGGTCCTATAACACCAGCTTGTCTAGCAAAAACTTGGTCGAATGCATGAGTAGGATCTGGAAGTACTTCAGTATCCCACACCGAGAGAGCATATCCACCACCGCCCCATCCTATAATACCCACTCTCATAGGGTACCAATGTCCCTCTCTCACCATGTCACCTATGGCATCTTGCACATACACACAGTCCTTGTTAGTGTTGGAGACATCTACCATCATACACACTCTTTCGGTCAAATTGGCCTAGTTAAACCACTATCCTAAGTTTAATTGACATCAATGGAGCATTAATTTCCATCATCCGGTCACACCCACTCCTACCTACAGTCAAGGAGGCTAACTTAGCCTTCTCCTACAGTCAAGGAGGCTAACTGGAGCACTCCAGGGGTGATCTGAGTGATATTAATGCACCTAATTGCTAACTGGTGGTTACAATCAGTTCAACTAGTCAGTTACAGTCAGTTAAGGTGCCTCCAATCATTAAATATATTATTTTATGATTATTTATTATTATTTAATGATCTGGAGTCAACAAGGTGCCTCCACCAACTTCTGATGGTCAGTTCAGCTTCAGTTAACCTCATCGGGGTTCATTGGAGTCATGCAGCACTAGCACTTGATGGTTGGATTGCTATGACATGTGTTTGATCTCCTTCAATTAAGATTCAGTCATTTATTGCACTCCGACTTCAGTTACGGTTTGGTGAGTCAATTAGGGTTTTGGTCAAGTGGTTAACTTAGTGAGATTGCACGGTTGAGAGTCAGTTAAGCTAGACTCACTCACTGAATTTGAATTGTCTCCTGAGGTATTCTAATTCTTCATGGAGTTAATACATTGCTCAGCATGGGAATTGTAACCCTTTATTGTTTATAAAATATACAGAGAGGAAACCTATTATGGTTCCAGTTATTTTCCAATTCATGAGTATTTGTTAATTATTCTTTGATGATTTTGATTCCTAGTTCCTAGATCATGTGCAAGAATTAATATGGTATCAGAGCTTGACAGATTTCTCCATGGAAAGTGAGCAATAGCTCAAAATTCCAGCACTGCACCAGAAGCCAAGACTTACCACTTAATACCCCAAGTAAAGAACTTGTTAATCAAGCTTGCTTGATTGACTATGCTGGGTGTGATGAAAGCCTAAATGTGCAAGCTGTCCGACCTTATGGTGCCCTTTTTGTTTTGATTTGCAGGTCTTAACAGGTACAACTTCGAATGGACTCATCAATCCCTCTTCTCACCCTATTCACAAGATATTCAAAATGGAAGTTGAAGATGATTGCATCTATGAAGAGAAGAGGTCTCTATGAGGTGTCTATTGGAATTGGAAGAGAGAATTATGAGAAGGAGAATGACTGGCTAAATGACAGTGATAGAGCTGTTGGAACAATATGTCTGGCCCTTGATGATAGCTTGTACTACCTTAATCTTGGTTCTACTGAATACCCAAAGGATCTCTGGACAAAATTGGACAGAACATTTGGAAAGCATAATGAGGATTATAATAGTACTCTGGAGATCACAGCCAGCACCACAAGAGTTCTTTACTCAAAATTCTCAGCCTCTACTCTCTCTGATGAAGTTGTTCAAGATGAAGATGAAGCAAAATCTTCTACACATTCAATTCGAATTGAAGAAAGTCTCCATGAAGTGACTCCTTCTCCTGATGCTCTAGAAGTTCATGATATCTCTGATATCTCATCTTCTCATATTGCTGAAACAGAAGAATACATTCGAATCTCTGATATTGAAGAAAAACACTGCTGCACTTCCATGCAAACATTCGCCGGTGATTTTCCTTTGAATTCTATGCAAAATTTACGAGTAATTGCTTCCGAAAGTGAGGAGAAATTTGAATTTTCTTCCTCTAATGTTGCTGCTGGTGTGAAAGTATGTGATAACTTGGATATTTTGGAATAAATATTGGATTACCAGAGTGATCCATTCGCTCCCCATGATCTAGATCTTTCAGCAAATTCCTGCAGGATTGCATGCACCAAAATTCAGAATTTTGAAGAAAAGACAACTGTGCATCCATCGTCTCGGTTGACCATAATTTTGGATATGATATGAACCTTATTGGATCTGATATGATCTTATTTGGATCTGATCTGATATTTCTTGGTTCAAAATTTCAGTTTCATAAACCTTCAGTACTGCTTGTAGCTGTTCTCATCAACGGTGTGAAGAAACAAGTACTGCAAGTCTCCTACAAAACTGCTGCTGGGGATTTGATTTGATTTCATAGTTTTGGATCTGTTGTGAACTTATTTATATATGATTTACATTCTGATATGATATTATTTTGTTCATATTTTAAAATCCAAGAGCTTTCAGCCATGCTTGTAGCTGCTCTCACCAATTCCGGTGTGAAAAATCAAGTACCGCAGTTCTTCTTCAATTTTGCTGCTGGGGATTTGGTGTTAGTTTCCTCTTATGAGGTTGCTGATATTTTATTTTGTGATTCATTAGCTATTTCAAAATCTATATCAGATTATGGATCTCAAGCATTCGCTCTCCAGAGTCCCAGAGATTCTCTACCTTTGGTCACAAGCTCATCTCCTCACAGAACTAGTAAAGAGGAAGACATTCTGCATCCGCTTGGACACTTGCTCCTAAAAATTGGGGCTGATTTTACCACTCATGGTTTGATGTTCAAGGCTACAACATATCAGTTTCTTTAGTGTTCCACACATGGTTTGAATCCTCAAGAACCTTTGCTCTCTCTTCAAATGATTTCAGTTGCTCTACATGGGTCCAGTTTTCACCGTGCAACTGTTTATATTTTTGATTCAGTTGAGTGCATTGTTCTTCTTCCAAAGTGGAATATTCCTCCAGAAATATTCATTTAGTTTGGATTCAGAGGTTCACATGCACAGTCTCAGGATGCTGCTGCATAGAAGAACCAATTCTTGATTTACTGCTTAGTTTGAGGGGGGGTATTTTTCCCATGAGGTTTTCCCCGTTTCCTTGGTTATATTAAGCAATTACTTTATTGTACAGGGTGACCTATGGCCTTTGTTTCCAGGGCCCTAGAATTTTATGCATCTATGTTTTCTAACTCTTCCTGAGTATAGCTTAAGGGGGGGTGTTGGAGACATTTACCATCATACACACTCTTCAGTCAAATTGGCCTAGTTACACCTAATTGCACCTAATTGCTAACTGGTGGTTACAATCAGTTCAACCAGTCAGTTACAGTCAGTTAAGGTGCCTCCAGTCATTAAATATATTATTTTATGATTATTTAATGATTATTTATTATTATTTAATGATCTGGAGTCAACAAGGCACCTCCACCAACTTCTGATGGTCATTTCAGCTTCAGTTAACCTCATCGGGGTTCATTGGAGTCATGCAACACTAGCACTTGATGGTTGGATTGCTATGACATGTGTTTGATCTCCTTTAGTTGAGATTCAGTAATTTATTGCACTCCGACTTCAGTTAGGGTTTGGTGAGTCAATTAGGGTTTTGGTCAAGTGGTTAACTGAGTGAGATTGCATGGTTGAGAGTCAGTTAAGCTAGACTCACTCACTGAATTCGAATTGTCTCCTTAGGTATTCAAATTCTTCATGGATTTAAGCCATTGCTCAGCATGGGAATTGTAACCCTTTATTGTTTATAAAATATACAGAGAGGAAACCTATTATGGTTCAAGTTATTTTCCAATTCATGAGTATTTGTTAATTATTCTTTGATGATTTTGATTCCTAGTTCCTAGATCATGTGCAAGAATTAATAGTTAGGTCCAGTCATGCACAAAAAACTAACCCTGGGATGAGTCGCCCCTCTTTGGCCTTTTTGTGCGACTGAAGTTGCTCAAAAACCTTGAATAGGAGTGATGGGGTCGCTCATACTTGGTGAACAGGTGCGACCAGGTCGTTCTTGTCAGCTCAATATGAGCGACCTAGGTCGCGTATTTACCCTTGAAAAGTACGACTCAACCTTGCGAGCCATTTTAACTCAGCATAATCCCCAAGATGAGCAAAAAAAAAACCTAAACTAGTGAAAAAGTTAGGTTTGACAAGAGATCTTACCTGCAAGTCATAAATCGAAAAACTGCTGGTTGAAATGAAAGAAATCAGCATTTGAGCTCTGGGGTCTTCCACTCCAACTCAGCACTGAACAATAATAATGGCACATGTCATGTGGACCCCCCTATTTATAGGCCTCCATTGGGTCTAGTTTTCTGTCATGTGCCATAGAGTCATCCAGAGTCCATTTGAGACGTTGTTCGCACCACTGGGTTCAGTTTTCCATCCTTTGTCTTGTTACAAGACCCTCATCTCATGCTCTCATTATGATTTTCTGGGCCATTTCCAGGAAGTCACCCTAATTTTCTTGCCATCACGTGAATCTCCCATTATCTGTATTGGCATGTTCATGAGCCATTCACTCCATCCATACTGCGTAGTTGGACATATTTTACTGCCATCCATGGTCCCACATGGGGGCCCCATCAGTGTTTTTCATTTATTCCTCTCAGCCATGTTCATAACATAACATCTTTCCATATATTGAACACTCCCCCCTTACTTGATTGAACATTACAGAGTTTCTGTTAAGCTCTTTTTTGACTCCTAAAAGAATGAAAAGATTGTTGAGCACACTTTCTTACTTTCACACTCACTAAAGTATTTGAAAGGGCGTATATGTAGACTCATTTATCTCCTTTTTTCAGACTATGTAGAATATCATAAGAAAAGGACCACCTTGGCACACTCAAGCGATGAACATTTCCCTTTGTATCCTTTTATGCTTTCTCAAACATTGGGACCGTACTTTACGAAAATATCATTATGGGTTGTCTTTAAGCTCTTTTCCAACCCTCTCATCAAGAAAATATTGCCAAGCAAGCTTGGTTTCATTCATGCCTATAAAACTATTTGAATGACCTTCCAGTCAGCATAGGTTTAACCTTTTTCAGCCTGATTGGACTACCAATGGTAAAGAAGTCTTCCTTCCCCAAAGGTTGGGAGAGCTCTCTTTTGTACACTTTTATCCTTTTTCGGGGTCAAAAAAGAGACCACACTGGAGTCTTCTTCCTGTTTTCAGACTCTCTAAAAATGAAAACACCATCGATCACTTACTTTCTTGGGATCGCTAAAAATCCATGATATCGTGTCATAATGGTGTCTTTAGGCACCGCTAAATATTATATTACATTATGGCAAATATCCCCCATTGGGTTTCCTTTGTTTAGAGTATTCTGTGATGACTCTTCCTTGGATCCCGTGGATATCACTAGTCCAGTTACTTCCCTCAGTATTTCCCATTTGTAGTTATCTTCCTGGTATTACAACTATGATCCCTCTCCCATGAGTCAGTTTAATTTTCTACTAGTTCAGCCCCATCGTCATACTCTGAACAAAATAATTTTGAGTCCCCCGTAATCCCCTTCCCTTGTTCCCCCATTCAGTGTGTGAGTCTCTAGATTGGTCCACATCTTTGGTTATCCCCCTTGTGCTTCTAGTTAAGGACACATCATTTTCTTGATTAGTTTCAGGTTTCCCTCTGTCGATGACAACACATATATTAAAGAAGATAGACCCAGAGGTCCTTGTATCTTGGTTTCATCCACCTCATTGATGAGTTACTTGGACCACTTGAGAGGAGTCATTAGTGCCTCTCGGGATGGTTGTGTCTCACATGCTTGAATTTAGCTACATCATCGCACCATTGAGATTCATATAGGGCATTAGTTCATTCAGTATTTGGTTGAAGACCTCGGTTGTCACCTGACTCTAGCACGTTGGTGAGTCTATGATGGGACCCACATAGTTTCATGTCCCTTGTGATTTTTGGGCTGCGTTGGTGACAGTGTTTGGAATCCCTCAGTGTTATGCTTCCACGTATCTCCAGTACTTGATGTTGCATATTGTACCATAGAGATTCTGACTCTCAGTCATTGATTCCATACACATGTACACCTTCAGATTTAGCAGAGCATCAGTTGTGATGATATTGCATTCCATGAGAATGTCATTGTTCCTATGTATCAGTTATTCATATTAGCATTATATCCAACCTCCCATTAAGGCCCCTATTATGTATCATCATTTGTATATGTATTGATAATCTCCCATGCTTTTGAGCCTTGATCCCATTATTTATTCTTTTGACATTGTTATGAGCATGGGGATGCCTACCTTGTCCATAAACATGTCACACATCATATGTATCTCATCCATTTTTTAGGAACCATTAATAACAAACCAAAAGCCACTGTGGTTTGAATGAGGAAGATCCACTTCTACGTAGGTCTCTCTAGTCTCTCCACTATTCCCATGATCCTATTATTTCCGTCGGCCATACGATGAACTCCTTCCCTCACACATCAGGGGGGAATTTGTTAACACAAAAAAAATTCACTTATCTCTACATGGTCTAAACCATATACATACATCATATTCCTACCATATTTCCCTTACTTTTGACCTTCACAATTGTATTTCCACAAAAAATGGTCCAAAACATTATTATTTACTATGGATTACCCTCACTTTCTCCAAAAATGGGTCAAAAAACCTAAAAAGGGTTCTAAAACCCTAAAAAAGGAGCAAAAACTCTAAAAAAAAGTAAGGACCATAAAACCATAGGAAAATACCATGGGTCAGAAGATACCATGGGTAACCACATTGGGTCAAAAAATCCCTAGAACCATTCTATAAATACATTGTGAAGGGCTCTCCCAAAATACATTTTTTCTCATTTTTCATTTTGTGAGTACACTGGGACACCTTTGCTCTCAGGTATTCACACACCCTTTTGCCATCATCTTGTTGCCATACCATTCCCACATTGTAAGTCGAGGCATTCTTCGTACCTACCTTGAGACCATTGGAGAACCAGTTTGTGGAGAGGCAAACCACTTCCAAAGATGGCCACAGTGGCCCACTTTACAATAAAGGAGGTATACTTTTGTTTGTTTGTATTTATTTAGTTTAGACGTTGTGTATTAAAAAAATTTAAAAATATTTGCTTCGTGTTACTAATCTAGTTTGCTGTTTTATTTTTCCATGAACTCTTCCTTACCATCTCACTGATCTAAGGCTGGTTCTTTTGCACGTAACAGGGGCAAAATCCCTGTTACAAAGTCGACCCTGTTAGGGTAAGAGGTCATCCCCAGTAATGTAAAAGGTCAGTCACTTGAAGGGTATAAATAGGGAGGCGACCTCCCTCATTTATACACACCTCACACTCACTCACGTTTGCATGAGAGAGAGAGATAATGGAGGAGAGATAGATAGATGCTGGATATTTCTTATTAATGGGTTTGATAATATTATGACATAGCTTTTGTGACTGTACTATTATGAGGAAGTTTGCTGTGTTTTCTCCTTCATGGTTTCCCCGGTGAAAATATTTGTGTCTTGTGCATATGTTATATCTTATGCATCTTGATGTACTTGATATTATTTCAAACAAAGATCCTAACTAAGCTAATAAGATCTAGAAAAACTAACATGGGTTCAGAGCCTCTTTGAAAGAAGGCACTATGCAACAACATAAACTAGGGATTCCTAGTTCAAGGTGTTCTCTCCACAGATCATTAAGAAAAGAGGGCTAGGATAATTCACCTTAGTAGGGCACATCTTTTGGTGGAATTGGTGTCATATTTGAAGAAGTTTGAATTTTGACCCTGCCACTCGTGCTGAGAGAAACTAGGGCATCAAGTTTTAGAGGCTTCCCACCTCAGTCTTCAGAAAGGGACCCTGCTTAGTAACTCACCTCAAGGAGGCACATCTTTCTGTCCAAACATAGTTCCCAAACTCCAAGTTTGGAAAATTAGGGTTTCTCTAACAAACCCTAGGTCAGCCAACTCTGGAACTAGGCCAGACACCTCAAATTGGTAAGATCTAAATCTTTGTTATTTCCATTTGAGGTTATCATTTGAAAATATGACTCACCATACTTAGCTTGAGGAAAAGCTTGGACGGGATGATAAATTTCGGGCATGGAAGTACATAATCTCTCTGATCCTTGAAGAAAATGATTTGGATCGGTACATCACTAAAGAAGTTCCAGAACTAGAGGGATATGAGGCTAAGGCTCATATTATATTAAGGATCAACTCATACCCCATGTGTCTTCATTCAAGACACCGAAGGAATTTTATGATACTTTGAAAAAGATGTTTGAAGGAAAGAACATCAACAAGAAGATGACTTTGAGGAACCAGTTGAAGAATGTGAAGATACAGAACTCCGAGACTATACTATCTTACTTCATAATGGTTTATAAAATTTAAGAACAACTTGAAGCAGTTTAAGAGAATGTCGAAGAAGGATAAATTGTAATGACTATCTTGAATGGTTTCCGTAGATCATGCGACTCATTCTTTCAAGGAATCTGTGTAAGAAGGAGGCTAATATCTTTCAGAAGACTCTGATAAAAATGTGCACAAGAAGAAGCTTGACTCATTCCAAGAGAAGAGAAGACGGGAGGAACTGAAGATCAAGATCTCACAGTTCACACCAGGAAGAACTACAAGAAGAAGGAGAAATTTCATAATAACAAGAAGAAGGAAAAGAAACAAAAGAATACCAAGAGATATCCTTCCAATGTTTGATACTATACTTGTGATGAAAAGGGACATTTTGAAAGAGACTCTCCCATCAGGAAAAATAGACACCATGCTCATATTGCGGAGGACAATTAACCAATAAAAAAATATTCACAAGAGATAAGGATGATTCAAATGAAGAGTATGTGCTAATATCAACACTTACTGGAACTATCTCACATGGAAGCAATGATTGGCTTGTTGATAGTGGATCTTCTAAACACATGACATGATATAAGGAATCATTCATTAATGTTTCTGAAAATGATTCACCTCACAACGTGAAACTTAGGGATGATTACCAATACCCCATAAAAGGGAGTGGAAAATATTCGATCAAGCTAGACTCCGTGAAATCTTTAAAGATGAAGGATGTGTTATATTTCCAGGTTTGAAGAAGAATATTCTCTCCATCTATGCACTATATGCAAAGGGAATGGGAGTTTCATTTTTCAATGGCCAAGTTTTGATGTGGCATAGAGGCAAGGAAATAGATGATGCAACAGTGATTGGATAAGAATACGTAGGATTTTACAAGCTAAAGGGACAACCTAAACAAGCACTAGTTCATGAATCGATTGAACCAAGTGAACTGTGGCACATAAGGCTTGCACATGTGCACTACAGAGCACTACCGATGGCAAGCAAAGCAGTCTATGGGCTGCCAAAGATCTAGGAAAAGCATGCAGACATTATTATTCTTGCACATTGATCTAGGAACAAAGCATCAATCTCATCAAAGAATAATCAACAAATAACTCATGAAATGGTGTTAATTGGAACCAGAATGGTTTCCTCTCTGTATATTTAGTAAACGATGAATGGTTACAATACCAATGTCAAGCAATAGCATGAATCAATGAGAAATTCTAATACCTAAGGAGGCAATTTGAAATCATGACTGAGTCTGGCTTAACTGACTCTAAACCATAGGTTCACACTAAATTAACCACTTGACCAAAACCCTAATTAACTCACCATACCCTAACTGAATTCAGAGCGCAATAAATGATTGAATCTCAAGTGAAGGAGATCAAACACATGTCATAGCAAGCCAACCATCAAGTGCTAGTACTCCATGACTTCAATGAACCCCGATGAGGTTAACTGAAGCTGGACTAATCATCAGAAGTTGGTGGAGGTGCCCCTATTGACTCCATATCATTAAATAATATTAAATAATCATTAAATAATATATTTAATGAGAGGAGGCACCTTAAATGACTGGTTGAACTGATCGTAACCACCGGTTAGCAATTAGGTGCATTAATATCACTCAGATCACCCCACGAGTGCTCTAGTTAGCCTCCTTGACTGTAGGAGAAGGATAAGTTAGCCTCCTTGAATGTAGGTAGGTGTGGGTGTGACTGGAAGATGTCAATTAATGCTCCATTGATGTCAATTAATGTCAATTATACTTAGGATAGTGGTTTAACTAGGCCAGTTTGACCAAAAAGAGTGTGTATGGTGGTAAATGTCTCCAACACCCCCCCTTAAGCTATACTCAGGAAGAGTTAGAAAACATAGATGCATAAAAATTCTAGGGCCCAAAAAACAAAGGCCATAGGTCACCCTATACAATAAAGTAACTGCTTAATATAACCAAGGAAACGGGGAAAACCTCATGGGAAAAATACCCCCCTCAAACTAAGCAGTAAATCAAGAATTGGTTCTTCTATGCAACATCATCCTGAGACTGTGCATGTGAACCTCTGAATCCAAACTAAATGAATATTTCTAGATGAATCTTCCACTTTTGAAGAAGAACAATGCACTCAACTGAATCAGAAATATAAACAGCCGTACGATGAAAACTGGACCCATGTAGACTAGCTGAAATCATTTGAAGAGAGAGCAAAGTTTCTTGAGGATTAGAACCATGTGTGGAACACTCAAGAAACTGATATTTTGCAGCCTTGAAAAGAAAACCACGAGTGGTAAAATCAGCCCCAAATCTTAGGAGAAAGTGTCCAAGCGAATGCAGAATGTCTTCTTCTTTACTAGTTTTGTGAGGAGATGAGCATGTGACCAAAGGTAGAGAAGCCCTGGGACTATGGAGAGAGAATGCTTGAGCTCCATAATCTGATATAGCTTCAGAAATAGATAATGATTCACAAAATAAAATATCAGAAACCTCATAAGAGGAAACTAACACCAAATCCCCAGCAGCAAAATTGAAGAAGAACTGCGGTACTTGATTTTTCACACCGGAATTGGTGAGAGAAGCTACAAGCATGGCTAAAAGCACTTGGATTTTAAAATATAAACAAAATAATATCAGATCAGAATGTAAATCAGATCTAAATAAGTTCATAACAGATCCAAAACTATGAAATGAAATCAAATCCCCAGCAACAGTTGTTGGAATATAATCCGTCAGGATTATACGTTATTGTAAATATTAGGAATATGAAGAGACTCTCGGATGTGTGATCCCAAGAGTCATCTTATATGTATAAATAAAGGCACTCTATGGAGAAATAATAAGAATTCGGGAGTTATTTTACCTAACAGTGGTATCAGAGCGATTCATAACTCCTGCATGTACAGTTTGCATTTTGCTGCTATCTGCACCCTGGGATTTCCTCAGTCTGCAGATTGCATGCATTGGTGCATGGACTGGCTGCTCTATCGTTCATGAGTAATGCGATAGTATCTCTCTGAGCTGAATGAGTCACCCTCCTCCTATTGCATATTGTTGTTAAGGGTTTTCCATTGTGGAGACTATCATGACCTAGTCTGCTCGAAGGTCGAGTTTCTTCTAATTCGAATTGATAGCTCATTACATTGGGTACTGTAGCTGCTTGCCACTGTTGAGAACGACCTCAACAACACAACTAGTGAATCATTGCAGAAACGTGGTTGATTAAAGGTGAGATCGTTTATTGCTGATCGGTTTTACATACAGAGATTGTCATTGTATTGCTCAGTTGCATATTGGCAATAATCATGAAGATTAGTATCTTGAAGATTGATTGCTCGTGAAAAGAGATATAGTCTTTCCTAGAGAGTTGTGGCCAGCTCCTGGACTTGGTGTCCTCTATGATTGGAAATTTACCATAGCGATGCGTGCAACGTAGGTATCGCAAGGAGGAAGTAGAAAAATACTAAATTTAAGCTCCAGCTCGTGTTGGTTTGGTTGCTCCAGTTGATGTGGTTTGTATCCATCTCAAATATCTTTTTTGTAAAAGGACAATTTAATTTTTTGAATACTGATATATGATGGCCTCTTGCTACGAGTGAATTGCTGCGAGGTGGAGATTTCATTGTGGGATGCGTTGGAGGTTCCCGAAAGACTATTGATACGTATTGCTAAAGACTAACTACATATCCATTTTGTGTTGGATTGTTGTATGGACTGCATCTTCCTATTTTGTTGTGACTGTCTTGAGACTGTGTGGTCACCACCTACGTACTAGTGTGACCTTGATCATTTTACATCAATCCAAGAGAAAGAAATTGTGTAGGGCTACGAATTTTTGCATTAAGAAGTGGAAACCCTAATTTTCTGTGGTGCGTCCTATCTATGGTGGAAACCCTAATTTTATGTAGCTTATGTTGGTAAAGACTACACCATGGATGGTGTTTTCTCTTGTCTGCAGTGAACTATTCATGCTGATAAACTGCGACCATTCTGTGAAGATCATGTAAGCTCGTGGAGTATCATGCCTACGACCTGCTCCTGTGGAGTATCATGAAGTTGGAGAGTGCTGCGATTTCTTTGCTGTGTATTTGCTGAGCTTGTGACTGCATTGGTTGAAGCTATCATGCTGCTGCGAGTCCAGTGAAGACTCAGTGCATGGAGGTAAAATATTGACACTCTAATTATTTCTAACTGTTGGAATGCACAAAACCTAATTTGTGACCTAATTTTTTATGTTGGAGATTGAGTGGGAATTCTGCAAATATTTTCCATGTGTATGAAGTATGTGTGATGCGGCTTGTTGTCTAAGTTATGATTGAGGTGTATTTGACTTGACAATAGCAGAGACATTGACATTGTTGTAAAGCTTGAGGAAGGTGGTAGAGACTTAGACCTGCACCTTTACTCTTTCTTCTTTTTCTCCTATTGTTTTAGTTGCAAGATTCATCACAAAAGATGCAATCTATAGCATCTGTAGTTGGTACCACTCTCTCTGGCAAAGAAACTTATCCAGAATGGTGGAGGAAGAAGAGAGGCAGAGGAAGAAGAAAATTTAGAGGCAGAGGAGGCAGAAACAACTCCAACCAAAGATCATATTTGAAGTGCAAGCATTGTGGAAAGATTGGAAACACAGCAGATCAGTGTTGGGCTTCGTGGGACTCCATCAAAGACAGACATAAACAGAAGAAAGATGACAATAAAAACCAAGATGGTAGTAAATCTTCAGATTCTGCTGATTGTATTGTTGCACATTGTAATCTTGGTACTAATGAAATGACTTCACTTTCATCTTACACAGATTGTTGGCTACTTGATACTGGTGCAACATCACACATGACTTTTAGAAAAGATTGTTTTGAAGAACTTAATGAAACAATAAATGGCATAGTTTACTTTACAGATAAGTCAAGTCTTAAACCAAAGGGAATGGGCACCATTCGGCTGAAGATGCCTGGATTCCCTGATTTCATGTTGAAGAATGTTCTGTATCTTTCAGAGTTGCAGAGAATCCTGCTGTCCTTGGTGCAGATTCGATAGCAAGGCCATTCCATCCACATGTTTGATGGAATCGTAGAAATAAGAAAGTCATCTGACAACCAAGTCATCATGACTGGATACGAAGATGGGAAGCTACTGAAGCTAAAGGATTCATCTGCAAGGGTTCAGAACTATGCCTACCTCTCTCAGCATGGAGAAGGTAATTTGTCATCAAGTTTATTGTGGCATGCAAGATTTGGTCATCTGAATTATAACAATCTTCGTTTGTTGAGAAAGAATGGTGTATTTGGTTTGCCCACCATTCCCAAAGAGAAGAGAAAATGTGATGCATGTATATTAGGGAAAGACAGTAAGCTACCATTCCATGAATCTAATTTCAGAGCAAGTAGGAAATTAGAATTAGTGCATTCTGATTTATGTGGCCCAATGCCAACTCCTTCTGCCAATGGGAATAAGTATTTTATGACCTTTGTTGATGACTACTCAAGAATGTGCTGGATTTACTCATTAAAGACAAAATCAAAAGCATTTCAAACATTCAAGGACTTTCATGCATTGATAGAAAAACAAGCACAATCTAAAATTGGTACACTTCATACTGACAATGGGAAAGAATACACTTCAAATGCTTTTGAAGATTATCTTCGCCAACATGGAATTGCACATCAGACTACATTTCCCTACAATCCTCAACAAAATGGTGTAGCAAAAAGAATGAACAGAACCATAATGAATATGGTACGCTCGATGATGTTTTTTAAGAATGTAAAACTAATGTTTTGGGGTGATGCAGTGAAATGTGCAGCCTATTTGAGAAACATAAGTCCATCAAATGCTCTTGATAACAAGACTCCACATGAAATGTGGTTTGTCCATCTCCCTTCAGTCAGGCATCTCAAAGTTTTTGGTTCCACTTGTTATTCCTTGATTCCAAAGGAGCAAAGAAACAAGCTTGGTGCTCAAAGCAGAAAATGCATTTTTCTGGGGTACGAAGAAAACTCCAAGGCATATCGTCTGTATGATGAGGTAAACAAGAAGTTTGTTATTTCCAGAGATGTAATTTTTCTTGAGACTAATAAAAATGACCAGTCCATTGAGAGACAGCTTGCTCGTTTGGAAAAATATCCTCATCCAAAGAAATATTCTGAAAATGAATATGAAATTCCAAACCTTGAAGGGGGGATTCCTATTCTGGAACAACCTTTGGAATTTTCATATGAAGCACCAACTCCCCTGCATGAAGAAGTTCCTGCTACTTCACCTAAACAAGAGATTCAACTGGATGATGTGATTGAGAGACTTGGAAGACTCAACCTTGAAGGAAATGAAGCACCACCAGCTGATCAACCAGGACCATCATGGAAGATTCCTAAATGGGCCACAAAGACACTTGAAAGTGTCCATCTGGATGAAGTTGGAAAGACAGGAATGAGAAGTTCAAAAATACATGAAGATGGAGGAGAAGCAGATAATTCAGGTGATGACATGGATGTATCATTTGATTGTGAATTTAATTTATCTGCTAAATTTGAACCAACTTCCTTTGAAGAAGCTTCTACTCGAGTTGAGTGGAAAGAAGCTATGTAGAATGAGTATGATGCACTCATGAAGAATGGAACTTGGAAGCTGGTTGACCCTCCAGTTGGAACCAAACCAATTAG
>LPNX010596059.1:147189-194166 GCA_001517045.1 Pseudotsuga menziesii | reverse complement strand
AATGACAGATATGGGTCATCTCCACTATTACTTAGGAATTGAAGTCACTCAACATCCTAAGTACATATTCCTATCTCAGAAAAAATATGTTGGAGAACTAATAGACAAATTTTGCATGATAGAATGCAACCCTATCTCTACTCCAATGGAACAGAAAATGAAGCTCACATCAAGCGAAGGAAAAGAATTTGAGGATGCGACCAAGTATCAACAACTTGTAGGAAGACTTATCTACCTTACAACAACTAGACCAGATATTTCTTATGTTGTTGGCATACTTTCAAGGTTCATGCATAAACCTTGTGAAGGACACTGGTCAGCTACAAAAAGAGTTCTAAGATACTTGAAGGGGAATCAAGACGTTGGACTCAAGTACTCTAAGGTGGATGACTTCAAACTTATTGGGTACTCAGATTCAGATTTTGATGGCGATAAGGAGACAGGAGTATCAACTTCTGGATACACTATGAGTCTTGGATCAGTAGCTGTCTCATGGATATTACGCAAACAGTCAGTTTCGGCAGATTCAATAACAGAAGCAGAATATGTGGTTGCAGCTGAAGCAACGAAAGAAATAGTATGGCTCAGGAAGATACTTGAAGATTTGCAAGAAAAGGAAGAGAACTCCACTCCATTATTGATCGACAATACTTCTGCAATCAAGCTGGCTAAGAATCCTAGATTCCATGATCGAACCAAACACATCAACACAAAGTATCATTTGATTCGACATCATGTAGAGGCCAAGACAGTCCATCTTCGACATTGTTCCAGAAATGATCAAGTTGCAGACATCTTCACCAAAGCGCTTGGATGAGAAAAGTTTGAAAGATTCAGAAACATGCTCGGACTTACTAACACCCCTTCGGATTAAGGGGGGGATTGTTGGAATATAATCCATCAGGATTATACGTTATTGCAAATATTAGGAATATGAAGAGACTCTCAGATGTGTGATCCCAAGAGTCATCTTATATGTATAAATAAAGGCACTCTATGGAGAAATAATAAGAATTCGGGAGTTATTTTACCTAACAGCAGTTTTGTAGGAGACTTGCGGTACTTGTTTCTTCACACCGTTGATGAGAACAGCTACAAGCAGTACTGAAGGTTTATGAACTTGAAATTTTGAACCAAGAAATATCAGATGAGATCCAAATAAGATCATATCAGATCCAATAAGGTTCATATCAGATCCAAAATTATGGTTAACCGAGACGTTGAATGCACAGTTGTCTTTTTCTTTAAAATTCTGAATTTTGGTGCATGCAATCCTACAGGATTTTGCTGGAAGATCTAGATCATGGGGAGAGAATGTGTCACTCTTATAATCTGATATTTATTCCAAAATATCTAAGTTTTTACATATTTGCACACCAGAAGCAACATTAGAGAGAGAAAAATCAAATTTCTCTTCACTTTTGGAAGCAATTACTGGTAAATTTTGCATAGAATTCAAAGGAAAATCACTGGTGAATGTTTTCATGGAAGTGCAGTAGTATTTTTATTCAATATCAGAGATTTGAATATCTTCTTCTATTTTAGAAATATGATGAGATGAGATATCAGATATCTCATGAACTTCCGGAGCATCAAGAGAAGGAGTCACTGCATGGAGACTTTCTTCAATTCGAATTGAATGTGTAGAAGATTCTGCTTCATCTTCATCTTGGACAACTTCATCAGAGAGAGTAGAGGCTGAGAATTTTGAGTAAAGAACTCTTGTGGTGTTGGATGTGATCTCCAAAGTGCTATTATGATGCTCATTGTGCTTGCCAAAGGTTCTGTCCAATTTTGTCCAGACTTCCTTTGGGTATTTAGCAGAACCAATAAGGTAGAGCAAGCGAGGAGAAAGGGCCAGACATATTGCTCCAAAAGATCTATCACCGTCATTTAGCCAGTCATTATCATTCTCATAAGACTCTTTTCCAAGTCCAATAGACACCTCATAGAGACCTTGTCTCTTCAGAGATGCAATCATCTTCAACTTCCATTCTGAATAGCTTGTGAATGGGGTGAGAAGAGGGATTGATGAGTCCATTCAAAGTTGTACCTGTTAAAACCTGCAAATCAAAACAAAAAGGGCACCGTAAGGTCGGAGAGCCTGCACATTTTAGGCTTTCATCACACCTAGCATAGTCAATCAAGAAATCTTGATCAATAAGTTCTTTACTTGGGATACTAAGTGGTAAGCCTTGGCTTCTGGTGCAGTGCTAGATTTTTGAGCTATTGCTCACTTTTCATGGAGAAATATGTCAAAAAGCTTGTTTTTGAGAGATATATCTTCGTCCTGCTGTAATCTCTAATACCGTATTATTCTTGCACATTGATCTAGGAACAAATCATCAATCTCATCAAAGAATAATCAACAAATAACTCATGAAATGGTGTTAATCGGAACCATAATGGTTTCCTCTCTGTATATTAATAAACAATGAATGGTTACAATACCAACGTCAAGAAATAGCATGAATCAATGAGAAATTTGAATACCTAAGGAGGCAATTCAAAATGATGAGTGAGTCTGGCTTAACTGACTCTAAACCATAGGTTCACACTCAGTTAACCACTTGACCAAAACCCTAATTGACTCACCAAACCCTAACTGAAGTCGGAGTGCAATAAATGATTGAATCTCAACTGAAGGAGATCAAACAAATGTCATAGGAAGACAACCATCAAGTGCTAGTGCTCCATGACTTCAATGAACCCCGATGAGGTTAACTGAATTTGAATTGATCATCAAAAGTTGGTGGAGGTGCCCCTGTTGACTCCAAATCATTAAATAATATTAAATAATCATTAAATAATATATTTAATGAGAGGAGGCACCTTAACTGACTGGTTGAACTGATTGTAACCACTAGTTAGCAATTAGGTGCATTAATATCACTCAGATCACCCCCGGAGTGCTCCAGTTAGCCTCCTTGACTATAGGTAGGCGTGGGTGTGACTGGATGATGTCAATTAATGCTCCACTGATGTTAATTAATGTCAATTATACTTAGGATAGTGGTTTAACTAGGCCAATTTGACCAAAAAGAGTGTGTATGGTGGTAAATGTCTCCAATAGACATTTGCTAAGGATTTGCGCAAAGAAAGAATGGGAAGAAGAAATTTCCCAACAGTGAGATAAAGGCTAAAGGAATATTGGAGATAGTAGACTCAGATGTTGTGGACCCATGTCTTCTAGCTCGTTAAGTGGATATGCGTACTATGTTTATTTTATATATGATTTCTCATGTACAATCTGGATATATTTCTTGAAAGGAAAACATGAAGTTTTTAGTAAGTTCAAGGAATATAAATCCTTGGTCAAGAACCAAAATGATAGGAATATCAAGACTCTACATTCAAATAATGGCGAAGAATTCACCTCAGAAGAATTCAAGGAACTCTACAAAGAATCTGGGATTAAGAGGGAGTTGAGCATTGTAATAACCCGGTTTTGACCCCAAGGGGGACGAGAATGTGTGCCTTCCTTTTGACCCCGTGGTATTGAATTATACATGATGTATATATTATAGAGATCATGGCATGGAGCTCAAGGCCAAGGACTTGTCATTGATCTGGTGTTTTGTATAGGTGATCAGGGTTGATTCCTATGGTGATAGTGCTAAGTCAACCACAACATATTTTGAGTATCATGTAAATATACGATTAATAAAATACCACAACTAGCTATGGGACTGCAACGTGAAAGAGATGGGGGCATGATCCCATAAGGGATAGGGTGGGGATTTAGTCAAACTCCCCGAGCCAATAGGGTGTGACCAAATGTTAATAGGGAAACCCATGAACCCTCATCTACATTTTTGTCCTCTATCCTTAGTCATCAATTTCTTCTAGAAGTTAGTTTAGGCAGTTAATTCCTTGGGTAGATAAAGGAATGGTAGGCTGATTGCTTGTCTGAGCGAGCCTGCATGTCTGTAGCCTAGGAAACCGCAATCTTGATTTTGACGCAAGGAAGCACGTGATGCATTCTAGTTCATCTTTCCTCAGTCGAGGGAAATTTTTTGTGGTTGGGGGGAAGCATTGTTATTAATCATCTATCGTCCCATAAAATTATATCGGTCTAATAAGTTTTTGTCCATGCACCTTGTTGTTGGTTCACTACCTTGAGTGGAAAAAGGAGAGTTTTGTTGGCCTTGCTAAGTGATTGGGTAGTGGATATCTCTCAATTTTATGAGAGTTTGACCCTCTACAGTTTCCTGAATTCCATGGAGACATGCAATGTGGTGGTTCGACCATCCTAAGTTGTGTACATGTGGTTCCATGGTGTTTGTCTGTGCAACATTGTGGTGTGAGACCCTGTTTTTTCTGTGATACAGAGTGACACATGGGTGGCTGTGTTTTCCTTGTGGATTGATATGATGTGCATCCCTATTTAGTTCTGAAATATTTAGGAGTGGAAGAGGCCCATAATTGGCTGATATCCCTAGTGAATAGAGGAACTTCATGGACATATTAAGAGGGGTTGGCAATTCCTTTAATGCACACCTTGGGAAGCACTGGAAGGGAAGGTATGGACTGAGGGAACTATGTAGCAGTGAAGGGAATACTTATTTGTGTTGGGTGTGTAGGTATTGTGAAGTACTAAGCTAGGTATATTTGGTGTAGCTGCCCATAGCTCTGTGATTGAGTTCACTAGCTAGAAATTCTACCTTTCCATTTCCCAGGTATCCTGAGAAACCCAATTATTGGTTGGTTTGGCTGAGATGTGTTGTGCATTTGACCTGTGAGTGAATCATTTCCTTGATAGCCCGTGGAACCCAATTGTATATTGGCTTGGCTGTGTCTTGTTGTGAACTGTGTACATTTTGTGAAACCCAATTGTAGGTTGGATTGACCGTGTTAATGTGTGTTGGCTTGTTTTCTTGTATCCTGTTAAATCTAGTTGTGTATTGGCTTAGCTGGGAAGTCCGAGAAACCCATATGTAGGCTTGAATGAGTGTTATGAGTTCTATCTAGGTGTAAGCCTGTTGTTCCCTTGTTACTTGTGGAAAGCATGCTTAGCTCGGGGGTGGCAGTGTGTTGAGATATTAATGAGCACACTGGCCTATGGTTGGGTTGAACGCTACAGCGACATAGCTAGCTGTGAGACAACTAAAGCATCAAGATAAGTATCTTTGTTACTCTTGTTTATGCAATGTATTTTCTTATGAATTGTTATGTTCAAGATGAATGCTTATTGATGAATTAAGTAGAAGTTTGCTTGTGAATATTTCCCATATTTTACTTCTGTTATGCCTTGTATGTTTCATGCATTTTTTCCTAAGTCCATGAAGGTTGGAAGCCTGATTACAGAGTCAGAATGCCTCTAGTTTAGCATTTCCACCCCTTGAAATCTGTCTAGGAAAGGCAGAAGGTAGAAACCAAAAAGAGCGGTTGAACAAGGAAGAATGTGGGTTTTTCGCACCCCGAGATTCACTTGCGGGAGGCTGAGGGCAGGAGCAGAAAGATGCAGAAAGAGTTCTAAGGCAATGTTAACCTTCCAATTTCCAAAGTCTAAGGTTGGAAAGTGGAAGGATAAAGTACAAGAAAGGATAAGGTCAAAAGCTAAGTTTTCTGATTCATGAGTTCTGCATTGGAGGGTGGAAAGGTGGAAGGTGGAAGAATTGTTACTTATTCTCGACACACGTTAGATTTCCGACTCCCGACTTTCAAGTTCAGAAAGGAGGAAGGATGAAGTGAGGGAGGTGGAAGTAGGAACTATGGTTGAAGGACTTCGACGTGTTTTGGGCTCCAACTTTCGAGTTCCACAAGGCAGAAGTTAGAAGTGCGGAGGGAAGAGTGTGGAAAGAACAGGTCCAGTGCGGAAATGAAATTTTTGGTTACAGAAGGGATTTGTCAAGGGAAGAACAACTATTATGATGGCTCCTAATCTTGAAAAATAAGGCTTAAGTGTGTGTTAACGTCCATGCCTTGTATTTCAAAGGAGAACAAGGGTTATTGAAGTAAAAATGTTAAATTATCCACATTATGGGGTATGGGGACGTTACAAAGTGGTATCAAAGCTATTGGTTGCAGCATTGGGCCCGGATGGACTAGGTGACAGTAAGTAAATGGTTTCTACTTCTGAAGTTGTATGCAACTAGCAAATGATGTTGTTAACACATTTTGCAGAGTCATAGTGTAGATTGAAAAGTGGGTTGTTGGGACAACCATGAGAACCTACGGCATGAATGATGCACATAATCCCTATGAGCACGAGGAAGATGCTATGGGATAAAATGTCTGAGTTGGAAATGCTGATAGAGAGTCCAACAAAAGGATATTTCAAGATACTACACCATATTTTGCAGTCACCATGAGAATACCAAGGGTGGGGATGCAAAGTTATATAGAATATAACGAAAGGTTGGTTAAAGCTCTAGAAGAGAAGAATCACCTGAATGCAACCATGTTGTAGAGTTTGACAGATATTCAAAGAAAGATGAACTATGGGCATAGGGAAGCAAATCTATAAGGGATTAAGAGTAGTGCTAGAAGAAGGAAAAGGTCTTCTAGTGGATTGTCTGACTCTAAAGGATCCACTTGGGGATCAAGCTATTCTTCTCATCGGGATAATAAAAAGAGGCGCTACCAAAACTTTTCATGTGATGAATTCAAGAAGGCTAAGCCTCCTACCTTTGATGGTGAGGTAAATAATGGTCAAGAAGCTGAAGCTTGGCTTCTTGGAATGAGAAAATATTTCTAAGTCCAAGACTACTCTAGAAATATGAAGGCCATGGTAGCCATCTTCAATTTAACAGGAAGAGCATCAATATGGTGGGAGAAATTTAGGAATTAAAGAAGATCCATGAGAAGAATATTGTGTGGAAATAGTTCCAAAGGTTTTTTAGGAAGAAGCACCTCTTTGATAGGTACTATGATGGTATGATTAAAGAATTCCATGAGCTGAGATTGGGGTAGCTGACCATGGAGGAGTATGCAAATAAATTCTTGGAGTTGTTAAGGTATGTTAGGTACATCAAGGACTAGAAAGTAAAAATCCATTGTTTTTTGAGTGGGTTTCCCCAGTCTTACAAAGACAAGATCGATTTTCATGAGCCTAGAACTCTGGAAGAGGCTATCAGGAAAGCTAAGTATTATTATGACCAAAACAAAGGAAAACATGACTACCATAAGACATGGAAGGAAAAAAAGAATGAAAAGTTTGACCAAAGGAAGAAAGGGTTCAAAGCATCTAACTTTTGAAATCAGCAGCGACAACCATCAAAAGCTATGAACTATCCAGTTGGAGTGATAGAACATAGGCCAAGAGATCCTAAGGATCCAAAATAGCCACTCCAATGTTGGAAATGTGGAGCACCCGACCTGCGTAGGAACTGTCTGCATCAGAATGGGAATGCAAGGAAAGTTTAGAACATCCAAGAATTAGAAACTATGGGTAAGGTAGCAAGGACTGCCCCTAGGGTTTATGCAGTAGTGGAGGCTCATTAGGCAGATCACTTGTCAACGGTGACTGAAGTTGTAGGTAAGATTGTTGAGCAATATGTTTCTATTTTTATTGACCCTAGATATACTCATAGTTATACTAATCCTAGATTAGTTGAGATTTGTTCTTTTAAGAAGTCAAAGCATAGAAAACCATGGCTAGTTCAACTAGCCACTGGGGCTAAGAGAAAAGTCAATGAAGTGGTAGAGAAATGTCCATTGGTAATGGATGGTTTAGTCACTTGTGTGGACTTGAATGTATTACCAGTTGGTTCCTATGACATTCTGATTAGAATGTATTGGTGGGAAGCTCATAGAGTAAATATTGATTGTTACAACAAGAATTTTGAGTGCTTGGATGAAGAAGGAAACTCAAGAGTTGTAAGAGGCATTCCTAAAGTGATCTCTGTTAGGAATATTTCAGCAATACAACTAAAGAAGCTTTGTAGGAAAGGTTGTTAGTTGTATGCAACCCATGTTTTGGTGGCAACAGAGAATGAAGCTCCTAGGTTGGAGGAATTTTATGTGTTGCAGGAATTTCGGGATGTTTTTACTGATGAGATTCCAAGAATTCCTCCAAAGAGGGACATTGATTTCACAATTGAACTTGTTCCAAGAGCAACACCGATGTCTAAGACACCCTACAGGATGAGCACACCATAAATTCTATAGCCAAAGATACAGGTCCAAGAGTTGTTGGAAAAGAAGCATATCATGTCGAGTGTGTCTCAATGGGGAGCACCAGTTCTGTTTGTAAAGAAGAAAGATGGTACCCTCAGGTTGTGAATTGATTACAGATAATTAAACAAGTTCAATGTAAAGAATAAATATCCTTTGCCTAGGATTGATGACCTCTTTGATCAAATGAGGGGAGAAAAGGCATTTTCCAAGATTGACTTCAGGTGTGGGTACCATCAGGTAAGAATCATGGATGAAGATGTTCATAAGACAACCTTCATAACAAGGTATGGACACTATGAGTTTGTAGTGGTACCATTTGGTCTCACAAATGCACCATCTACATTCATGTGTCTTATGAACAATATCTTTAGTAGGTATTTGGACATGTTTGTTCTTGTTTTCCTTGATGACATTCTTGTTTATTCTAATAATGAGGAAGAACATGAAGAACATCTGAGATTGACTTTGAAATTGTTAAGGGAGCATAAGTTGTATGCCAAGTTGAGCAAGTGTGACTTTTATAAAGATAAAATTCACTACTTGGGTCACATTATCTTAGAGGAGGGTGTATCTGTAGACCCTGAAAAGATCGAGGCCATTATGAATTGGCCAACTCCAAGGAATGTGACAGATGTAAGGTATTTTATGGGACTTGATGGATACTATAGGAGATTCATTGAAGGATTCTCCAAGGTTGCACATTCAATCAATTCTTTGCAAAAGAAGGGAATTAAATTTGAATGGACACCAAGGTGTGAAGAAAGCTTCCAACAGTCGAAGAATCTTCTCACAAGTGCACGACTCTTGAAGATTGCAGACCCAGAAAAGGACTTTGTGGTGTGTACTGATGCATGCGGTCAAGGACTTGGAGGAGTTCTTATGCAAGATAACCACGTGGTATGTTATGAGTCCAGAAAGTTGAAGGATCATGAGAAGAAATATGCCACTCATGATCTAGAACTTGCAACCATAGTACATGCTCTCAAGCTGTGGAGGCATTACTTAATGGGCAGAAAATTTGAGTTAAGGACATACCATTGTGGTTTGAAATATTTGTTTGATCATCCTACTTTAAACGCTAGGAAAGGTATATGGCTACAATTTTTATGTGAGTTTGATTTTGAGATCCAACACATTGTTGGCACTGGGATTTGAGTCCCCAAGGTCGAGCGAGGGGAGGCCACTCCCAGGAAATAATAGAACCGATTTAGACTACACCTTCGGCCCTGCGCAGTTAGAGAGGGATCTCTCGTTTGTCACCGATGTCTACTCCACATAAGATTTTCAATCTTGTGTGTCACCAAATTCTACTCTGCATAGGATTTTCAATCAGCATAATCAGGGGGCTAGGATCCTGAATGGGGTAAAGTATGTTAAGGAAAGGTGCATGGTGGGATTATCGGGGGCAAGGGACCATGGGAAAATGGAGTCAAAACCTGCATAAGAAATGATTACAAAGGGAAAGAATGACATGGGGTTGCGAACAAAGGCAAGATAGCCACCGATATCCCAATCAGAAGATATTTAGTGGGCGATTAGAGGACAAGAAGGGACAGTCCATCGCATGGAGCACTAGCAAGATGAATTCCATGCAACTTTAGAAGAACCATTGATAAATGCCTGGAACAACAGCAGGAGCATAGTGAGTATGAATTCCTAACCGTTATACACTAAGTTGCAGACATGAAAGCAATCAACGAATTGGAATGGAACCAAAAAATAAATTTACATGTAAAGGAAAATACATATTGGGAAAAACAATGACACATGAATCTTTGCCATGAGAAACAGTTCTTTCACTGCAATTTATTCATATACAGGTATCAATTTTTACAAATGGGGAGCCTCAACCCAAGAATGTTTCCCAATCCAATTCACTAACTCCTTTCTCCCTCTATCGGGAGTGTTTTTATACAATCCTATTGCTGAGACTATTGAATTAAAAGCTATTACAAGTCACCATCAGGTGTTAACAGTGCAAGGAGTAGACTATCGCCACGTTTACAAAATATAAACAGACATTATGGCGCTAGTGGCCGCATTCGTCCCGGGTAACAGTTCGACATGCTCGACCACCACGACGGATGATGAGTATGATGCATCTTCCTAGGCTTTGAGGTGTGTGCTTCCATCATGTTCAAATGCATCTTTTCACATGGGCACACACTGGAGAGGTAGTCGAAATCCTTCCCCAATCTAGTCACATTCGCCACTTCATTCCTCGCCTGGTAACACTGTTATACGTGGGCTTTGGAAGAAGTGCCGCATTGCTTTTGGTTGAGATGAACCTGTGGGGTGGCTTGTCATTGTTGTACTTCTCACTGTTGGGGCTCCGACCTTAAGGATCCTTAATTTTGGCAACTCTGCGGTTTTGGTGCGAAGCTTGTAAGCGGAGTTGCAGTCCAAAATAGTCTTAGGGGTTTCGGGGTTGGGTCGAAGCCCCTCTTTTTGTAAATAACCCATGGTTTAAACCCAGGGTTTTGGTTTTTGTGGTGCCCATGGTTTAAGCCCATGGTTTTGTAATAGTGCACTTGTATAAATAGGAACTTATGTAAATGAGTGAGGCTAGGCCTTTAATGATTTATGTGATGATGATAATTTGATGTGAAGAAGCTAAAGCCTATTTTAGGGTTTAAGGTTAAGTCCCAGCTGAGTGCGTGGATGACCTCTGCAGCTGTGTGTGCAGAGGATTTGTAAGAAGGTTAAGTCCCAGCTGAGTGTGTGGATGACCTCTACAGCTGTGTGCGTAGAGGGTTTTGTAAGAAAGGTTCTGTAGCTGAGTGCGCAGATCTGCAGCTAGGTGCGCAACTTTGGGTGATTGAAGAGATCTGCAGCTGAGTGTGCAGATCAGAACTATGTGTTTGTAAAGAGTTGAATATAAATGTAGTTCTGTGGACGTAGCCCCTACACTGGGGGTGAACCACGTATATCTTGTGTTGTGGTGGTTCTTTTATGTTGTCTCTGTTATGTTTTTATGCATTTGATAATTGGGTGAATGATAAGTAAGATATATTTCTAAGTACTAACTTCGTTGTGAATTCCCAGTTAAGGGTTAAGCAAGAACTGTCTTTTATCTAAACCACGAAGCTATTTAAGTGAATGTCGAAGCTATTTTATTGCATAATTATTATTTGTTAAGGCTAAAGGTACAGTAATATCCCTCTTGCACCTACAGAAACCTGATTTTGCAGCACCCCATAGCTATTTCGGGTGAGACTGCAACCTGTTCGCAGGTTGTTTCCGAAAGGGCCAACACTGTGGGTCTGTTTGTTGGTTGGAAGATAAAAGTATAGAACCTGGGTCTGCCCTAAGCACCAACAAATTGGTTCTGTTGCCGGCTGAACCAGTATTTGCTTCAAGAGAGATCTACGTTGTACCTAGAGGGATATGTTTTGGAGACCCTCAGTAAAAGAAATTGGTGACTGGATCAAAGATACCTATCTGAAATTTGTTGAACAAGAAAATAAGGATCCTCGTCGTAGCTCAGCCGACTTATTGCAAAGGTACATTTTTTCTAATATTCATGAAATTTTCTTTGCTAGTATCCACATAGAATTGCACCAGTGGTTATCCAGGTTAACAGAAAGAAAGACAAACTTCAAAGAGGATTAGTTTCCTGCCTGGACCCCGGAAAGAGTTACGTTGTTGAAAAGGGTGATCAACGTGGTATCAAGAGCTATTGACTTCTGGACAACGTGAACCCTCAAAGCATTTGTGACGGAGTTCGCCATCGACACACATACTTCTTTCAGCGAAGTAGAAAGACAATTTTTCAAAGGACCAAGGGGTAAGTACTTGAATTCATTAATTCTAGAAATTAAAATGCTCTTGGCTGAGAAACACATATTGCTTATCGAATCAGATTGCTAGATTTTTTGCTACTAACCTATGTTTGGAAGTGAAAGTGACTTCGACGAGCAAAGTGGTTTGCTGTGAAGCGGTAAAAGATACAAGAGAACTTTTGGATCCTATACCCTAGGTTAGAGTACCAACTATACCTCATTAAGCCCAGAAGAGTCTGAATCTGAAGAAACCCCTTTTGTCAGAAAACCCCCTATAACTCCACAGCGCAGATCTGTTATCCCTGAGAACCCGTCGCAGTTTGAAAGTAACCCTAGCCCGAGTAGTCCTGTCGCAGGACAATCTACCTCAGAAATTTCCCTTCCTCCTGTTACCAGTCATCCCCCTCCTCGTCCCCCTCCTCCCCCCCTAGATCCACTATGGCCCATGTAAATGATGATATCAAGTTCCCAGTCTTTAAAGGAACTGGATCGGAGGATCCAGAGCAGTTTTGGTTCTTATGCGAAGCTATCTGGACTGCTAAGAATATTATGGATCAAAATACAAGAAGAGTGTAGCTGATCACCTCTTTCAGAGATCGAGCTTTGACTTGGTTTATGAATTTTTCCAGTACTTAGAACCATGTCTTGGCCGATATTAAAACAACCATGATCAAAGAGTTCAAGAAGCCTAAATCAGAGTCACAGTGTATAACTGAACTGAAAGGATTTCAGCAGAAGCGAGGTGAATCAGTTTGGGACTTTGATCAGAGGTTCAAAGTTCTGTTGGATCAAGTTAGCTTCACTATTGGACCAGAACAACATAAAGAGTGGTTGATCACAGCACTGTTGCCTCATATCAGGACTCCGCTTATGCAACAAAATGTTGCTGATCAGCAAGAGGCTTTGGAAATTGCCATGAAACTTGAAACAACTCACGCCGGAGATAATTCTGGCATAGCCCAAATACAAGTTGGCAGAAATGGATTTGGAGCTTCGTGACATGAATAAGGGGAAATCTATTTGCTAAGAGGTTTGGTGTCCACGATGTAGGTCAGAAGATCATGACAAATAATAGTGTCCTGCATTAAGGAACTATCTGAATACTGGTGCACCAAAATCGTTTAACCCTGCTATCCTATATTGTGAGATCTGTAGAACACTTGGCCAGCATCGACCTGAAGATTGCTACCTGCTGCAGAGATATGTTCAAGTACCTAAGAATCCCTACTGCAAGTTTTGTAAGTCAGTTGTACACAACGAAGATGAATGTCGCAGCTTTGACCTCATGAGAGAGCGAACCTATGATGCTTATAGGGTACAACCCAATGCATAAGGCAATGATGGATATGGTTAATGGGGTAGTACATTGGGTCGAGGTAATTTCAGCGGTCATGGTCATGGTGGTATGCCTGGAAGAGTTTGAAGCCAGGTTATTTGCTATAACTGTAATCAGGCAGGACATCTAGCTAGAGACTATTAGAACCCAACTACGACATGCCGATATTGCAGAGCAGTGGATCATGTGATTGAGTAATGCCCACAGTTGATAGCCAAGATACAAGAAAGAAATGGCCCTCCTACTCAGAATGTTCAAATGATTGCTGTAGAGAAAAGACCTGTCCCAACCATTAACGTTGTTACAAGGAGTGGAGCTACGACGCAGGTGCAGAATAAGGAGAAACATCCTGACAAGGCTTGGGTCCGCAAGATCCCAGAGACAATTCCAGCCTTCGATGTTGAAAGAGAAAAAAGGAACATTTATGGAAGCTAAAAAAAGACTTTGCTGATCCAAGACCATCAGTAGAAACTACGCAACAGCATCAACAGTAGTTACCATTTCAAGAAGCTTCGTTGGATCAAGTGAGTACCCTAACATCATTTTTACAGAGTTGTATGAAGCTCTTAAGAAATCAGAATGCTTTGAATGAGTTACAAAAAATTATTGCATCTTGTGAACCTCAATGAAGCTCTGGTAAGGAAAAAACTGTTAATAGAGTTAGAAGGACTGGAAGAGAAATGAGATTGCAGGATCAGATAGGCAATTATGACATGACTGATATCATTTTAGATCTGGGATCAGAAGTGAATGTCCTAACCAAGCATACTTGGGAACAAATGGGAAAACCTATGCTGGAATGGTCCCCTATACAGTTGAGATTAGCCAATCAGCAGAAGATTGTGCCCTTGGGAACATTCCCTAGTGTACCCGTAGATATAGATGGAGTCCGCGCCTTAGCAGATTTTGAAGTAATTGACATAATTGATGATAACAACCCCTATCCAGCCTTGCTAGGAATTGAATGGGCAATAAACAATGATGCAGTAATCAACCTTAAGAATAGACATATGACTTTTGAAGGAAAAGGCTTGAGAGTCATAGTACTGTTGGACCCTTCTCAAGGAGAAAGGTACACAGAGCCAGTCAGAGATGGATATCGGGATGTTTTGGATCATATCTACAACATTACAGCTAAAGAAGAAGACTATGTTAACCCTACTACTGAAGGTATAATGGATTGGCAATGTGATAGTTCTTGCATGACTGATTTAGACGAAGGCCTAGAGATTTGGAAGAATAGACTTTATGAACTACATGGACATCGATGTGCAAGAATTACCAAGTCTCTCAGATGGCTTGGCTCATAGACAAGAATCTTACCTACTTTTGATGGCCTGACAGATCCCGGAGATTTTATTGTACACTTCTCAAAGCAAGTACCAGATTCACAGAAAATGGAGACTCTAGATTCAACATTCAGAGCCATAGCTGCCAAATGGTGGAATGGTCATAAAAAGTATATTCACACTTGGGGAGCCTGTCAAAAGCTTCTTCACTTGAGATTCATGGAACAATCTCAGGAGGTGTAAAGCAGATTTAATGGTAAGACTAGCCCTTAGGAACATTTGGAGCAGTGTTATGAAGCATGGAAGCATGTACCTTGTGAATAATGGGTACATAGGTTTGTACACACTCTGGAACCTGTAGCAAAGAATTGGTATGCAGAGGTGGAGCTTTGCCATGGTACTGTAAGTTGGGATAGTCTTGTTGATATTTTTGTACTTATATTTTCTATTAATGAGGTTTGTCCTGCTTTGGACGCAGCTATTAGGTTGATCCATACTACGGTGTTTGATGATAAATAAATAGCAGAGTACCAACCTGATTGGAAGGAACAAGAAACTAATGCAGTAGAATGTTATAACCTTGCCATTGATGAAGACGATGACCCTCACAACATTAATATCCCTGATTCAGGAGGAAACTGTGAAGTACATTGGCCAACAGTCAAAGCACCTGAAGTAACTCAGCCCTTGAAGACAAGAAAAGTAAACATTGACTCAGAGGAAATGCCTAAGTACGCTACCATTGGAGATTATTGGGATGAAGAAATGGTGAGAAAAGTGACTGAACTTCTCCATGAGTATCAAGACTTATTCCCATCAAAGTTCTCAGAAATGAAAGGTATCCTTGGTGATATAGGAGTGATAAAAATCCCTTTGAAAGCTGGTGCAAAGCCTGGGAAGCAGCACCCTTATAGGCTGAACCCTAAGTATAAAGAAAAAGTCAAGGTGGAGCTAGATAAGATGCTCGCTGCAGGAATCACTAAGGCTATTGAAGAAATTCCATCGTGGTGTCAGGATGTGTTGAAGGTCTGTATTGTATCGAAGACCCCTATTGTGGTGCAGTCAAAGCTACTGGTTGTGCCAAATAAGAAAGGTGCGTCGGAGTTTAAAATTCGACCGTTGAAAAAAACCAGATTTGGCGGCACCGGTAAGTTAACTACATTAACTGCCTGTAATGATGAGATTTTGGGAAATCTAGTGCCGTTTGGACAAGATCTCTATCAGATTTGGTGTCTTCAATGCACAGTTATGGCATATTGGGTCGTTGGATTCTATAAGAAGAAACCCAAGCCTGCGAATTTTGCATTACACATTTTCGTGAGTTTTACAGTTCAGTCCATGTCAGTTGCTCGCGAAGTTCAGGAATTGTTGAGAGAATTCAGACAGAGGGGTCTGCAGAACCTTATGAGAAACCCACCTGCATCTGCACCCCACGCAGAGACTCCCCTAGCATCGACTCAACCAATGCAGACACGATCTACCAGGAAGAAGTTTAAACCAGAAGTATGCTCTAAGCGAAATGAAGACAGACACAAGCCACCAGGAAAGACACCGGAGGAACCTGAGATGAATCCTTCTGGTTCAGCAGAGCTCCCACCTGAAGGTTTTGAAGACTTCGATGAGGATGAGAACATTGCACCACAGCGTTTGCCATATATTCAGCCTGTTCGACCAGGAGTGCAGCCACCTCGACAGACAACCAAGTTCACATTACGCGCCCCCTTGCTTCCACAGGGTGTGCAGTTGGTTGGAACAATGACAGGAAAAATCGACCGGCTCAAATACGTAGACCATGATATGAATGATCATGGGAAGTTTCCACAGTTCGTACCTGGAACATAATTGCACTCCGTCAACTATCCAGAGACTGGAGTGACATTACTGGAAGTGAAACAGTGGGCTGCTAGCTTGGAGAAAGCTGGCTTGTTGAAGATGCTCAATGTCCCCCACTTTGGTCGCAGCACGCAGGTGACCGTGGTGGTCAAGCAGCTATTGGCATTGGTGCATGATGGGAACCTATGGATAGGAGACCAGAGAATTCCTATTAATGGAGAGCTAATTCATAGGATCATAGGCTTGCTGAAGGAAGGGCCTGATCCTGGAATTGAATTTGTTTCAAAACACAAGGATACGAAGCTGGCACAGAGCATGAAGGACCGCTTTGGCCTGATGAAAGGAAAGTGAGGGTATCAAACCTCAAGAATTCAACACTAGGACATTCTCTTTGCCGTAGAGCTCTTAGCATGCAAGCTAATGTGGAAGTGTAGACCAAATGAAGTGCCTGCCCCAATTGTCATTCTTGCTGCGAATTATGCCGAAGGCTACAGTTACAAATGGACAGAGTACATTGCTAAGGAATTCCTTGAAGATGTCCACGATGCACAGGAGAAAGGTAGACCTTTTCACTATTCATGGCTGATAGTGCTTATTGCAGTGGTAGGATGGAAAGAACATACCGAGGCGCAGTTTGTTGATGTGCCTCCGCACATGCCTGGCACAGCAAGGTATGCATCTCTTTGGGTTTCGCAGGATAAATCCCTATAGAATATGACGAACTATGTGTTCACCTTTTATGTGATGAGTATCTCATATGAGATCCTAAAAACACCTCGGCTCAGTCAGGAGCTATTTTCTCAATATGCGGGAGTGGCCAACTTCAAAGCTGGCATGCACAATGTCTTCATCCAGGCCCGCGCAGATGATAAACATGCATGCTGGAAGTTTCCATATGTGGCGACCCAAGAAGACATCCTCGCAGTAGTTCAGCAATGGCCGGCTAAATGGATGAAGGACGCAGGGACAAAGCCCAACATTCCAGTCCCTCCAGTCACTAATGTGGGCGCAGGCCCTAGTCAGACATAGCAGAATGACCCACCAGATGATAGCGAAGAACAAAGTGAGTCGCAGCAGAGTGAAGGTGACCAGGGTGGAGATGACGGAGGTGATGACGAAGAGGAAGAATCGGTCAAAACCATCTCAGACCCCAATCACCCAGATAAGCGCAAGTCTCCAGAGGCAGAGGAAGTGACTAAGACTCAGTCCAGAAAGAAAGCAAAGGCGTCAAAGGACAAGAATATCGTCGAAGAGCCCGTCATGACGATGGAAGAGCTTGATCAGGCTCTGACGAAGTCTACATAAGTATTAACCAACAAATGGTCACAGTTTGCAGCTACGCACCTTGATGTGCTCACTAGCGTAGCACAGTGAATTACAGAACTGAAGGAGTTAGCAGAAAAATCAGCGACTGGCGCTCCAGTAAGAAGTGCCCCAATAGGCGCACAGCCAGATATAAGGCAATGGCCAGCCAGAGATAACAGAGGACAAGTGCCAAGTGCATCCCTCATGATAACTGACACAGCATCTCGCTCGCAGATGAGCATGACAGTCGGGATAGATTACACCAAGTTTTCTATGTCGAAGCTGCATCTTTGTCAATTGGTAATCACAAAGGAGATCCAAGCACGAGACAACTACTCACAGATACAGTTAGAGAATACCATGAAGCAGAGTGAGAGCCTTGTAGCGTAGTTGGAAGAAGCAGAACGAAAGAAGAGGGAAGCAGAAAGCAAGCAGGCTACGATAGCACGAGCATTGGATGAGGCATGTTGGAGTCTCCCTGACTTTGACATACAGGCTGAAGAAGAACCAGAGCAAAGGATCATCAAGCTGAAAGAATATGCACAACAGTCTCGCAGTGAGATAGAGAAAATGAAGGTGGAACATGAGGCTCAGATTGCGGAGCTTCAACTTCGCATCATTCTTGAGAGTCCACCAGAGGTCAGGGAACAACGTCGAAGAGACATTCAGGCCTCAGCAACGAAGATCTCAGACCTTGTGAGCAGTGCAGAAAAGTTGCTAGATGAAAGCATCGAGGCCTATACAAACTTGCAAGACAACCTAGAAGTGGAAAAGCTGCAAGAAACCATCAAGCAGCGACAGACCGAGCTGGATGCAGTCAAAGCATAGATCAAGACATTGCCTCCTATGCAGAAGATGCTTAAGGTAAAGCAGAGAAATGAGCTCGAGCAAGAAATTGAGGCATGCAAAAGGAAAGAAACATTGTTGGTGAACTCTGTGCAGCCCCTTATTAATGAGGCCTTGGAGTTGAGCACTGTTGCGGACACCCAGCTCAAAGTCCTGAAGGAGTATGATGCATTTGCACAGGAAAAGGCCAGCGAAGCATCTACAGCAGCATTGCAGCAGGTAGCAGAGAAGGAGCAAGTAGCCAAATATATCATGTGCAGCCTCAACAAGCAATTTACTATCTTCGCCAACAAGACTCTCCCTCCGGAGAAGCAGCAAAGTGTCCTGGGACAGGACACTGGCGAGTCTTAGGAGCCTGTTGGGGCTCCAACCTTAAGGGTCCTTAATTTTGGCAACTCCGTGGTTTTGGTGCGAAGCTTGTAAGCGGAGTTGTGGTCCAAAATAGTCTTAGGGGTTTCGAGGTTGGGTCAAAGCCCCTCTTTTTGTAAATAACCCATGGTTTAAACCCAAGGTTTTGGTTTTTGGGGTGCCCATGGTTTAAGCCCATGGTTTTGTAATAGTGCACTTGTATAAATAGGCACTTATGTAAAGGAGTGAGGTTAGGCCTTTAATGATTTATGTGATGATGATAATTTGATGCGAAGAAGCTAAAGCTTGTTTTAGGGTTTAAGGTTAAGTCCCAACTAAGTGCGTGGATGACCTTTGTAGTTGTGTGCATAGAGGATTTGTAAGAAGGTTAAGTCCCAGCTGAGTGCGTGGACGACCTCTGCAGCTATGTGCGTAGAGGGTTTCGTAAGAAAGGTTCTACAGCTGAGTGCACAGATCTACAGCTAAGTGCGCAGCTTTGGGTGATTGAAGAGATCTACAGCTGAGTGTGCAGATCAGAACTGTGTGTTTGTAAATATTTGAATATAAACGCAGTTCTATGGACGTAGCCCCTACACTGGGGGTGAACCACATATATCTTGTGTTGTGGTGGTTCTTTTATGTTGTCTCTATTATGTTTTTATGCATTTGATAATTAGGTGAATGATAGGTAAGATATATTGCTAAGTACTAACTTCGCTGTGAATTCCCAGTTAAGGGTTAAGCAAGAACTGTCTTTTATCTAAACTGCGAAGCTATTTAAGTGAATTTCGAAGCTATTTTATTGCATAATTATTATTTGTTAAGGCTAAAGGTACAGTAATATCCCTCTTGCGCCTGTAGAAACCTGATTCTGCAGCACCCCATAGCTATTTCAGGTGAGACTGCAACCTATTCGTAGGTTGTTGATGAAAGGGCCAACCATGTGGGTTTGTTTGTTGGTTGGAAGATAAAAGTATAGAACCCGGGTCTGCCCTAAGCACCAACACTCACCTCCAATGAGGTGAGCTCTCCCGCAGGCGCTAGGGTGCAGCGTATCTACACCAGCCCTACCACCCTTGGAAAGTGGACTTCACAAAAAGGGCTGTTAGGGCTTTAAACCCCTGACGCTCCCATCTGAATGAATGTTTATACAAGGAACATTCAATGGATATCCCCTTCTATGGAGGCTTTGGTGGGCATGATGGTTTCAAGGGTTCTTGGAAAAATACTTACGAGGAGTAAGTGTCCAGGCCTCACGTCGTTGGAAACACGGGTATCACATCTAGGCCCTAATGGCTGGTGTCACCATTGGCATGCAAATACCAAGGCGAAGAGTGAGTGTGGAACCTTCTCACCAACCATCAACACCCCCAGATGGATAAGATTCTCAAACCAGATCTTCACCGTCAAACTCTATCAGGACTTTGCAGCTTCGTGGAGAAGTAGAACTCAGGTTTTGGAGATATGTTAGTTCATTCTTGTTGAACTAAAAGCAGTATTTATAAGGCTTAGAGACTGATCTTTGCAAAGGTTGGTCAACATTCCTGCACACTCTGTCATCAAGTGTATCTGGTATCAATATGTGTGAAGGCGCGAGCAGAGTGATCTTCTACTTGAAGGGGATCTAGTCACTTTGTTTCATCGATTGTGGCACTTCACCGTCGGCTATGGGAAATATTTCATGTATGCCATCTGGTGCAAATGAAGTCAAAAACAGAATGGCCTCCTGCATCGTGGTGGCTTTGCCCCGTGTGAGTAGCAGATTCCCTGGCTACTTTTCTTACTTCTGCAGGCCAGCTCACATAAAAGCCGCCTATCTCCAGGGAACATAATTCTGCCACAGGGATGGCTCCCCTTGAAGTAAATCACATGCCACACCCACGAATCGAGGAAATTAGCGCCATTGGACAAGAATTCCATCTTCAGAATATCCTGAATGGTGTCGAAGGAATCGACCAATATGCAATGGGGCAGATTACATGCATGAATGCCTCATCCGCTGTCACCTCCATACTGGATGGGAAAACTGTACCTTGGGAGTCTTCTCAGCCATCCGATCAAAGGAATGTTTTACATCCACCGTCCATGTTCCATTCCTCTTGCTGCCAACTTTTCTCTTCTGAACACCACAGACAGTTCTGGAGCATGACATGTTTTTAACCGTCGATCAAGACCAACCTTTCATATAGCCGTTGATCCTAGTGGGCCCCACCAAATTTCACAATGAGAAACTTTGATATTCATCTATGCTAGTTCACATTGCGAAATGAACCAAAGCCGTAGATTTATCCCCTTCTTCATCGCGACCGTTGATCTTAACGACCTCTACCACCCTTTCACGATTTGAGATTGTAGTTTTACCTGTACAAGTATGGATTGCGAAATTAATTTAGGTCGTAGATCTGCCCCAGACCTCATCTCAGCCGTTGAAAGCTTCCTATCTTTAACATGTTTCGCAATCTGGGAAGGGAGCTTTGATCGTGCATGTTTGCTTGCACGAAGCGGTTTGGAGCTGTTGATCCACTTCCGATCAATCGCATCCTTTGATTATGAACCCCACCTAATGCTAACAGCGCACTTGCCGCTCTCCTCATTGAAGGGCGCACTTATGAGATTCGAGGGCCTGGGACCCCTATCGAACCTCTGTCAAGCCCTTAGATCAACTGTTAAAATGGAGTGTTAACACACATAAAAGGGAAAGAAAATAAAGTGGTTGATGCATGAAATGCATGTGGCATCTCTTAGTATTTTCCAATCATATTTGAGACAACAAATTGATAGTCATGTTGCTGAAGATGAAATGTATGTGCAGGTAAAAGACAAATTGCAGTAGCAAAGTCTTGAGAAGAGGTATGAGGGATATAAATTGGAAGAATATGGACTTATTACCTTTAAGAAAATAATTTATATTCCAAATGTAGTAGATTTGAGGAGAATTTTTATGGATGAAATCCATCAGACTCCATATTCTAGTCACCCAATATATTAGAAGATGATTTCTACAACCAGAAAGCAGTATTTTTGGCTAGGAATGAAAAAGGACATTGCTGATTACATTTAAAGGTGGATGAAATGTCAACTGGTGAAGGTTGAGCATCAACACCAAGTAGGCTTTTTCCAGCCTTTGCCAGTACCAGAATGGAAATGGGAAGTTGTTTCCATGTATTTTATTACGGGATTGCCAATGACATGGAGGCAACATGATTCCATCATGGTTGTCGTGGAAAAGTTGAAAAAGGAAACACGTTTTATATTAGTTAATTCCACACATAAGACTGAGGATATTTCAAAAATATTCATGAAGGAGATTTTCAAATTGCATGGATTTCCTAAGGCAATAGTTTCTGACAGGGATCCCAAGTTCACTTCCAATTTTTGGAAGGGTATGTTTGTAGATTTGGATACGAAGTTGAACTTCAACAATTCCTACCATCCTCATACTGATGGTCAGATCGAGAGAGTGAATCAAGTGTTGGAAGACATGCTTTGCTTGTATGTGATGGATAAACCAACAAAGTGGGAACATTATTTACACTTGGTATAATTTTCTTATAACAATGGGCAACAAGCATCCTTTGGGATGAGTCCATATGAAGCCTTGTATGGAAGAAGGTGTAGGACACCTGTGACATGGGATAATCCAGTGAATAGGATTGTACTTGGGCCAGAAATTCTCAAGGAAATGGAGCAGGAGGTTGCAAAAATAAGGCAGAATATGAAGGCATCCCAGGATAGACAAAAAAAATATGCACACAAGCATATGATGCACATAGAATTTAGTGTTGGGGATCATGTTTACCTTAGAGTGAGCAAGGAATAGTTCCTTGAAGCTTGGAATTTGTGCCAAGATGGCACCTAGATATTGTGGCCATTGGAAGTAATTGAAATAATATGGCCAGTTGCACATAGACTTGCATTCCTTGCTAGCACTAGAGCTCATAATTTTTTTCATGTTTACTTGCTTAAGAAATATGTACATGATCCTAACCATGTGATCAATTGGGATGTGATTTAGGTGGAACCTGAGGGAGAGTTCCGAACCGAGCCATTGCACATTCTAACAGGAAGGTCATAGTGCCCCAAAATCTAGCCATTGGATAGGTGAAGGTGTAGTGGGAGCACTTCACTCTTGAAGATGTTACGTGGGAGTTGGAGGATGCCATGTGATTTGCACATCCATTTTTGTTCAATTTTTTCGAGCACTGAGGGCAGTGCCAGTGTAGCATTTTTGTTTAATTTTGTAAAAGCACCGAGGACAGTGCTGATTGAAGGGGTAGGGGGATGTAATACCCCAGTTTTGAACCCAAGGGGGACGGGAATGTGTGCCCTAGTTTTGACCCCATGGTATTGAATTATACATGATGTATATATTATTGTGATCGTGGCATGGAGCTCAAGGCCAAGGCCTTGCCATTGATCTGGTGTTTTGTATAGGTGATCAGGGTTGATTCCTATGGTGATAGTGTTAAGTCAAGCACACCATATTTTGAATATCATGTAAATATACAATTAATAAAATACCACAACTAGGTATGGGACTGCAACGTGAAAGAGATGGGAAAATGATTCCACAAGGGATAGGGTAGGGAGTTAGTCAAACCCCCTGAGCCAATAGGGTGTGACCAGATGTCAATGGAGAAACCCATGAACCCTCAGCTACCTTTTTGTCCTCTATCCTCAGTCATCAATTTCTTCCAGAAGTTGGTTGAGGCAGTTAATTCCTTGGGTAGAGCACGTCATGGTAGGCTGATTGCTTGTCTGAGTGAGCCTGCAAGTATGTAGCCTAGGAAGGACGATATTGCTTCTGATGCAAGGAAGCACATGCTGTGTGATAGTTTTTCTTTCCTCAGTTGGGGGAAAGGTTTTGTGGTTGGGGGAAAGTGTTGTTGTTAATCATATACCGTCCCAGACAATTAGATCGCTTTGATAAGTTTTTGTCTATGCGTGTTGTTGTTGGTTCACTACCCTGAATAGCGGAAGGAGAGTTCCATTGGGCTTTTCGAGTGATTGGGCAGTGGAGATCTCTCTATTTTATGAGAGTTTGACCCTCCATATTTTCTCAACTACCTTGGTGATGCGTAGTGTGGTGGTTCGACCATACTGAGTTGTAGACGTGTAGTTCTGCGGTGTTTGTCTGTGCGACATTGTGGTGTGAGACCCTGTTTTCTCTGTGATACAGAGTGAAGCTTGGGTGGGTGTGTTTTCCTTGTGGAATTATGTGATGTGAATCCTTGTTTGGGTATGAAATATTTAGGAGTGGAAGAGGTCTAGAATTAGATGATATCCCTAGTGAAGAGAGGAAACTCGCAAACAAATCAAGAGGGGTTGGAAATTCCTTTAATGCACACCCTGAGAAGCATTGGAAGGGAAGGTATGGACTAAAGGAACTATGTAGAAGTGAAGGGAATACTTCCTTGTGTTGGGTGTGTAGGTATTGTGAAGTTCCAAGGTGAGTAGATCTGGTGTAGGTTCCCCTAGCTCTATGGTTGAGCTCACTAGCTATCAATTCTACCTTTCCATTGCCTAGGTAGCCTGAGAAACCCAACTGTTGGTTGGTTTGACTGAGATGTGTTGTGCATTTTACCTGTGAGTGAGTCATTGAATTGATAGATTTTTGAACCCAATTGTATATTGGCTTGGTTGTGTCTTGTTGTGAACTGTGTACAGTCTGTGAAACTCAACTGTAGGTTGGCTTGACTATGTTAATGTATGTTTCCTTTTTCCTGTAGCTTGTTAAACCTAGTTGTGTATTGGCTTGGATGGATGGTCTGAGAAACCCATCTGTGGGCTTGACTATGTGATATGAGTTATGGATAGGTATAAACTTGTTCTTCCCTAGTTCCTTGTGGTAATCATGCCCAGCTTGGGGGTGCCAATGTGTTGAGAGATTAATGAACACACTGGCATATGGTTGGGTGGAATGTTGCATCGACATAGCTAATTTTAGGACATCTTAAACATCAATATAAGTATCTCTGTTACTCTTGTTTATGCAATGTATTTTCTTATGAATTGTTATGTTCATGCTGAATGCTTATTGATGAATTAAGTAGAAGTTTACTTGTGAATATTTCCTGCATTTTATTTATGTTATGCCTTGTATGTTTCATACATATTTGCCTAAGTCCATGAAGGCTAGAATCTTGATTACAGAGTCAAAATACCTCTGGTTTAGTGTTTCCTCCCCTTGAAACCCACCCGGGAAAGGTGCAAGGCAGAAACTAGAAAAGAGTGGTTGACCAAGGCAGAATGTGGGTTTTTCACAACCCAAGATATGCTTGCGGGAGGTGGAGGGTGAGAGTGGAAAAATGTAGAAAATTTCTTAGGAAACGTTAACCTTCTGATTTCCGAAGTCCAAGGTCAGAAAGAGGAAGGTGAAAGTACATGAAAGGATAAGGTTGAAAGCTAAGTTTTCCTATTCTTGAGTTCTAAACTGGAGGGAAGAAAGGCAGAAGGAAGAAGGTGAAAGAGCCATTACTTATTCCTGTTGCACGTTAGATTTTCAATTCTCGAGTTTCGAGGTCAGAAAGGAGCAAGGAAGACGTGCGGGAGGTGGAATTGTGGTTGAAGGAATCTTTCGTTTTTTGGGATCCGGCTTTTGAGTTTCGCAGGGTAGAAGGCCAAAGTGTGGAGGGCGGAGTGCAAAAAGAATAGGTCCAGTACAAAAATGGCATTTTTAGTTATAGAAGGGGTCTGTAAAGGACAGAATGACTATTGCAGTGGTTCCTAAGATTGAGAAAGAAGGTTGAAGTGTGTGTTAATGTCCACACCCTATGTTTCAAAGGAGAACAAGGGTTCTTGAAGTAAAAATTTAAGTTATTCCCATTATGGGGCATGGAGATAAGAAATCCATACAATCCTCAACAAAATGGGTGTGTGGAAGGAAAGAACGGAACCATCATGGAAGCAACAAAAACAATGCTACATGAGCAGGATCTTCCTATGCACCTTTGGGTGGAGGAAGCAAGGAAAACTGTGTATGTACAGAACCATAATCCTCATCAAGTACTTGAAAACAAGACCCTTGAAGATGGTTTCTCAAGAGAGAAACTAGAATTCAGCCATTTGAGAATATTTGGTTTCTTGGTGTAGATACATATCTCAAAGGAGAAGAGGACCAAGTTCGATCCTTCTAGGAGGAAAGGTATATTTGTAGAATAGAATGATACTTCAAGGGCCTATTGAATATACTTCCAAGGATTCAAGAAGATCGACATCAGTAGATATGTAACCTTTAATGAAGACTCAACATACTTCAGATCTAGGAGGACACTTATTCAAGAGGACAAGGAATATAAATAAACAAGAGCCCAAAGCATGGAAATTGGAGAAGCAATTCCAAAAGACCATGAAGATCATGACACGACAGAACCACAAGATCTGACATAGACAATCCTCGAAAAGGACTCCCACAAGAGGAAACCAGCATGGGAACGAGAGCTCATACGAGAAGCAGAAAGGTATGGCACTCCAGAAGGAATACATAGAGAAAGAAAAAGGGAAAATGCCTAAAATAACTATGTGGCCATGTTGGGTGACATCATTGACAGAGAACGTGCATAGAACCTTCCACCTATGAAGAGGCCGCATAAAAGAAAGAATGGAAGGATGCTATTATAAAGGAATATCAGTCAATCACGAAGAATGATATCTGGGAGATAGTTTCGAGACTGGAAAAGAAGTCTGTCGTGACTTCGAAGTGGATCTACAAGATCAAGCATGCTGCATATGGAAACCTTAATAAATACAAGGCAAGGTTCATAGCATGAGGCTTTTCACAGAAAGAAGGCATAGAATACGATGAGACATTTGCAGCTGTGGAGAGGAAATTCCATTAGGACCTTATTCGCATTGAAAGCAATTATGAAATGGAAAATAATCTATATGAATGTCAAGACAACTTTCTTGAATGGTGTATTCCAGGAGGAAGTGTACTTGGAACAACCACTAGGATTCAAGACACAAGACATGCAAATTGAAAAAGGCCTTGTATGGATTGAAACATGCATCAAGGACATGGTATGACATGATGGATAACTTCCTGATGAGCCTATGCTTTACCAAGATTAAAGCGGATTCTAAACTTTACTTCAAGATTGAAGGCGAAGGACCAGTGACACTCTTGCTATATGTCGATGATCTGTTTCTACAGGAGAAGAGGAACTCATTAAAGATGCAAGGAGAATACTTGCTATAGATTTCGAGATGAAAGACCTAGGTATGATGCACTACTTATTAGGCATGGAGGTATGGCATAGTGAATATGGGATATTACTTGGTCAAGGAAAGTATGTAGTGGATATTCTGAAGATATTAAGAATGTTGGACTGCAAGGAAATAAACACACCTATCGCATATAACTTGAAGCTTCTGAGTGATGCTTCATATGAGTCGGTTGATGCCACGATGTATCGTCAGATGATTGGATCATTGATTTACCCTATGAAAACAAGGCTAGACATATGATTTGTGGTGAACACCCTAAGCCAAGTCCTAACATATCTGAGACATGTTCACCTGATAGCTGCAAATCGTGTACTAAGGTACCTAAAGGGTACCGTGGATTATGGGATCAAATATGTTGTGAATAAGAAGATTAAGCTACATGGTTATGTTGAATGATGATTGGGAATATAGTGTCAACGAATGGAAGAGAACTTCAGGTTGCTGCTTCAGTTTAATATCTGGCATGGTCTCCTAGTTTAACATGACGCAATCATACATGGAACTAATTACAGCCTAGGCATAGTATGTTGTTGCTTGCTTTGTTAGTTGCGATGCAGTGTGGCTACTAAATCTACTGTCTAACTTATTTGATATTCAGTTGGATGTGACTTGTATCATCCATGACAATTGAAGTTGCATGAAGCTATTAGAGAACCTGATGTTCTATGACAAGTCGAAGCACATAGAGATCAAGTTCCACTATATCAGGGATATGGTGCAGAGAGGAGCAGTGAAGCTCCATTATGCGGTAATGGATGAGTAAATAACTGATGTGTTGACCAAGCCTCTAGCCAGAGTGAAGTTCAATTAATTTAGAGAAATACTTGGTGTGATACAGAACAAGAGTCCTCGAAAGAGGGAGTGATATGTTCTAACATAGATGGAGAAACATGTTTTATGAGCAAAAAAATACTATCGAAGATTGTAGGTTGCTCAGATGTAATTAGTCCTATAGGTTTCCTTAGATGTAATAAGCCCCGTCGAAGCTCTCAGGTTATCTTTGGATGTAATTAGTCTAGATATGTTTCTATTCTAGAAATAATAAGAGACCAAAAGACACGAATGCATAATATCTCACATGGGAAATGAGATAGGTTGTTCGAGCGAGAAAAATTGTGGTGAATCAGGATGATAAGACGTAATAAATCCTATAGGTTATCCTTGGATGTAATCATTACTGGTGAATATCATAGGTTATCCTTGGATGTAATCATTCCTAAGACAGGTTATTCGAGTGTAAATATGAGCCCTGGTGTGGTACAAAGGTTACTCGAATGTAATAAGTCTCATGGGTTGTCTATGTTAAACTAGTAGCAACAACGAAGGTCTTTCTGCATTCATGTGTTCTTGCATGTAGAAGACTTAAATTAGGAAACCAATTGTATTTAATTTAATTTTCCTAAGTATAATTTGGAAAATAAATTAAAGTGATCTAAATAAATTTTAGTGAACCACTAGTTAAAGTGAAAGTGAAATTAGGGTTTTTGATTTACCTAAAGTTATTTAAGAGTGATCAATTGGTCGAGAGGATACACACACTTGTATTCCGATAGAGACATGATACAAACAAGGAGATAGATTTAGACAAAGGATTTAGCTGGGAAGACGAAGGAGCAAGTAGCAGGATCATCGAGCTTCGTATAGTTAGGCCATACACTCACACACGAGGGTGTTGAGGTTTAGCTGGGATTTTCCCAGTGATTCTACCAGGTACTGCATTCTCCAGGTTTGGGTGAAATTGTAGTTATTGTAATGTTACATATTTTCTCATAATAAAATATATATCTGATTGCTGCACCAGTTTTCCCATCTTGGGTTTTTCCGAGGGTTTACATACCCATAATAATTGTGTCATTTTTATGCTATGATGTTGTGAGTTATTTCTTAGTTTTATATTCCATTGCATATTGTAAAAGATATTCATGTGTGGTTATCATTCAATATTTTGAATGCTTTATTTATCCTTAGTTGAATACTAAAGGAAATTTTACATGGTATCAGATCTCTCATGAGCTAAAGCTAAGAGATTTGCAGCAACAATGATAGATCAGGGGTAGATCTATAGGAATACAGAAACCTAGACTTCCAAATATAGGGTTTTTCAGGTACACTTCACTATGGCCATGCAGTTGAGAGTTAAGGATAGACTCCAGGGTGCTTAGAACTTTCCTACATGGAAAGAGAGGATCACAAGGATCCTAGACGTTAGTGATGTTGAGGAGCACATTGACTCCAAAAAAGTTGTACCCAAAGATCCGACATATATGATAGGCTAGAAGAAGATTGATTCCAGAGCCATGCTGATTATCATGGATGGAGTGAAGGACCATATATTCCCTCACCTTTTTGGTAAGAAGACCGCATTGGAGATGTGGAATGCTTTGGAAAGTCTGTACCAGAGCAAGAATGAGAACCAGAGGATGGGGTTGCAAGAGAGGATGCACAATACTAAGATGACCAAGGGATAAGTAGTGGTGCCTTATCTCATGAGGCTCACACAGATCAGGGATGAGCATGGAGCTATTGGCTATAAAAATGATGATGAGGAGCTAGTTTGGATAGCCCTCAATGGATTTTATAATCCATGGGACACCTTTGTCAAAGGTGTTGTGGCTAGGAAGAATCTCCCTAATCAACAGAGACTATGGGATGAATTTGTGCAGGAGGAGACCTGCATGGGTCAAGGCTTAGGCTCATCCAATAGTGCCCCATAGATTATGGATGAGGAGGCTCTATCCCTTACATGGAAGAGCAAGGGGAAGGAAAATAGGAAGAAGGATGGTAAGAAGAACCTTGACATGTCAAAGGTCAAGTTTTTTATCTGCCACAAGTAGGGAAACTTTTCCTCCCAGTGCTTGGACATGAAGAAGAAGATTAACACTCAGATGGCTGGATCTGCAGAGGTGGATGAGTTCAGTAGGAACTTCGATGAGGAGTTTTGTTTGATATCTTGCATGGAAATCATTACAAGGAGAAGCATATGGTACATTAATAGTGGAGAGTCTAGTCACATGACTGGACATAAGATATTCTTCAAAAAATTGCAGGAGGGTGGAACAGGAATCCACGTTGAGCTGGGTGATGATGCGCGGTATCAGGTGTATGGAGTTGACACTGTTTCATTTGAGAGGGAGTCTGGAAAAACCCTCAATTTTTCTGATGTGTTATATGTTCCAAGACTAACCAAGAACCTTATATCAATCTCCACTCTGGAGGACAAGGGATATCAGGTGAAGTTCTGTGACCATAGAGTGTATATCAGGCCCAAGGGGTCAGATAGGAGCTTGTATCGAGTGATTGGTAGAAGGAGCAGGAAAGTGTACAAATTACACTTTGAACCTATAAAGGCTCTAGTAGGCAGCAAAAACAATAGTCAGGGTGAGATGTGGCATAGGAGGATTGTGCACTTACACCATGGAGCACTGAAAAAATTGGGACAGCTAGTCATTGGAGTTCCTTAGGTACAGGAGGAAAAGCATAACCACTGTAGGGGTTGTTCTTTGGGGAAGAACATCAGGAAGCCTTTCCCATAGAGTAAGCACAAATTTAAGGAGCCCTTGGACTTGGTGCATTTGGATGTATGTAGACCTATGAGTGTCCATTTGTTTAGTGGTTACAGTTACTGCGTAACCTTCATTGATGACTATTCCAAGAAAACCATGATCTATTTCTTGAAGGCTAAGTAAGAGGTCTTTGATAGGTTTTGAGAGTTCAAGACTCTTGTGGAGAACCAAACAGGAAAGAAGATTCAAATTTTAAGGACAGTCAATAGGGGTGAGTACACTTCCAATGAGTTCATGAAGTATTGTTCGATTGAGGGGGTTAAGATGGAGCACACCGCGCCCCATACCCCAAAGCAGAATGGAGTTGCAGAGTGGAAGAAAAAGACTATGGTTGGAGCACCCAAGGCCATGCTATTTGATGAGGGATTACCACTATTCCTATGGGCCAAGGCATACAAGACTGCAGTATACATTCAGAATAGGTTTCCCCACACAGACTTGGGGAGGAAGACACCGTAGGAGGTCTTCACAGGAACTAGGCCAGATGTGAGTCACATTCACATATTTGGCAGTTTCTGCTATTATCATGTTCATGCTGACAATAGGAAGAAGATGGACCCTTCTAGAGAGACAGGGTTACTTGTTGGTTACAGCAATATTTTGAAGGAATATAGAGTTTACATTCCTGCTCACAAGAGGATCATTGTGAGAAGGGATGTCCATATCGATGAGGACAGGGCCTTGTGGAGATCTCTAGACTTACCAATAGAGCAACAACCAACACAGGAGTTGGGAGTCAAGTTGGAGGAGCTAGATGTATAGGTACAGGTACAAACATAGAGCACATGTTCTAGTGGTAAGGATCCTTCAGTCATTGACTTGAAGGATGAGCTGCAGTAGGAGACGGATATCTAGCAGCCACAACAGGTTGACACTAGGCTAAGGTATAAGTGGTTTAGATCCATAGTGTAGGATTCTAGGCAGGTAGATCCTCCACAGACATATTTTAGATGGAGTGTACCACTAGAGAGGCTTAGTTATATGGCACTGATGACATAGTTGATTATTCTATGAACCTTCCAGCTTCGGGGAGGCTGCACAACATCATGTGTGGCAGGAAGCTATGGTCGAGGAGTATGAATCCATTATGAAAAACTAGGTATGGGAGGTTGTTCTGGGGCCACAAGGAAAAAAGGTGGTGGGATCCAGATGGATCTACAAGGTGAAGCATGCAATAGATGAAAGCGTGGAGATGTATAAGGCGCGCTTCATGGAAAAAGGGTTTTCACAGAAGGAGGGTATTGATTAAGAGGAGAATTTCTCCCCTGTTTCCAGGTATTATTCCATTTGGACCATTATCTCACTAGCAGCTAAGATGGGTTGGCATGTCCATCAGATGTGCATCAAGACTGCCTTCCTCAATGGAGTGATAGACGAGGAGGTGTATATTGAGAAGGAAGAGGGGTTTGATGTGGAGAATAGAGAGACACATGTGTGCAGACTGTATCGAGCTCTTTACAGGCTCAAGCAGGAACCTTGAGCATGGTACTCGAGGATTGACAGCTATATACGGGAGATGGGATTTCAATAGAGTGAGGTTGACCACAACCTATACTTCTTGATAGGTGAGGTGCCTCTCATACTGGTATTATATGTGTATGATCTATTTTTGATAGGAGATGAGAGCTTGATGGGAGACTGTAAGTTCAACCTTGTAGTATAGTTTGAGATGAAATACCTTGGGATGATTCATTACTTTTTGGGCTTCGATGTTTGGCAGAGAGATGGATGCTTATTCATTGGACATGGGAAGTATGTAGTAGAGACCTTGAAGAGATTCAAGATGGAGGATTGCAAGCCTATGGCCATACCTCTAGTTTCCAACTGGAGGAAGATTGATGAATTAAGATCAGACAGATTTTATCCTACCTTGTATTGTCATCTTATCAGATTGCTTATGTATATTGTCAACACTCAACCAGACATCAAATTTGCAGTCAACTCTTTGAGCGAATTCATGGTGGACCCTCGGAGAGTGCATTGGATGGTTGCGAATCACATACTTCGCTACATCAGAGGTACAATGGAGTATGGATTGGTTTATGAGTGTAGGAAGAGTGTAGAGTTAGCAGGTTTCACAAATGCTGACTGGGCAAGATGTGTAGAGGATCGAAATAGTACTTCAGGTTGCTGCTTCAACATTGTATCAGGGGTTGTCTCTAGGCTCAGCAGGAAGTAGAATTTAGTTGCATTGAGATCGGAAGAGGCTGAGTACATGGTAGCCAACATGGTTGATTGTGAGGGTATGTGGATGATGAAGTTACTTGTAGGGTTGTTCGAGTGTGAGCTAGAGGATACAGTAGTTCACTGTGAAAATCAGAGTTGCATTAGGCTATCTGAGAATCCAGGGTTCCATGACTGGAGCAAACACATAGACATCAGATACCACTTCTTGAGAGATTGTAATCAAAGGGGAACCATTTGGTTGGAGTAAATACATACATATGAGCAGGTGGCAGTCATTTTCACCAAGGAACTTTGCAGAAAGTGTTTTGTGAAGTTCAGGGATAAGTTGAGGTTGCTACTGAATTCCTTCCTCATTGAGAGGGAGTGTTAAACTAGTAGCAACAAGGAAGGTATTCCTGCATGCATAAGACTTAAATTAGGAAACCAGTTGTATTTAATTTACCTTTCCTAAGTTTACTTTGGAAAATAAATTAAAGTGATCTAAATTAACTTTAGTAAATCACTAGTTAAAGTGAAAGTGAAATTAGGGTTTTCACTTTACCTAAAGTTATAAAAGAGATATCAATTGGTGGAGAGAATACACACACTTGTATTCTGACAGAGACATGATACAAACAGGGAGAGAAAGTTAGACAGGAGATTTTGGTGGGAATATGGAGCAGTGAGCAGAAAGATCACCGAACTTCATAGAACTGGGCCGTACACTCACACATGAGGGTGTTGAGGTTTAGCTGGGATTTTCCCAGTGATTCTGTTGGGTACTGCATTTGCCAAGTTTGGGTGAATTTGTAGTGATTGTAACGTTCCATATTTTCTCATAATAAAATCTATATCTAACTGCTGCACCAGTTTTCCCATCTTGGGTTTTTTCGGGGGTTTACATACCCATAATAACTGTGTCATTTTTATGCTGTGATGTTGTGATTTATTTCTCAGTTTTATAATTAGTTGGATACTGTAAAAGATATTCATGTGTGGTTATCAGTAAATATTTTGAATGTACTGTTTAGCCCTAGTTGAATATTAAAAGAAAATTTATAGTCTGAGGGTAAAAAGAGCCATGGCATGGTATGCAGGTTACTCATATGTAATACGCCCCGGAGGCTGTCTAAACGGAAAATATCCTGGATGGATTTTGTTTAGATGTAATAATTCCTTGAGGTTGACCTAGAACTTAAAATTCTTGGTGTAGCATCTTGTTTGGTTGTAATCGCTACTTACACACACATATATATGTGTGTGTGTTCCCATGTTGAGATGATAAGGTCATGAAGCACGTGAGGTGCACCTATGCAGTTCTCATTTACTGGTAGAACACAAGTTGACCGTGTAGATATGTAATGCACTGAGTGTGATCCTAGGAAATTCACTAATAGTAGAAGCTGTAGGTTGTCTTGATGACGTGAAAATATCATGTATTACTCTTATGGCAATACAACACATGTGGTCTGCATTTTGGTTTTGCTTTGTGTGCTCTGATTTGTTTTGTTTTGAGCAGGAAAAAAGAGATAATTTGGATATGACGAGATAAAGGTAGGAGATGTAGGTTATTCCTATGGAAATATAAAGAAGGTCCTAGACAGTTCCTACATGATGGGTTGCTCAAGATGTGATGAATAGTTGGTCGAGGACTTGGCCTACACCCAATAAGAAAAAGGGTTGGCTTTATAGAAACTTTTGATGACATATAGTACCGTTTGATGATTGATAAGAAGATGATGATGGAAACAACTATTATGATGACTTTATAACTCCATGATGATGAATCCATGATTAATACTTGACCACATGTGTTGATGACCATGGAAGAGAGAGAATACCTTCTTAGTTAAGAGGGAGTGTTGATGTATTTGTAACTTCAGAAGATATTATCATGTATATTATCATTGTATTTTGTTGTATCCCCATTGGAGATGTGTTTGCCTCCTTGTGGGATGCCTTTAATGTGTCTAGACCTTGAGGTATGTAATACCCCAGTTGTTAAGCCCCAGACTTATGATCCTTCATGTGACTTATGTTATCTTGAGATATGGACTTATGATATTTTATATGATTGTGGAATTATGCTCCTTTGCATGATTAATTTAATTAAGGGCTTATTATTAATGTTTGATAACATGACTTTGGACTTTGACACTATTATTAATGTTAATGTTATTACTAGAATCCATGCTATCTTTGAAAGTTGTTAATGATTGATTAAATGAACAACTGCATCATCAAAGGAAACTAAACAAGTATGGGGGGCCATGGATTCCACAAAGTGAGGGGGAATGGGGACATCCATAACACCTTGTAACTTGTTTTCGGCTTAATTTTGTCCATCCCAATTCATATTTGCACCTTTCTGAGATTAATAATCCCAATTCATATTTGCACCTTTCTGAGATTAATAATGTTGGTCACCCAAACCTTGTACAACAAACCCTATTCTCAATAATTATGGACTATGGAGTGAATATTGCATATATTGCACACCTTAGTGGGTCCCTATTTCCTAGGGTTCCCTACTTGGGAGAATATTCCCTCACATTTATGTGTTTATGGTAATTTATGAGCTCATTTCCTAGTTTTTAGGGGTTGTAAGATATTTTCTAGCTTCCACTCTTACACCATGCATTGGTGATCCTAATTTTGTGCTTTCATGATATTTATGACCCTATTCATTTCCCTCTCTCACCTATTTTTCCCTCCTTGATTTTTTGTAACCCCCTTTATGTATTATGTAACACTGTATCCAAGTGTAATATGCCAACCAGTATATGGGTTAAGCCAGCCCATATTTGGGTTAAGGAGAAAGATGTTCCAACTTCATAATAATAATGTATAAATATATAATAATTGAATGGATGATTCAATTACAATGGATATGGCCGACTTAAATATGGCTTGGCCATCAAATATTTAAGATACATTTCTCTTCATAACTATATTTAATAATTAATTATTATTACTAATGATTATAACCTATTTACTTGCTATTTTATTGTTGTAACATTGCCTTACCCTTAGGAAATCTTTGTCCTCAAAGATTTGATTATTTCTGTTGTCTTTTTCATTTTCGTTTTGTGTTGAAACAACGTCATTACTTCCTTTATGTATTTTGTTTTAGAACTTGTATTAGGTATGTGCTTGGTATTTATGCAATAGTTTGTCAATTTCCCTTCACTTGTAACTTGAATTTGTACTCCTTTCTGTTTATTATTGTTGTCCCATTTTCCATGTACATGAATACGAGGACTATTTTTGTGACTGACCATATCAATCTTTGTTTTAGAAATTGCTTGTCCCACGATACTTAGGATGTCATCATGTAATGTTTCCATTTGATTATCCGTATGAGTTAACTCGAGTAGTGACGTATCTTGAGGCTTCTCACACTCGAAATCGCCACCTAGTGTTACATTTAGGTTTCTCCAGGGTGGTAGAGCAATTAAGGTAGAAGATGAATCTAAAATGTTTGGTATATTTGACATGAATTCCTTTGCATACTGTAGGATCCATCTTTTTTCATTGTATTGATCATCATTAATATTATCAACAACATTGGCTTGACTTTTATTACTATCTTGGTCGAGCCAATTTTTATTTTTATCAATTATATTATTGTTATTTTGGTCATCCCTAAGATTTTTTGTCTCCTTGTCTTATTTATTATCTTGGTCAACTTTGTTGCTCTCATTTTTGTTGACATACTGGTCCAACATATTTGAGCTGCTGATATGGTTTGTACTAGACCTTAATTTTTCTAATACTTCAATTATTATATTATGATTTTGTGTCAAGACGCTCAAGTTCTGTGCCATGGTACTTATGTTCTGTGTCATCGCGCTCATCTTGTCGTATAACTCTTTGTCTTTCCCAATCATGAAATCCAGTTTTTCATTAGACAGTCTTCTTTCTAACACTAGAACAACTTCATTTTTTATTTATCTCTTTAGTGTTGCATTGTTATTTTTCATTTCTTCTTTGATTTTTTCTTGGTTGGCGATGAGTGCTTTGGTGTCCTTCTCTAATTTTTCAATTTGGTCTTTTAGATATTCCATAGTCTTGGTCCGGGTAAGCGGCGATGAATATTTGGACGTTTATTTTGACTTATGAAGGAATAAAAGACAAATAATTTCTTTTGTTTTAATAGATAATTAATAATAATAATTATTATGATAATAATTATATTACTTATGGAGTAAAATTTTAAATAAAAATAATAATATAACTATTATTATATCTAATTATTTTTACTCAATTATGTATAGTGGGATTGTAAAGTTTTAATTTTTAATAAAAATAATATTTATTAAAATAATAATTTTTTATTATTATATTATAATTTGTTTTTGTTTTTGTAGGGGTTTCGTGCAGAAGGTCGATGGAGGAACGATGGCAGATTACAGGTGGAAGATGAGAGGAGGCAATGAAGGTTTAGCGACAGAGGTTAACAGATGAGGAAACATAACATAGGGAAAGGGGAGCAGAGGGAGTGTGCAAGAGTGATGCACCATGAGGGAGAAGGGAGGTGGGAGCAAGTAGTGAGAGTGGAGGAAGATGGATTTACAGAGATGAAGGAAGGGCATACACGGGAGGGTGTTTCATAGGTCTAGAGGTGACAATGCACATGTGGCAGTGTGTAGTATGGTGGCGCACAGGTGGCCAGGGGATGGAGGAGAGTTCTAGGAAGGTGGAAGGGCACGATGGAGGGTGCATTAGTGGAAATCGTATGATGATGTGAGATGAAGGAGATTAATATGGGGTAGTGGGAGATATTGGAGCCACAATAGGAGCAGGGGTAGCGTGGGAAGTAACATGGAGAGGGGTGGTAGCTTGGGGAGTGGGAGAGTAGAATGAAGGGGTGGGGATGTGTTATCCACCTGAATGGCACCTCTCCATTTGAGTGTCGACATCCCTCATGTTGGCACACAAAAGGCCATCTATGGATTGAGGGTTGCCCAAAACACTATAGATGGGCTTATTATGAACTACATTCATCATCCATCCAGCTGGTTATTTTTACCCTTTTTCTATGTCAAGTCATATATGCGACTCTTTATATATGCAACTCGCGGGTGATACGCGAGTGTCGGTTATTGCAGGTCGCGTATGGATGCATACGTAGGTTGCTATTATAGCAACTCGTAGATCATACTTGCGTTGTCAGTCTTGATACCCACATATATGTCCCTTTGACATTAAAAATAAAAACACGCGTTTACTTGATATTAGTTAAGCCATTTACCTTAATCTCCTTAATTGTCTCAACCTCCTCAACCTTCGAAACTGCCTTATTTCACCATGTATAAATACAGGCCTTGGGGAGGGTGTTTGGGACATACACTTGGAGAGAAAAGTTATGCTAGTGGAGTTTATACAGAAGTATTTGGAGCAGTGGAACTCAGAATCCTTTGGTTGCAGAGGAGTCCTTGTCTCAGGCGTTGGGTTGTAATCTGAACTCTTTCATTATTGTTAATAAAGAGAATCCTTCTTCCATATGTGTCTTGAATGTGTATCATGTATTGTGGTTTGATAAATGTTTATGTTTAAGTCCTGAATATGATTTATCTAACCTGTTTATTTATATGAATCATCTTGTATTTGGAAGATTGATCCTTGACAGGTGAAGGAGAAAGCATCCCTGAATATTTTGGAGGAGAAGCAGAGAAGAAGAGGACAAGCTAGGATCAATCATCGTGTATCGGGTAAGTCCTTCTCATCCTCCTATTTCCTTTACTGCACTCTAGAGTCAAGTGTCTACAAGTTTATTGAGTATGTTGGTAACCCCAGACCTTCGGTTATAAGGTGTTTATTCCTATACAACAGAACTGGCGACTCTGTTGGGGAGCTCAGACTATTGTAGGTTGTTTCTGTCACCCTTGACCAATCTTTACTTTGAAGTTGGTGTGTGGTCTTTTATCCTGGTTCATACTTGCCTCATTGTTTGAAAGTCTTGTGTATTTTTCTTGTTTTTTGAGAAAAAATTTGTACCCATACGTGGGTTGCTCTTTTGCACAGTCGCGTATAGAGGCCTGCATACGCGGTTTTCTCTCTTGGACAGTCGCGTACCATACGCGGGTTGCCCTTCTATACAGTCACGTATAAGCCTAGAAATAGGAATTTTTTAGGATTGGGTTTGCTTGTCCCTCTGTTTGTTTAATTCCTGTTCCTGAGTTGATTTTCTTTATGAATGTTGTGTTGCTTGTCTAAATACCTTTGGTGACCACACTTTGTGCTTTTTCAAAATCTCTTGGGTTCATTTGCTTGGCTTATTTTCTGTTTGCATGCTGAAGTAGCTTGGCCTGTTTGGGATTATAGGGTGAAGTGTCTCTGTCTAGATCAGTGATCAGGGTCTTGGGCATTGTTTTTCCAGTCTGTCCTTTGATAGTAGTTGGTTATCACTTGCCTTTATTGAGTTTACAGTGATTTTTGTCATTGTTTGCACCCAAGCTAGGGTTTCTAGCCTTCCTTTGTTGGTTGTTTCTTGGTTCTGTTAGCCTGTTTTACATCAGTTTGTTGGTTTTATACAGTTAATAAGATTCAAGTTTACTCAAGTATAGTGCATTCTAGGTGCATGGTAGAGTTTTGAGCATTTTTAAAAGTGAAAAGAAAACATTGTCAAGCTTTTGCATTTTGCTTTTGCATAGGTAGTGTTTATTTCAATTTAAAAATATAATCTCAAAAGCTACAAAAAACATAGGCTTAGTTTCTTTTATCATTGCATTCAGTTCATCAATATATATTTGCAAAAAAAGAAAAGAAGTTTGCTTTAAATAGTGGTATTTTGCTTTGAATACACCTTTACTTTTATTTATTTCTTATGGAGTCAAAAACACCATAAGTATATCACTCCATTTCCTTCTGAGTAAGAAACAACCCATTAAAATGAACACATAATTAAAATTTACTAGTAATATTTTGTTTTTAGGGGCCTTTCATCTACTAGCTTAGGCTAGACTTGTGGGCTAGGAAGTGTAAACTTCCCACAAGTTATAAAACTCAGACGTAGTGGACCTTTCTTTAGGTAAATCCTTGACTTTATCGACTGTATTTGGGAAGCTCCTCTCAAATGAGAGTCAAGCACGAGGCCGCGTGGAGGCTTGGATAGAGGAGCTAACCCTCTAAATCCTTGTCAAAGTGTACATCAGGAATTTTACGCATCTGGGGATTATGTCCTAGACAAATTTTCGGGCTTAGCTACCCTGCCCATGCATACGAGTCAGGCTTGCGACTGTTCCCCCAGACTGTTGGTATAGCTAAGGTAGCCTTTAGTCTCTTGACTTTTAGGGTTCATACCTAGGTAAACTGGAAGGCTATTTTTGGTTCACCTTGAACGGGCTTGGAAGGTAACCCTTGCTGAAAGGGTAGGAGGGTGGTTGGGTGATTCCTCCACTTGTGCCTAAGAACCACTTCAAGGACGCCAAGTAATCATTCATCATATTTCTTTGGGAAAGTATATCTTTTACCCTAGTTTGATTGCTTGAGGATTTAGGTTTTTTATAGTGTATGCTTTGTGGTTTTGACTGTGTTTAGTTGGCCTTAGGGAGTGATTTGTCAAATTTTCAATTCTGGAGGACCAACCTTTTAGAAGGTCAAGAAGGTTGAGAAACCTTCCTCCTCTCACCACATTGGAGCCTCCACCTCTACCCCAAAGGCGGAGATTAGACACTGATGGTTCATTTGAAATGGTAGGGATAAGTGAAGTTCTTGGTGAACCAGAACTGATTGCTAACTGTTTTGATCTTGATACAGTCAAGATAGAAGAATTTCAGACTGACAAGTTTGTAAGAAACTTTAACACCCCCTTGAATGATTTAAACGATCCTATGATCGTTCAGGTTAGACCTTTTGATTCACCTGTATTAGGTGTCCCTGTGGGTAGGATCATGTCTTCTACGAAAGAAAGTCCTTTTGTGTTCACCTCAACTAGTCTGGTTGAAGGGGTACTACCTCCCCCGGTAAGTGCCCCTAGATCTAGTCTACCTTCTACACCTTTGACTCCAGCTAGCTGGGTGGTTTAACCACTGGTTCACTCAAACCTAGCAGGTACTTCTGGTGACATGGTTACTAGGATCCCCACTATACCTACTATTCCTTCTTCCTTTCCATATGCTACCCAGAGTGGTCCGGTAGGATCCTCGGCATTTGTCTAAGGATTTCCTTGGAATGGGGTGCACATTCCCCAATCCAGTACATATGTAGGTCCATCTTTTTCCTATGTAGGAGTGCAGTTTGGGAACAACACCTCTTATGGGCAAAGTTTCCAAACTATGATTTCGGTCCCTTACATGAGCTCTCCCTTTTCATTGTTTAATGGAGGGATACCTACTCCTATCTTTCAGACCCCTGCTTCTATGGGGACGGCCCAAACTTCTTGCACTGCACCTCCCACACATAATCCTGTGGCTTACGGATGGAATCCATTTCAGAGCAATCTTCCCACTTTGCAACCGGTGGCAGGGGCAACCCCACTTTTACCCATGGGAATTCGGGGGCAGGTCCCTCTAATCCCTAGGATGGCACATTTAGTACCCCGGTTCGACCCAACCTTCCATTCCTGGAAACTTTAAACTTTCTATATTTGTCAAAATTGATGAATGACCCGGTGAGGCATGACCCCTTGTGGCCACCTGTTCCCACCGAATTGCCATCGGACATCCCTAAGTTCGAAGGAAAAACTGGTGAAGATCTTGGGGCTCATGCCACCACATTCCATTTATGGTGTTCTTCGAATTCGTTGAATGAAGATTCAATTAGGTTGAGGCTATTCTAGAGAACCTTGATAGGTACCGCGACAAAATGGTATATTGAATTTCCTTCTGCTGCTTTCAGTAGTTTCTGGGATTTGGCTAGTGCATTTCTCAGCCACTTTCAGCTTCTGGTCCGATATTATTTTGGAATGGACTTGTTGTCTACTTTTAGGCAAAACAAGGCTACCCACATCTCGGATCACATCCAAGAGTGGAGGAGGTGAAAGAGCCTTATAAAAGCCACTATTCCTCCTGAGTTCCTTTTAGAGTGGTTCCTTAAATCCCTGTTTCCATACATATCTAAGGACGTATCCACCTCAGGAGTGACGAATGAAGAAGAAGCCATACTCAGGGCCCAGCAACTGGATTTGATTTATTCACAATATGGGATCTTATATGAGATTATCCTTGAGGCACTGAGGCCTTTGCACGATACGGATAAGCCTAAGACTGGACCCCATGTCGATGGTGTGGTTGGGTCCGTTAACTCTCCCACCATAGAATATTTGACTAAACAACTTCACCAATTGTCTGTCAAGCAGTCTATGACGGAGGTAGAAAAGGCTGCCCCCTCCCCCCAGAGTGCAAATGTTTTTGCACAAACCTTTCAGAAGGGAAATCAGCAGCTCGACGGAAAGAAAAAGAAAGGCAAGAAGGGAGAGGGAAACCAAAACAAGCAAAAGCCCGCAAACAATGCTGATGGGGGCAAGAAAGAAAAGAAGAAGGTCAAGTTCCCTTGTAAGTTGTGCAAAGAGGACCACCTTACTCACCTTTGTCCCCTTATGGATCAAGCCCAGAAGTTGCTTAAAGCTCAACAACCGGCTGTCCTGAAGGATCCTTTTTCCCCAAGGACAAAACTCTGCTTTAGCTTCTAATATAGTAGGGGGCACTCCGAACTGCCCCTGGCCCAAACTATATCAACATGGTTCGATATTCAAATTTGTTGTAGACAAGGAACAAAAACTATGAGAAAGAGACTCTTGAGAAGGGTAAAGCTGTAGGTGAAACTTCTAACCCTCTCATAATAGAGAAACCTACTGAAATAATGCCGAAGATACCGAAAGGTGTCTTCAAGAAGATATTGCATAACCCAAATGCTAGGGCTGCTTCAAACTACTTTGTGGTTGAAGACTTAGCTCAAACCCCATGTGCAATGTCAGCTTTAGAGGTGTTACAGAGTTGTCCCGCTCAGCGGGATGCCCTCTTAGCAGCTTTAGGCAGGATGGACTCTTCGAGTCTTATGGAAAAATTTCATTTATCTGATGTTAAAAATTGCCTGCCTTACCATGTAGCCCTATCAATAGACATCATCCATGGTGGTAAGACCATTGGAAGGTTAGTTGTTGATGAGGGGGCCTCTACATGTGTTATGTCCTTGGCCCGTTGGAAAGCTCTTGGATCCCCAAAGCTGGTCCCATCAAACACTTTACTTACTGCTTTTGATGGAAGATCCTTCTGTCTGCATGGTATCCTGCTGGATTTTGAGATTAAGTTGGCAGGCAAAGCAGTGTCTATTGAAGTACAAGTGATTGATGCTACTTTGGACTACAATCTGCTTCTGGGAAGGAACTGGACTTATGCGATGTCCGCTATTGCGTCGACCATTTTTCGTGTTGTGGTTTTTCCACATGAGGGCAAGTTGGTTACTATTGACCAACTTGATTTTACCTGAAAAGGTCGTTTAGAGTCTAATGAGTCCACTGTGCCATTGGTTGATCAGGTCAAACCTACTGCACAGAGCTTGGGGGCTGGAATGTACACATCACTGATGGGCACATTTGATTTTCCAGCCCTGGTTAATTATATTGGTTCTACTAGTGTGGGGAAGTCCATCGCTACGGTTGTCGATAGGACTGATCCTTGGGTTCTCCCAACTCCCCATGAACCAGAAGTGCCCTTATCGACAGTGGAGGTGGCTTATCAAGCTATCACTCAAGCCACTGTTGATCCCATTCCAAATCCTCTAACAGTCTCAGAAGATCTGGAAGAAGTCTATTTGCCCGCATGGGCGAAAAAATATTCGTATTCTATAGATTGTTTAGACATGGTTTTACCTTCTGATGAAGCTATTCTAGAAGCCATGAGTGGACGTGATAATATTTGTGAGGATATTCATCATCAATCCTATTTTCTTCCAGAACTAGGCAGAATAGAAAACCAAGAGTTTAGCGTGAGACTGTCAGATGATGTTGATATACCTATCAATCCCTTGCCTAGGGAAGGAATCTTTGCCTAGGGGAATATGGAAAATATTTCCGCCACTATACCTATTAACATCTCTGTAAACCTTGATGTCATGGAAAACATATATATAGGTGAAAACTGCTCTCCTGAAGAGATTGCTATCTATATCGCCCTTTTTAAGGAATTTCGTGGTGTCTTTGCCTGGTCATATGAGGAGATTCCAGGAATAGATCCATTGATTGTTGAACATGAAATCTGAACATATCCCGATGCCAAGCCAACTCGACAAAAATTAAGACCCGTGAACCTGCGCAAAGCGGCAGCTGTGAAGGCAGAAGTTGAAAAGCTGTTGAAGGCTAGTTTTATATATCCCATCGCTTTGACTGAATGGGTGTCTAATCCTGTTCCTGTTGATAAAAAGCAAGGGACTATTCACATTTGTACAGACTTTAGAGACCTCAATAAAGCCTGTCCTAAGGACAACTACCCCACACCATTTATAGACCAGATCATAGATGCTTGTGCGGGAAGTGAGGTATTTTCGTTTATGGATGGTTTCTCCGGATACAATCAAATTCAAATCAAATCGGAAGATAAACATAAAACTGCTTTCATTTGTCCTTGGGGTACATTTGTGTATAAGATAATGCCCTTTGGATTGAAAAATGCTGGGGAAACCTTCCAACGGGCTATGAACTTTGCTTTCCATGACATTAAGCCATTGTCGAACCATACCTTGATGATCTACCTGCACATTCTCGTAAGAGGATCCAACATCCAGATCATTTACGGTTGATATTTGAAAGATGCAGATATTATAAAATCTACTTGAATCCCCACAAGTGTGTGTTCTGCGTCGAGTCGGGAAGATTACTCGGGTTCATTGTCTCTAGTAGAGGCATCCAGGTGGATCCATTGAAATTTGAGGCCATTGTAAATATGCCTCCTCCTCGTTCTCTCAGGCAACTTCAAAGCCTGCAAGGAAAGTCTAATTTCCTTCGATGTTTTATTGTTAATTATTCCAAGATCACTAAAGGTTTCATGTGCCTGCTTAAACAGGACACCTCATTTGTGTGGGATGAAACCACACAACTTGCGTTCGAGGCATTGAAAAAAGATTTGTTGTCGGCACCCTTATTACGTCCACTAGATTATTCTAGGGATTTTATATTATATTTGGCTGCGTCGGAGTCGACCATTGGGGTAGTACTAGTCCAGGAGGACGATAATCTTGTTGAGCATGTCATTTATTATCTTAGTTGTGCTTTGGTCGGACCTGAACTTAGATACTCCCACGTTGAGAAATTAGCCTTAGCAGCTGTTTATGCTGTGCAGAGGTTATGTCACTACATTTTACTGAGGACCACCACAGTAGTGGCGGATATGAATCCGTTCCAATACGTTTTATCCCGATGGATTGTTGGGGGAAAATTTAACAAATGGATAGTCATTCTCCAAGATTTTGACTTGGATTTCCAGTCCGCTAAGTCTAAGAAGTCCTTAGTTTTTGCTAAGCTTATAGCAGAATTTCCTACTGACGAAGATGTAGTGGTTGAATATGACTCATTCCCAGATGAGCAGATCTTCCTGATATCCACCTCTGATCCTTGGTACGGGGATATTCTTATATATCTCTAGAATTTGAAGTATCCTGCAGCTTCCTCAAGGGAGGAACAACATAAGTTACGCCTTCATGCCAAGAACTACCTCATTATAGGAGATACATTATATCGATGAGGGGTATATTCCATTTTGTGTCGTTTCCTTACTCATGAGGAAGTGGAGATTGTCCTAAATGATTCCCATAGCAGAGCATGTGGGGGTCATTTATCTGGGTTAGCAACGGCCCAGAAGATATTGCATGCCGGTTATTTCTAGCCCACGATCTTTAAAGATTGTGTGGAAGTAGTGAAGTGCTGTCATCCATGTCATCTTTAGACTAGGAAAATGCGGTCACATCCTGCTCCATTATTTCCCGTTGTCTCAGTAGGCCCCTTCATGAAATGGGGGATTGATTACGTGACATGCAACCCAGCCTCGGCTGGGGGGAATAAATACATCATTGTCGCTGTTGATGATTTTATGAAATGGGCAGAGGCAATGCCTACTTTCAGAGCCGACATGGAAAGAGCAGCTTTCTTTGTATTCAATCAGATTATTGCATGGTTCGGTATACCCAAAGTGATTTTCACTGACCATGGCAGTCATTTTCAAAATGACATGATGACGGAACTGACTACCATGCTCGGATTCAGACGAGAACATTCTTCTCCATACTATCCGCAAGCAAACGGTCAGGTTGAGGCTGTCAACAAAACTTTAAAAACTATCCTTAAACGAACAATTGATGCAGCCTGCTCTAACTGGTACATCATGTTATATCCTACTCTTTGGGCCTACCAAACCAACATAAAGACTGATACGGGTTTCTCGCCTTTCCAACTCGTTCATGGGGTGGAAGCAGTTACTCCGATTGAATGTGAAATCCCGTCTCTAAAGATAGCCATTCATGTGTTACCTGATACGACTGAGATTGAGGAATGTCTAGTACATTTAGAACACCTTGATGAATAACGTAGAGATGCGTTGACTGCTAATCAGGCTCATAAAAATAGGGTTAAATCTCATTATGATAAATCGGTCAAACCTAGGTTTTTTTCTGAAGGGGAACTTGTCTTGCTTTGGCACCAAGATAAAGAACCTTTGGGGGTAGGAAAATTCAGGGCTATGTGGTTAGGACCCTATGTTGTGTCAAAGGTATTAAGTAAGGGCTCATATGAGTTAGTTGATTTTGATGGGAATAAGCTGCCTGAGACTAGAAATGGGCTCTACCTGAAGAAGTACTACGCTTAGGCTTAGCACTTTTTCTTGTATTTTTAGTGTATGTATTTTTTATGTACATTAGGTTGTCAGTTTTGTTTTATATATATATCTGCTGGTTGTTGCAGATGTCTTCTGAATGGTATATAGGGTTCACTGATGGCGCCATCTGTCATACTTGTAACCTAGCTTCAGCAACATGGGTTATTTATTCTCCCTCAGGACAGCTTGTTTCCACGGGAGGCGCTTGTCTAGGTCCTGCTTCTAATAATGTTGCTGAGTATAGGGATGTCATTGAGCTCCTATGGGATGCTTTGTCACATGGTATCACCCAGCTCGAGGTTCGCCTGGACTCTCAGTTGGTGGTTTCCCATCTCAATCGAGCTTATCAGGTACGAA